>CM066912.1:23294604-23714604 GCA_033964015.1 Scolanthus callimorphus | reverse complement strand
CCAGAATTCAATTCAGTACATCCGTATTAGAAAAGCTGCAAAGTTTGGGAAGAATTACTCGAAAACTGATATGAATATGATATGAGATATGAATTTTTAAAACTTAGCTTTCTTGCCTATGTTTTACAAATAAATATATGGGCAAAAACATCAAAACGAGGCTGGTAGCGCACGATGCGCTACCACCATATATTTCTAAATATTGTAAAAATCATCAATTTAGAAAAATTATATCTCGGTCGGTATTCAATCAATCTTCACCAAACTTTGCAGTTTTACTAATACGGATGTGCTAAATTGGATACTGAACTTCATTTCCTGATAACTATAACATATCATTAAGCCATATCAACGCCGCTCCTAAAGATGGAAATATCGAAGTGTAAACCACTAACACCTTTGGACGAAGCACGTGTTTGCGTCCCTTTACTATCTAGAATAATCACAGACCATTTCAGAACAACTCCTTTACTGGCTTGTCTGTCTTTCTTTCTCTGACCAATACCTCTTTTAAAACTATTTTCCAGGTTGATGGTGATGATGTCCAGGGAATGAGCCACGCCCGTGTGATTGGAATGCTTCGTAAAATCACCACCACGGTACATCTGGACATCAGAAGGTATCAGAAGAAGCAACTTTTGAAAAATCGACGTAATTTTTTAAGTGAAGAAACTTTGGTAGTGCTGAATAACAGTTTGTGAACTTTGAAATCCAATGGATCCGGTTTCCCAGAGTATTTCTCAAGGTTTTGGAAGAAGCAGCTTTTGAAAAATAACGACCAATAATTTGAGCTTTGGTACAGATATCTCAAGATCCCAGTGGCGACGTATTTTATTAAGGACAGAAACTTTGTTAGTGCTGAAGAACAGGTTCACGTGAACTTTGAAATTCAATTGATTCGGTTTCCCTGAGTAGCACGGGGAATTTCTGCAGAAATCCATCCATGGGAAAAGCTGAATTTCCCATGGTAGAAGCATTTGAAGTGTTGGGATTTCCCATGGCTATCCATGTGAATTCCGAACACTTCCCATGCATGTACCTTTGGGAATTAAGCTTTTCCCATGTATGAGTTTCTGCAAAAATTACTGTGTATTTCGTGGCAGGACGAAACCAAGTAAATGCTTACATGTAGATCTTTTAAAGCAAAAACAAGCCAAGAGGTTCTAAACTTTTGTGTAACTTGATTCTTGGTCGCTTTTTTCACAAAATCCTTGCGTCCTCTATTCAATTATAGGCCTGCAGAGTTCGGAAGAGTTCAGGATGAATCCCTTTCCGACAAACCGGTCAAGCCGGCTTATGCATTCGATACAGAACATGTGCAGAGTGTACCTCCGCTCGTCAAACAAGGAAGTGCGCTGGATTTGGAGATAACATTGGAGGACAACGAGAACGGCGGCAAGGTAAACAATTATTGGTTTGAATTGTGACGTCACTGCGGCCATGTCCCCTGCGGCCACATGACCGCCGCGTTTTCTTATTTCATTCCCAAAGGGATGATTGCAAACAAGGATCAGGCCATTCAAAACAAAAATAACAATTGCAAAGCAGAACGTGGCATTTTTTTTTTTTTTTGCTGATTTCCATTGGTCGACAGTGATCACTTGCCACGGAAGAACGAATGAGCCCCGCCTTTTAGGCAGTGCCTTAGTCATTATTTTATTTTCACTTTCAGCCTACGATTTCGTCTGGTGACAAGGAAGACGAGGAGATCGCGGACCTCATCAGCGCTATCTCCTCTGGAGCAAAGACACCCCACCCACCCGACCCCAGCTGAATTCAAGGAGAGACACGGACGCTGTTTTGAGTTCGCTACTGAGCTCCATCAACAACCCACATCATCCAGCACCCAGGACCTCCACTCCAGCTGGGCTAGTAGTAACAATAGTGATGCGGAAAGGAATGAAAAGGTAGAGTCAATGTCGAGTTTTGCTGATGCTGATGGTTTATTTTTCCTGTTGTTCCCGATGGCCTTTTCTAGACATTTTTCCAAAATGGCGGCATGATGTCTTACCTATCAAAAATGTTCTGAACAAACCTGTCGTTTTTGAAACGCCCATGGCCAAAACCAAATTTGGAAGTATTTACCTTATTTGGAAGTGACGGTAGATCCCTTTCTGATGATAATTTTGGCCACATTTGGAAGAAGGCTCTGAATCTTTGAGCGAGAACTTCCAGAAATTTTAGCGACTCGAATTTTCGATGCATCCTCCATGTAGCCTGGCCAGATCTATTTTGAGCATCCACATGGAACCCGTGCGGCTCGCCCCTGTCCCCTTGTAAGCGTTTGGCAAAAATGACAGCTTATCTTTCATATGAGAATTCAGGACTTGCGGTTTGCGTGGTGCCAGAGCCTCTTATAGTAAACATGTCAGAGAAGTGATGTCTTACCTATCAAAAATGTTCTGAACAAACCTGTCGTTTTTGAAACGCTCATGGCCAAAACCAAATTTGGAAGTATTTACCTTATTTGGAAGTGACGGTAGATCCCCTTCTGATGATAATTTTGGCCACATTTGGAAGAAGGCGCTGAATCTTTGAGCGAGAACTTCCAGAAATTTTAGCGACTCGATTTTTTGATGCATCCTCCATGTAGCCTGGCCAGATCTATTTTGAGCATCCACATGGAACCCGTGCGGCTCGCCCGTGTCCCCTTGTAAGCGTTTGGCAAAAATGACGGCTTATCTTTTATACGAGAATGTAGGACTTGCGGTTTGTGCGGTGCCAGAGCCTCTTATAGTCAACATGTCAGAGAAGTGCGCTAGAAAATCATATTGATGATGACGATGGCGATGATCAGGTTTTGTACGCGTCCTTGAAATCCTGGAATATCCTGGAATTTTAAGGAAAATCCTGCAAAACTCCTGGAAAAATGTTTCAACTCAAATGTGGTTGAATCAATCAGTTTTGTGAATCTGATTTTGGGCTGCAAAACTATGACATCCTCCAGACTTATCATGTTTTATTGGGGGAGGGGGCATTCCTACCCAATAAAAACTCCTGGAAAACTCCTGAAAACTCCTTACCAATCCTAGATTTTTGTCATTCAGAAAGCGTACGAACTCTGGATGATGATGTTGATGTGGTGTAATATAACAATATCGTTGATGTTCGCGGGCATAAATATGTCTTGGGCCCGACTTAGGCTCATTTCAGCCCGAGCGCAGCGAGGGTTAAAATGAGCACTGAGAAGGGCCCAAAACATATTTACGCCCAAGAACATCACCTACATTACTATTATTATAACTTTGGAGAGCATTGAGTACAGAAATGAGAATTTATGGCCCGACCATCATAACGCCGATTGACTCGCCAATTAGAGCCCGCCAAAATGTTCATTAGAGCCCGGATAATACGCCACAATGCTCGCCAAAGTTATAATAATGATTGTTAATGTGACTTTCTGTGTTTCCAATCCAAAGGGCGACAAACTCCTTGACGACGAGAGACCAGGCTACAGCACAGCCGATTCCATGCGCTCAGGATCGGAAGGAAAGCGCGTTTCTGGAAGCTCATTTGGAGGTGTGAGCGACTCTATGGACTCGGACCTGGAAGATGCTGATGTATTTGACATGCTGAGGGATAACAGTCAGATGGTCATAGACATGTTAAAGGTGATCACAGAAATAGAGGATATTACTAGGCCGCGCGGAAATACGAGTGTTGTCTTCGAGTGTTGAAAATGTATAACACGAGTGAGCGCAGCGAACGAGTGGGATAAATTTTTAACACGACAAGATACAATTCGTATCTCCAAGCGGTCATGTAATGTCTGTTAATTAATGAAATACCAAAATCTAATTATAATTTTTTTTAATTTAAAATCGAGCATTGGGCAAGTGAAAGTGTGTTATTTTCACTTCATACAGAAATCTCAAAATAACCATCTACAAACCATTTTCTATACTTTACCTGCCGAAATCAATCGAAATCATCGCACTACATTCCCTCCACCAGTCGATTGAAACGGATGCTTTCTTCGGTGTGCTGGTAGACTGTCGAAATAAAAAAAATGGTCCGTCAGCGAAGCATTAGCCCTTGAAGACAGATTGGCATTACCTCGCTGATATCTCTTTTCGGGGTCAATATCTGGCTACACTATCTTCTCATCTCTTCTCTTTTTACCACGTCTTGTTTGTTTTAGGACACGGATGACCTCGATAGTGGTTATGTACAAAGCGATGCCAAATCTCCACCTGCTACTGAGGTTCGTGACTCAATAAAGGGAACAGATGTACCCCCTCCCCTACCGACCACGCCCATCCCTTCTGACGACGAGGACGATTTCCCTGCCCCGCCCCCGAGGAAGGAGTCATTGATGACCTCAGAGGAAGAAGGGAAGTTGTCAAATGGTTTTGTGAGGCATCACAGCAGGTGAATACCAAATCTTCGTCGTGATTGGTTAAAATTGATCACGTGAGCTTCCGTTACCTAGCGACATCACAATGACCAATCAAGGCCAAGTATGTGTTGGCAATAACGCATAAAAGCTGTGCGGTGGACAAAATGACTTCGAGCACATCCACGAAGTGGATGAAGAAGTCGAACAAAGTGCGTGCTTGTATTTGTAAACACTACAAAAAGTGTCTGACCCATAAATATTCTACGGAGGCAGCAGTTATCAGAATTTCATACTTCCTAAGCTTTCAATAACGTTCCCAATATTTAGAAATGTATCCTTATGTCCAATCAATACCCGGGGGGGGGGGGGGGGGGGGGGGGGGGGGGGGGGTACTCCCAAACCTTTTATACGGGGATGCTCGGCCCAGATCTGGACCCCTTACCCTTCTTATACCAATTTCAGAGCAAAAAAGGTACCCCTTTCTTATACCAAAGCCGAAAAAGGTACCCCTTTCTTATACCAAGCCTGAAAAATCGGCTTTGTGCTCTGTTAAAAAAGAAACGGTTTGCTCTCGCGTTGCGGGTGAAAAAACCGGTGAAATACAGACCCTTTTTATACCAAAATTACAATTTTCCTACTGTTTTATACCCAGTCCAGCCTGAAAACCCTACCCCTTTCTTATACCCAGCCTGAAAACCCTACCCCTTTCTTATACCTCCAGCTTGAAAACCCTTCCCCTTTCTTATACCTCCAGCTTGAAAACCCTACCCCTTTCGGGCCGAGCATCCCGTATAGTCCAATATAGGGAGTACCCCCCCCCCCCCCCCCCCCCCCCCCCCCCCCCCCCCCCCCCCCCGGGTCAATACCAAACCGTGGAGTTATTATGCGGCTCCCGCGTAATAACTCCATGACCAACTCCATGACCAAACGGAGTCCTTAGTTTATGTTGGAAGCGTCTCGATAGCGACCTAGAAACGTGCCGTTTCCTTCGTTGAAAACATTTTGAAACTCAAACAAGATCGTCAAGTGTCCACACTCAAGCACTCCACGACGTACTTATTTGCATACTTATCGCCTTGTTATCGCCTGAATATAAGTGATATTTTTCTAAAGCTGCTGATGTTAAACTTTCTATTTCTCAAATCATTACTAACAGTGGCAGTGAAATCGAGTCATCGGAGGCTCTTATTCAAGTTCAACCTGGAGGTCGATACACAGGCCCGAAGCTCAAGATCCTAATGGGAGCGTTACAAGCCAAGCTCGACTCTAACGAACTTGCAGACGAGTTCAAAGTTTGTTGGATGTTACTAATTTCCGACCACGAAAATGTAGTTTGCGCGTGAGATGATCCCCGCAATCCCCCAAAGTACACTAGTACCCAGAGCCACTACCCCCCCCCCCTCTCTCTCTCCATATAAATTATCAAAAGAGCACTTATCTGAAAATGCAAATTTATAAATTTATAATTATCTTTATGTGCAATACCATTTATGTATATGGAATGCAATTAAATTGATTGATTGACGTTCCCCCGTGTATTGAGTAAGGCAGCTCTTATAACACCGCGGCAAAACGCATTCGCATTTGCCATACGCTAAAGGTTTACTTCCTGTGAAATGAAAACAAAAGAAATAATCTACATAACAAAAATATCTCGTGCTGTCTTGGAAATGTGGAAAACTTAAGCTCCAGACACAAAAAAAAAAAAAAATTGCAGAGCAGCTGGAATATGATCATAGCTTTCTCTGTACTTTGCACCTCGCACTTCAAGGCTTGCACCGAGGCGAAAATTATGGTTTAAAGTCTAAATGTATCGTTCGCTGTTGTTCTGTAGATTTTTTTCAATTGTCTTCATTTCACAGGCCAGTGAATCTTTAGCGCATGTGAACTGCGTTTTGCCGCGGTGTTAGCCCTTATTCGGATATTTTTCTGGCTTTTGACAATGAAGTGTTAATAGCCCATTTCGCGGTTAAAATCCCTGTATACACCAAAGAGAGGCTCAGGCGGGCAATGTTCTCTGTGGGCACTTCCCCGTTTCCCAAAATACTGTAGCAAGTCATTTCGATCTACCTGCCAGTAGTGGCGAAAATGTTTCTCAACTTTTCTTCCCGCATTTGAACAACACGCGCGCTTGAAAAAACAGTGCCCGCTTGAGCCTCTCTTTGGTGTTAAATACAGGCTTCCCACAGTGCCGCGTTTTTAACCGCGAAATGGCCTATTTCTTGTGTGTTTCAGGCATTGAGAGAGATCAAACCCACTGACGCTTGTGATTCCGCCAAACACCCCGCCAACAGTTCCAAGAATCGATATAGAAACGTCCTACCATGTAAGATCTCCCCTCCCCCACCTCACCTGAAATTCTCAACCATGTGTGTTTGCCGTCATGTCTTGACTCTGGTCAAAGATCCCCCCTCCCCCCACCTCACCTTGAAATTATCAACCATGTGTGTTTGCCGTCATGTCTTGACTCTGGTCAAAGATCCCCCTCCCCCCACCTCACCTTGAAATTATCAACCATGTGTGTTGCCGTCATGTCTTGACTCTGGTCAAAGATCCCCCTCCCCCCACCTCACCTTGAAATTCTCAACCATGTGTGTTTGCCGTCATGTCTTGACTCTGGTCAAAGATCCCCCTCCCCCCACCTCACCTTGAAATTCTCAACCATGTGTGTTTGCCGTCATGTCTTGACTCTGGTCAACATGACGCGACGACAGGACCAACAACGGTTTTGAGATTCTGTGCCTTTATATTTTAAGGTTTCTAACTTGCATGCACACTCTTCTAGTGACCAAAAACAAATATCGAAATTTGAGCTAATACAAAGTGTTGAAAAATAGTCGTCGTAGATTTTTATTTTGATTTCTTCATTGATTTTAGTCGAAGCGACTCGAGTTCATCTGAGTGGGACTGGTGACGAGGATTACATCAATGCTAATCACATCCGGGTACCTGTGGGAGACACCACATACCACTACATCGCAACACAGGTAACCCAGTAAAACAAACGGGAAATATATTGTTGACCGAGAAAATAGTTCGAGTGCAATAAAAAACTAAATGGTCGCAAGTGTACGTATAACGGTACCCTAAAGGCTGGTAATTCGCAAGTATCTGTTTGGTGTCACGGTCTTTCTAAAAATAGACCATTTTCTGCCAACGCCCATGCATCTTTACACCTTAGACGAACAAGACCCTTGCAAATAGCTTCCCGTACGCATTGCGTACCTATGTTTTGACCGGGAACGGTCTAATAGGCGGCCCGCTGGGCTTCTCTTCAAGTACGTTATATTCTTCGTGGCCTAGACAGCTTAGGCGTTGCTTCTTAATTTTTTTGCAATAATGCTGCGGCACTCTGTCTTAAGGTATAGTTCTTGGTAATAAATGCGCGTGATCATTTCGACTCGCAGAGATAAAATGTATGAAACGTTTTCGTGCGTGTTCAAGACAAGCCTTTTCCTTCTTATTTACAATGTTTTTGCAATGCAGGGCCCGCTACCGAATACCACTGCAGACTTTTGGCAGATGGTGTGGGAACAAGGCGTCGAAGTTGTTGCTATGGTAACGCTTGAGAAGGAGAGTGGAAAGGTAGGTCAGCATTAGTATTCTTAGTTGAACTTAGTTTTACCAAGGAGTTGTGTTTCCCAAGTCTTTCGGTTGAGAGAATAAACTCAGGTCCCGTCTGCCAAACCTTCCCCCGTCGGACGCTAAAAAACAATTCCATCAGAAGGAATTTCTGCAGAAACCCATCCTTGGGAAAAGCTGGATTTCCCAAGGCACACGCGTGGGAAGTGTTCGTAATTCACAAGGATAGCCATGGGAAATCCGAACACTTCCCACTCTTCTACCATGGGAAATTCAGCTTTTACCATGGGTTTCTGCAGAAATTCCCTGTGTTACTACGGGATTGTGTCCCAGTCTAAAACACGTGAGCATGGAATAAAAGTGTCCTCAGTAAATAATGGATAATATTATAATTGCAGGTAAAATGTCATCGATACTGGCCCGATTTCCCAGAGCAACCCATTACATTACGAAGGTAAGTCACGCAACACCCGTTTGTCACGAACACCCTTGCTGGACATTTTCTCCAAAGCGTTTTCCTAAATAACCTAATTTGAATGACGAAGAAACTACTGGCGAAGGGCGAGCTGCTCACCCTTACTAGTGTCCCCAAGTGTCCCCAGGGTGAAGTTTCAGCAAGAAAAACAAGCAAGAATAGAATCACTGAGACATAGCGATCTACCACTGAAATAACACAAATACGACTACAAACGTGGTTCAAAACACGGAAACTTCATCCTTGGACCAGGGTACCCTCCTCTTTCCTCGCAGGACAAATGATTTATAGTTCTTGAAACTTCTTTACGCGATAAATTTCCAAAGCAAATAAACCGGCTTTGGCGCCTTACTTCGTCGATCTCTTTGTTTCTGTTGTTGCTATTGTTGTTGCCTTTCTCTAAAACTTAAAATGTGTTGTTGTCTCTATCAGGTTTACAGTTTCCCTTGAAGAGTCCAGCGATTATGGATCTTTTGTTGAGAGAAGATTAATTCTGACTCATTTAGAGGTAAGCCAAGTTTTGATTGAGAAGGAAAAATCAGTTTCTTTAATCTAAATGTACAATCTCAGCTCCCATCATATAGGGCGGAACGCCAGCTGCATGGTTTTACAAACGGGATCTTTTCCAAAGTGAAAGCGAGGCCTCGTTTGGTCCTTTTCATTCACCGCAAAATTCTGGAATTTTGTTTTTCTCATTTTCCTGACTGTATTAAAAAAATTGCAAATTGTGGTCCCCTTCCCCCTCCCTTTGCCCCTTAAAATAGCGCGTGCATTTTTTAACAACTTGAAACAAAAGTGCTGTACGAATTTCTCGTCTATACAACATATTTATTATTGTCTTCGCAGAGTGGCAAGAGTATAGAAGTGACGCATTTAAATTTCACAACCTGGCCTGACCACGGAGTACCCAAGGTAAACTGAGAGAGTAACTCGCCTTTGCTGATGGAAATTTTCAATGTTTTGTCCCTCTAGTATCACTATCCAGCCCCCCCCCCCCCCCCCCCCCCCCCCCCCCCCCCCCCCCCCCCCCCCCCCCTTCTTTCGGGAATTCCTGAATCCGCCCTGGTGGTCTCTCCTAACCTGGGTTTCTTCCCTGCACCCCAGGCCTGCCCCGAAAAAGGCGCATCTAAAGAACAATGACATTCAATAATTAGCATATTAAGTATAAGTCAAATCACACTAGTGGTCTATCGTCAATGCTGCGTTCTGATTGGTTGGGCTACTAGTAGGCTATACTAGTAGCGAAAAGTGTCGGATTTGAGAGCAAGCAAATGACCAGACAAGAACACGTGATTTGACTAAAACAATTAGTCGCTTTCAGGCTCCGTGAAATGGGCCAAGAGTCCAATTGAACTGATTGTTAAAAACTATTGATGCATATGCTCCTTTTTTATATATTTTCTAGTCGCCGTGGATATGGTAGAGTTTGTCAAGTACATGAGGCTGTTGACCACTACGGAGGCGCCTATTATTGTTCACTGCAGGTAAGACAAAGTGACAGCTTCTTTAGTTGGACTACCATTGAACTCCACAACTACGCGACGCGCGCCAGAAAAAAAACAGTGCGTCACGGAAAAAAAATTAAGCAAACAGGCCAATCAAGCCAATCATTTGCCTGTATCGCTTGTGTAGTCAACTGGGTTTCGTCGCGACAGAAAGACATTCCACTGCACTAGGCGAGACATGGAAAGGGCATGATTGAAAATTTAACCAAAGAGATGTTAGCCAATCAGTTGCTTGTCCTGTATTGCTTGTGCAGTCAACTGGGTTTTCGTCGCCACAGAAAGCCAGTCGACTGCACTAGGCGAAACAGGGCATGGACCTGATTGGCTTAGATGCTGCACTGGCGGAACAATGCAAGGACCTGATTGGCTTAGATGTTTTGGAAATCCGCAGCGCGACACAACGACGTTAGCTGTGACGTCACATGTAAAGCTGGAAAGGGAATCCACCTCTCTGATATCCGGGGGAAGCTTAAGGCCGCCGCACAAATAAAGATTGTTGTTGTTTGTTGTTGCACGTAGATTACCGCACGCCGCCAACCCGCGACGATCTTCGACAAGATTTTTCGTCCGCTCTTTGTATCAAACATGTTTGATTTTAAAATCCTCACCGACAAAATATGGTCTCGTGTGTGCGGCCGCGCGATAATCTTACGACAGAAAATCCCAGCTTGTCGCGGGACACCACACACGAGCCGATCAGTCATGTTTTTGTCTTCCGACGAAAAATTGGCCCGTGTGTGATGGCCTTTAGCAGCGTTTTGCCCAAAACTATGCTATTTAGTTGCTCTGTTCGAGTTTTTAGAAGGGAAAGCTTATTTGGTGTTCAATGTTCGTTTAAATGGGTTTATCTCGTTCTATTTCAGTGCTGGTATCGGCAGAACAGGGGCTCTTATAACTGTGGATGTGGCAATAGGTCTGATGGAACAAGATTTACCGGTAAGTATACATAGAAGAGGCTAGCAAAATCAGGAAATGGGAACATTGCTCATGATACAGTGGTCACTCCAACAAAAGTAAAGTTTAACGCATTTTTCATCGTCTTTTCAATATCTATTTTCTTCCACAGTTTGATATTAACAAAACTATACGAGATTTGAGAGAACAGAGACAAGGAATGATTCAAACCAAGGTGAGCCTGTTACAGATTACAAAGTTAGTACTGATTTCCTTATTCTCACTAAATTCCGCGAGTACCTAATTTCACGAAAAGTCAACCGCCATATTTCGCGAGTATTAAATGTCGCGATTTTGAACAAACATGTTGGCTACAGAAAGGCCTGTCGGAGATATGGAGGACACCATGTAAACGCTTTTGTATTTTAGCAGTTTCCCTCGCCTCATTTACGTGTTTATTATTTGCAGGACCAGTACGTCTTCTGCTACAAGGCTTGTCTACAAGTGCTCAAGTCTGTACAGCAATCATAGCGATTATAGTTTTAATTATATAGCCAGCTCGAAATCCTATTGTGCCGGCAGATAGATTTTTCTTAAATCGTCCAATTATTTTGAAATTGGATCGCGTGCGCTCTAATATTGGACAGTTCGCACGCTAAAATTTGACAGTTTGGGTTTGAACATGGATGCTATATAATTTATAATAACAGGACTCTATGCTGTCCGATTAAGAAACAAATTGGATGAGAAAATTAGAGGAACACCAAAATTGTTACTAATATAAGTTGTCGTTTAATAGACGCTTTTCCAAAACGGCCGCCGAAAATCACCAGCACTAGAACACACATCATCACTTTAGTAAAACTACATAATTTCGCTGCAATATTTCCAATATCTTCTGAGAAAACGAACGTTGAAAATTTGAAAATTTAAAGACGTTTCTATGACTGTAGGTATGCGTCATACAAATCTCAACCGACATGGCATTTGGCATAACGAACATTTAAGGATTACTAATGTGAGGATACTCTTTCTAGTGCCAGTATTTGATTTTCAGTCAGTTTAATTTTAAGACGTGAATTTGCGGCGGCCATTTTGGAAAAGGGTCTATTTGCGTAGCGGCTCTAAAGAAGTTGAGAGGGACCCGTGTACTCGCCCGATATTTTTCTCGCCCTCGAATCCCCTGCCCTTTAGATTGCCGCTTGGCAGTCCATCGTCAGTTTTCATAGAACTATAGGATAGTGTATTCATGACGTTAAAAATAACATCCTTGCGCTGAATTGAAGCTCAATTTTCTAGATATTTCTCACGCATATGTTTATTTCCCGTTCCTAAGCTTTGCCAAGGGTGCTTAAAGGCCGATCACCAACGGGAGCCTTTGCGCCCCGTTTTCTTTTGTTTTCAAATTGATCCATTGTTTTTCGGGTACTCTGATTGGCTAAGAGTCCGCAAAGGCTCTCGGTTGGTGATGGGCCTTTAAAGAGACCGTGAATTATACAGAGTCCCCTGCAAATCGAGGGCTCGCACAAACCTGACTTGAATCACCAGAATTATTCGGCATTGTACGCACAATATTAAACTTAGGGGAAGGATCGTTCTGTTTCAGCTTTCTTGTATGTTTCCAAACTATTACTTTACTTACACTAAGATCCTTGCACATACTCGCCCTGCAAGCAGAGGCCTCACTTCCCTTGGAAGTTTGCGTCGACTAAAGGCCGGTTTACACTTGCGTCGCATTTGTCGTGGCAATTTTTCTCGAAACTAAAAACTCGTAAGTGACAACAGTCAATAGTTTACACTTGCGTTTTTGTCGCGATTACAAATCCGCGCTAACATGAATGAGAAGCACTTTCGCATCGAGTTGCAAAATGCCTCGAACATGTTTGAAACCAATGCGATAAAAATCGCCGATCGAAATTCGCTCCGAAATTGCATCTCGTTTAATTTAGCAATTTTTTCAAGTTTCAAAAAATTGCCACGACGGCAAAGGCGAGACAAAAGTCTCAAGTGTAGACCGACCTTAGTCTCGTCCTCAGACTACTTTTTTCTGCGCACCGAACCAATGCTTTCCAATATGGCGGCCGCTCTTCAAGCTGAATCGCGGGCGGGCTGCAAAACCACATGACGTCATAGCCAGGCGAAAGCGTGACAGGCCTGCCGAGTAGCGTGGGGGACGATTTTTATACATTAGGGAATATCAAATATTTTATATATCTTTGCAAAATATAAAACACCTTGTGTGATTTGGCAGCCTAAGAAGGTAGCGCTGTTATATGGAATTAAAATCCATCGGTTGGAACAGATAAATAAAGATAATGATGATATCTCAAAATAATCAGTAGAATCCTGTGGTATCTCTTTTTTGTGTAAATTGAGGACGAGATATCATAGGATTCAAGTATATTCATTTAAAAGCGTTCAGTCGGTAGAGCCTCCCGAAGCTTTGAATAATTTGCGTAGATATATCTTGATTTTTTTTTTTTCATGTACGGGCAGACATTTACTAAAAATACGAGCTCCGAGCTAAAAATACGAGCCCCAAGACAAATGTGTTATATAGCGAGCACTGAAAATAACTGAAATAAGAATAGAGCTAGCCGGATTTCAGGCCTCGTGTATGCGAAAAAAAAACTTTACAAAATTCTCTAGGGTAGACAAAATGTCTTGCGTAGAATGTTTTTCGTTAAGGTTGGTACACCCAGTGAGAGGTTTCATTTGATGTATTTGGTTACCATGTCAACGGGCTGCGTGACTTGTAAGAGCGTGAGAGGTTTCATTTGATGTATTGGTTACCATGTCAACGGGCTGCGTGACTTGTAAGAGCGTGACAAAGGCACATTTTCAGGTCTCTGCATTCGATGATCGATGGGTCATGCCAACGATTTCCCAATGACCAGTGTCGGGCGTACAATACCATTCTAAGGGGCCGACCATTTAACTTTTGAGGGGGGGGGGGGGCTTTTTTGTCGGTGCAAGATTTTTTTTCTACCTCTGTTAAGCGGTGGAATTTTTTTTTCCAATAAAAAAGAAGGGTTTTAGTCATCATTTTGCTGTGCAGGAAATTTTTTTTCAAAAAAGCCCACCCGCCCCCTCAAAAGTTAAATGGTCGGCCCCTAAGAGGATGGCTGTCCAAGTTATCCACATTTTAATTAAGAAAGGAGAGGTATCATTACATCACCACGAATATAGCTATCCAAAAAACATTTGATCAATAAACATTAGATCAATAATCTGATTTAACCTTATCCCCATTGAATGCAGTTTCCAAGAAATTAAATTTAAGGTCAGAGGCCCGAAAAAATTCCTGCTGAGCAAAATTCATTATGTAGTTCTCTGTAATTTTACGACCCAACCCCGTTGTTGCCACTCATCTATCAACATTGCGGGCTCGCATTTGCACTGTTAGTCGATCCAAGGACAACCTTATGAGAGCAACGTTTTTGTGTTTTGAAGTGTTCTGAAAATTTGTTGAAAATGTCTTATGTGGTCAGTCATCAAAGCACGCGGAGCATGCATCGGTTAAATAAATAAAAAAAATTCCATTCGGACAAAACGCCGCCGCTCATACTCAAGACCTCCCGTGAAATACGAGCCTACTTAACGGGAACTACGACCCGAAAATAAAGCCAGAGTTTGCAAAACACCACAAAATTATTTATCGGGAGGTGTTTTAAACGGGTAGGTTAGCCGGCCCGATGAGTTAACAGGCATTTTCACAAACGCGCCTCAGGGCAGGGAGCGGCGATCACGTGTACGTAATGCTTAGTTTAAATACATATATGTTTTTTTTTTTTTTGTAATTTAACATCTTTATTTTTCTTTTTGAGAATGAATACATAAATACAATAAACTGCATTTAAGACACTATTCACTACTATACCGACACACTATTACTACACACTGTCTACAACTACTACTAAATCCTAGTCCTCTATGCCTCTAACGCGGATATTAATCTTTCCCATTTTCTTAAATGTATTAGCACTTTATTTTCTTTTTTGCAATTTTTAGTTCAATATATTGGTAATGAGCTAACAGATTTTTAAATAATTGTAACGATGGGATTTTACCGGTTTCCCTAGCCCTGTATAACATAAGCTTGAAAATTAAAATGACAAATTTGTTGTCTGATCTTGTACGCCAAGAATTACATTGTGGACATTTAAATCAGGTAGAAAAACAAGGTGTTTCTGGAGCCAATTCTTAATATTCAAATATAAATTTCTCGTATCAATACATTCAGTAAATAGGTGATCGATAGTTTCATTTTGAATGCCGCAGAACGAACATCCAGGATGGTTAATTAATTTAAATTTCCATAGGCTGTAATTTAGATAGAGACAGTTATTTAATATTTTATATTGGAAATATCTAAGATAAGAATCTACTGTTGTAGAATAAATACGAGAGTAGACTTTTGACCATTCAATTTCCTCCTCCCCGACCCTTGAAGAAATATGCTTTTGTGCAGTTGGGTCCTGGAATTTAGTCTCAATAATACACTCGCATAATTCCTTTGTACGTTGAATGTTTTCAATATCAAAAACCTTTTCTCCAAAGGAAATAAATCGTTGCTGCTGATTGAGCGCTTCAATGTGAAAATCGTTGCTCTTTAACAATTGTTTCCATTGTTTTTGAAAAGCATGCACTAGCCCAGCCCATTGTAAGAATTGCGCATCATCTAAGCCTTTTTCCTTGACATATAACCAATCAAAACCTTTTTCTTTGCATATCAAATCTCCTACTGTTTTAATACCGCAATCCGCAAAGCGGGAATAATATATTGATTTTTGATTGATTTTTATAAGTTTATTATTCCATAAGGGCTGTTCTGAAACGGAAATACATCTTCCGGGTTGAAATCTAATATACTTATTTCAGCCCATTGCTGCAATATCTTTCTATAAAAAACTGGAAGACATTTAGGAACTCTGTCCATATCAAAATTTTCATTGATTGCTGCAATCCCTCCAATTTCTTTTAAGAAAGCGGATGGAACAACTTTCCATCTTTCTACCTTCGAATTTAGTAGAGCAGCAGCCCATTTTATCCGTTGGGCTTGAATTAACGAACTAAAGTCCGGTGACTTAAGACCACCCTTAACATACTGTCCAATTAATGTTGAGTTCTTTATCTTTGGCTTTTTCCATTCCATATGAAATTCTTAAGCTCGCCTTCAACTTCTTTTATAAAAAATTCAGACACATCCAATTTTGAGCACACATACATGCACTTTGGGAGCGCCAAAGAGCGAACAACTTGTATCCTACCGTATAATGTCAATGACCTCATTCGCCACATCGATAACACACTTTTTAAGCTCGTTAAAGAGCGTTGAAAATTACACTTGTTGAACAAGTTAATATTGTGGGAGTAAAATATTCCCAATATTTTTATTCCTGCATTATTAAGATCTACCCATTTAAAATCCCTAAATCTCCCTAGAGCATCGTTATTGTTACCTATATGCCCTATCTCTGACTTTTTAACGTTCAGTTTCAACGAAGAAAAACTACTGAATATACACACCGTCTCCAGCGCGTTATCTAAAGATTCTATATTCCTTAGAAAAAACGTTGTGTCATCTGCAAATATGACCATTCTTAACTCGTCCTCACCTATCTGTATACCCTGAACATCTTTTCTCTCTCTAATCATTATCGCCATAATTTCTATAACTAAGATAAAAATATACGGAGAAATCGGGTCTCCCTGTTTAGTTCCTCTCTCAATACTAAAAAACTCCGTTACATTGCCGTTATTTCCTACACATCCTTGGTTTCCCCCTAATAATACCCTAATCCATTTGATAAAATCATGTCCGAAACCATATCGCTTGAGGACAGCGAAAATAAATGAATGTTCAATCGTGTCAAAGGCCTTTTCAAAATCAGCGGCAAACATTAACATCGGTATATCTTTATATTTTGTATAGTTTAGTACATCCTCTATAATTCTTATAGGCTCATCAATGTTGCGACCTTTTAAAAATACATATATGTTATTTACCGGCTGGGAGGTCCGTATAAAAAAAACTTATTTACCGGCTTTAGGTCGGTCCGTATAGGGAAAAACTGTGACAGTTTTTCATGAATTAATTTACAATCATACTGATATCATTTAATATAAAATTTACATAGTTGGAAAAGAATAAAAAAGAATAAAATCTAAAATTACAATATACCTAAGTTATAAGTACTATTAAGCTTACACGAAAAAGATCTTTAGAATAACGATGAAAAAATTACATTTGTCGGATTTCTTGCTTAACGTTTCTTTTGGAAAGAATTTCAGGAAATACGATTCTGCGCAGTTTGCAAACGATATCGAACGCATTCCTTGGAACTCCATTGATCTTATGGATTCTGTGGATGGCAAGCTGGACGCGTTTAATAACCTGCTTTTATCATGCGTAGACGATCACGCCCGGTGAAAATCATTAAGCTGAATCACAAGCCCCATCCTTTCATGATTAACCATTATCCTGCGAGATTGCGCAGAATATCGTCTGATACTTAGCCGACGAAGTCCCGAGTTGGCTAAAATCAGACGATATTCTGCAAAATCGAGCAGGATAATGGTTTTATTATTCAGCACATCGATAGCACAAAAAAAAACGAAAAAACATGACTTTTGTGTATTATTTACGAGCTCAAAACATCATATTTCCCTCAGAGACGGATATCGCAGGATAGCTGTCATGTACAGAAGACAGCTATTGGCGTTCCAATGACCATATTTGGGCAGTGCATCGATGTGCTGAATAATAACAGAGGATATCAGGGAGGCCATGGCAGAACACGATCGTTTGCATAAGAAGGCCCGGATATCTGGGTCGAGGTAGACTGGGAAGTTTTTCGGGACAACAGGAAGGAGATAAAAAAGATCTTATGGAAGGCTGATAATTTTTTTTTTCATCAGGAAGTTGTTACAAATAAAGTACCCTGCGAGCAGTGATTTCCTCCTCTCTTCTAGCCGCCGGCCTAAGAGAGGAGGAAATCACTGCTCGCAGGGTACAAATAAAGGGAACAGTGGTGCTATTTGGAAGACCATCCGCCGCGCCCTTCCAAATAAGTCAAACCAGCGTGCTGACTATTCCAATGACACAAGCGTTCTTGCGAACGAATTCAATCAATTTTTTGTTTCCATAGGCGCGAAGGCAGCTCGAGATTCAGCAGAACTTGCTAAGTTAAATGATCTATCAAACACTTCTACTCAAAGCCGTCAGGTTCCACAGGATGATTTGTTTGTCTTCGAGAAAGTCTTATATGCTGATGTTCGAAAAATGAGCATGCCGTCCAACAAAGCTACCGGGTCCCACTACGGGTGATCAAGGACTGCCTCGACCATATTTTGTCAACATGACTAGCTTAGTTAACGCTTCCTTTGCAAGTTCTGTTTTTCCTCGGGCTTGGAAGAAGGCTGAGATGGTTCCCCTCCTTAAGGAAGGGGATCACGAGCTTCCCAACAACAATCGGCCCATATCCCTACTTCCTGTGCTCTCGAAAGTCGTCGAGAAGATCGCGTTAACTCAATGGAACAACTACTTGATCAAGAAGAACAGATTGACTCAACACCAAAGTGGCAACAGGAAATGTCATTCAACGGAGACACTCGGCCTGCTTGTTACTGATTACATGTTTAAAGCAATGGACGACTCGAAACATTTTAAAATCACTCGCCTGCGCCTCGTGATTTACACGCCTGCAGCTCGTGATTTTACAGCGTTCTCGTGTCTCTCCAAACATGACATCATTTTGGTGGTTTATCCTAGCCTGGTATTGTTTCCCTTAGTTTTCGCTAATCTCCCCATTGTTTTGCGGTACACGGTAGGCCATGACGTCATCAGACATGATTATTCCACAGAACAAATTAGTATTCCACCGGAAAAAGGGGGTAATTCCATACCTACTATACTACTAAATGCGAATTGGTTTTTATTATTTGTTGTCTTTGTATCCTTTTCTTCTCGGGCATGGACATCTCTAAACTTGGAAATTTGATAGCGCGAGGGTTAAATCTTACAAATGAATCCCTGTTTAACGTTTATTATTCCAAATGTCAGTACCTTTTCCTTTTCTTAGACGAAGAACTCTATAGAACGGATTCATATCGATTTCAGAATGTAAATGAGACTTTCATTTATTACTATTGGTCTCATTTTCTAACAATTTGTTGACACAACTTTAACACAGCCCTTTATTTATATCACGACAGAGACTTGTTAGGGCTTTAAAATTAACAATGAGGAGTTTAATACGAGAAACTCTTGTTTAAGCCATTGAATTTCTACGATAGCTAAGCCTTCTCTTCTTCGGTGGATGCTTCAGACGCTGACTCGTTTTGCTCTGCATAACAATAATAATAAACAAAATAAGACGTATAATAAACAACGATGACGAATCTCACAGTTTTGAAAAACAAACATTTCACGTGATCAGTTTTTCGTTTAGAAACATGTTCCAGATATCTGCCATGGGCCGGCTGTGTCTGTCATTTTAGTACAACCCCGCTTCCTAGTTCAGCCGGCTAATTAAAACTGAAGTAGCCGACAAATGCATTGGCTAGCTCCGCAAACCTTACAGTGCTATTTCATGGCAGAAACATTTGCATATGCCGGTCAACGAGCCTTAAAAGATCGACCACAGACAGCCCTTGAGAATTAAAGCCCGCGAAAATGTTGCCTTTTGGATGGATTTGACTCACCTTTCGTTAGGGGCAAGTAGTGATCACCCTCTGCATCTGTTGCTTGAACTTCTTGTTTTCTGTTCACCTAAATAGGGTAAAACTTAATATTTTATTTTACACTCAAAATGTATCATATCAATCTCGTCCCAGAGCCTCTCGATCTGCTGACTGTCGGAGGTAGTGGACACGAAGTCAGAAGTCCTAGAATTTTCTAGGACAGTTAGATTTGACGTGGACTTCAATGGATGAATGCTGTTCGACAAGCAGGTTCTTTGCGCGCAAAGAAAGTTCAAAGCATGAATTATTTCACTAAAATAATATCAAATCTTTGCTATGAGATTCAAGAAAAATTCATCACTCGACTCGTGAATTCCACGTTAAATTTCACCGAAAAACGACATCGCACTCGTCCCTTTGACTTGTGCATTATCGGTTTTCGCATGAAACTTACAGTGGAATTCATTTATCATGTGATGAATGTATCTAGTACATCTTATGATATTTCAGTATTTTCCCGGGTTTTCACAGGCTATGTGTGGTTTTCTATTGCTAGCCTCTTATTACAAAGGGAGCGATATGATCAACCTGCAAGTTAGTTTGTAAGTATAATTAACGAGAAATAATGCAATGTTTGACGGAAATGCTATAAGTGTAGCGCACGTGCCCTGTTTGAGCATGTGCGATCAAGGCATCATCAGCGCCTACAAAAGAGAGCAAGACATAACTTGCAACTGAACGACAGCCAGGAGAAGGGAACTAAAGTGACAAAAAATGACATGGATGGCTTGCTATGGCAACAAGATGTTCTAGATATTTTTCATGGGTCACCTCGCGGCTAGATTATTACCAGACTGATCAATTGTAACTATGTCTTTGTTGCCATGGGAACAGAAATACTTTTTATTCACCCATATTAAGGACTGATTGGCCGCATGGACCCATTTCTTAAGTCCCCTGTGAAAGGTTTCCCCACGACCAGCTAATCGCGAGCCAAGTAAAACAAATGTCACTCGTTGTTTGGAACTGACTTTGTTCACTGTAAGGCCCGTTCTAAACGTCGAACTTAAAGTGGTACCAGTACGAAGTGCTTGCCTTACTGTTTTATTCCATAATCTTGGCCTAACCCACGAGTTCCCAAGCTGTTTTGTCATAACTTGAAGTAAAGTTGGTATTAGCAGCGCAAATATACGCAATTCCGTCCGCCATTAAACGCTTATGTCCCAGATTACTGACGTATTCTATTTAGACTTTTTAGTCACAACTCACCCATGTTTGTTTTAAATTCTTCTTATTTACAAGACCATCTGATTCGTATGGCCATCCGAGGAGCCTTCAAGGCCAGCGTGGCTAATCAAGAGGCTCTTGAAACGAGATGGACAAATACTTTGTTTCGAAACAAATTAAATTTCGGTATCTTCTGATTAAAACTCAGTTCTTATTACCTTTGAGACAAACCACGGATAGATTTTTGACGATAGACATTGATTTGGTATTTTATGGTCCTCCTGGTTACTATCCTTGAAATATTACCATGTAAACTGAGGTATTGACCACATTGCTCTCCACAGAAATACTTTGCAGTGAATGTCCTGGCTTTATGTTTCGATAGTTTTGGGGGCAGTGGCATTTTGCTAAAAAATACAAACAATGAAACGTGAAGATTATCTCTGGGGACTCCCCCTAAACATACACGAGGAGGGTCATCCCATCCCGAAGGGTACAAAATCTTTTAGGAGAGCCAGATATTCAAACATTCGTCTGCATTTAAAATTAAACATTTATTTGACCAAACCCAATTTCCAACCATTTAGGGGTAAATGTGCATGGATCACACCCTCTTTGCTATCCCTTAAGGTTACTTAGAACCTTTTCGCACCTCCTCGGAAAAAAATCATACACGTCCTTAGTTTAACCAAAACATGTCAACCTATATATCATTGGAAAGCTTATAGAATGGAATAGAATGGTTATGGCAAAAAAACTTTTTTAAAAACGTAATTTCTTGAAAGGTTTTATTAAAATTTGTGTGTGAGACGTTTAAGAGCTAACGCCGCTGAACTGCTTGACCGTGACTCCCAAGTAACACATTATCAAAAACCATGTCTGCATTTTTTTAAATTGTGTTTAGTGCTAAACTGGTGAAACTTTTAAATTTCGAAGGTCAAATGTTATAGAATTTTCACGCTACTTTCAAGTTACTTCCCTTTGCCATAGCCCGCTAGTCCATTCTATAAGCTTTCCAACGATATATAGGTTGACATGTTTTGATTAAACTTAAGGCGAGTATGATTTTTTTCGAGGACGTGCGCGAAGGTTCTCAGTAACCTTATTGTTGGAAGTCCTTTTTCATCCCGTCGATTAGCAGTGCAAGGTGAGCAGCATACATACAAGACGTCCATACACCACTCGACATGTTGAGGACCTCATCTAACATGTTAGTAGTATATGGTATGGATATGGACACCGGAAGTAATCCCTGTCAAAGTGATGTGGATATGACACCGGAAGTAAAATTTCAAAAGTGTTGTGGATTGACACTCACGTGGTCGGCGATTGACACTAGCAACCACGTGGTCGGGGATCCACACTACAAACCACGTGGTCGGAGATATGAGTCGCTGATATGAGTCACTAATTATGAGTCACTAACCACGTGGTCGGGGATCCAGCGCAGCACGTTTCTAGCGCATCACTTTATAGCGCATCACTTTATAGCGCATCACTTATAGCGCATCACTTTATAGCGCATCACTTATAGCGCATCGCTTATAGCGCATCACTTATAGCGCATCACTTATAGCGCATCACTTATAGCGCATCACTTATAGCGCATCACTTATAGAGCATCACTTATAGAGCATCACTTATAGAGCATCACTTATAGAGCATCACTTTATCTATAAAAGCTGGTTTGTGAGCGATGTGAGGTATTCACAAAGATGTTCTGTGCAAGGGATCAGTTTGAGCAAAGAATGGAAGCTTCGTAGTCAGGTTGGTAGACTAATTATAAATTCATAAATAATATGTAACCTAAAATTTCGATCGGAAGATCTTCGGGAAGTGTTCGGAAGATCAGCGGAAGTGCTCGGAGGTGTTCGGAAAGTGCTCGGAAGGTCTTCGGAAAGTATTCGGAAGTGCTCGGAAGGTCTTCGGAAAGTATTCGGAAGTGCTCGGAAGGTCTTCGGAAGGTCTTCGGATGTGTTCGGAAGGTCTTCGGACGACCTTCTGAAAGTATTCGGAAGTGCTCGGAAAGTCTTCGGGAGGGTCTTCGAAAGTGTTCGGAAGGTCTTCGGAAGGTCTTCGGAAAGTGTTCGGGTGATCTTCGGACGTGTTCGGAAAGTGTTCGGAAGTGTTCGGAAGGTCTTCGGAAGGTCTTCGGAAGGTCTTCGGAAAGTGTTCGGGTGATCTTCGGAAGTCTTCGGAAAGTGTTCGGAAGTGTTCGGAAGTCTTCGGAAGTCTTCGGAAAGTCTTCGGAAAGTCTTCGGGTGATCTTCGGAAAGTGTTCGGAAGGTCTTCGGAAGTGTTCGGAAGATCTTCGGATGGTATTCGGAAGTGTTCGGAAAGTCTTCGGAAGATCTTCGCAAGTGTTCGGAAGGTCTTCGGAAGACCTTCGAAAGTGTTCGGGTGATCTTCGGAAGTGTTCGGAAAGTGTTCGGAAGATCGTCGGAAGTGCTCGGAAGATCATCGGAGGTCTTCGGATATGTTCGGAAATTATCCTATGTGTCCTACCAGTCCTAGCGCCCTAGTGTCCTATCTGTCCTAGTGTCCTACTTGTCCTAGTAGTGTCCTAGTAGTGTCCTAGTAGTGTCCTAGTAGTGTCCTAGTGTCCTACTTGTCCTAGTAGTGTCATAGTAGAGTCCTAGTGTCCTATCTGTCCTAGTGTCCTATCTGTCCTACTTGTCCTAGTAGTGTCCTAGTACTGTCCTAGTAGTGTCCTAGTGTCCTACTTGTCCTAGTAGTGTCCTAGTGTCCTATCTGTCCTACTTGTCCTAGTAGTGTCCTACTTGTCCTAGTGTCCTATTTGTCCTAGTAGTGTCCTAGTGTCCTACTTGTCCTAGTGTCCTATTTGTCCTAGTAGTGTCCTATTTGTCCTAGTAGTGTCCTAGTAGTGTCCTACTTGTCCTAGTGAAGTGTCCTATCTGTCCTACTTGCCCTATTTGTCCTATCTGTCCTAGTGTCCTAGTGTCCTACTTGTCCTAGTAGTGTCCTAGTGTCCTATCTGTCCTAGCGTCCTATCTGTCCTAGTGTCCTACTTGTCCTAGTGTCCTACTTGTCCTAGTGTCCTATCTGTCCTAGTGTCCTACTTGTCCTAGTAGTGTCCTAGTAGTGTCCTAGTAGTGTCCTATCTGTCCTATCTGTCCTAGTGTCCTATCTGTCCTAGTGTCCTACTTGTCCTAGTGTCCTCCTTGTCCTAGTAGTGTCCTAGTGTCCTATCTGTCCTAGCGTCCTACTTGTCCTAGTGTCCTATGAGGAGGATAAGGTTAGACATTAGGGTCCAAAGGTCAATTTGGTGGTTCGAAGCCCTCAATCAGATTTTAATGCTTACCACCGAGGAAACAGGATCAAGGTCAGAGTCCAAAGGTCATCAGAGTCCAAAGGTCAATTTACAATCGGATCGAAATCCACCAATCAGAAGGCTAGAATTAGGATTTTAGCCAATCAGATTGCGTGCTTAACGCACCAATCAAATTACAGGGATTTCGATCCGATGTTCAAAGGTCAGAGTCCAAAGGTCAGAGTCCAAAGGTCATCAGAGTCCAAAGGTCAATTTATCAGCGGATCGAAATCCACCAATCACATTTGAGGATTTTGATGCGGACGTCCGAGGAAACAGGCTCAAGGTCATCGAAGGTCATCAGAGTCCAAAGGTCATTTTTACCATCGGTCAAAGTCCAAAGGTCAGGTAGTGTATAATTTGTAGTGTATAAATTAGTAGGTCAGAGTCCAAAGGTCAAAGTCCAAAGGTCATCAGAGTCCAAAGGTCAATTTATCAGCGGATCGAAATCCACCAATCAGAAGGCTAGAATTTGGATTTCAGCCAATCAGATTGCGTGCTTAATGCACCAATCAATTACAGGGATTTCGAGTCCAAAGGTCAGGGTCCAAAGGTCAAAGTCCAAAGGTCAATTTATCAGCGGATCGAAATCCACCAATCACATTTGAGTATTTTGATGCGGACGTCCGAGGAAACAGGATCAAGGTCATCGAAGGTCATCAGAGTCCAAAGGTCAGTTTTGGATCGAAATCCACCAATCAGAAGGCTAGAATCTGGATTTCAGCCAATCAGAATGCGTCCTTAACGCACCAATCAAATTACAGGGATTTCGATCCGATGACGTCATCCCACTATTATAAAAGGCGTGAGCTCAGTTTGAGATCACAGTCGTCCTCTGCTCGTCGTGATAGGAAGAAGAAGAAAGATGTCGGGATCAAGTGAAGCGGATGATGTAGAAGATGCACTTCGAATATTTAAGAACATGTTAGAAGAAGAAGAAGAAGAAGAAGTAATGGCGGCGAGAGAAGAACAACAACAAGAAACATCTCTGGGAGATTTGTTAGAAGGAGAACAGAGAGAATTGCATGATTTGATCGAGGAACTACAACCTACTTGGAAGGAACAATTCGAGTTGGGAGAATTCATTGATCAATCACAGCCACCACCACCACCACCACCACCACCACCGTCACCAGAGCTTCCTACTAATGAGTTCCTCGATTGGATTCTAAAAGAGGATGGTGACGTAGATATGGCACAAAGTGTTGAAGAGCTCTTTGAGCGGCATTTGAATGACCAACCACCGCCACCGCCGTCGTCACCACAAGTGGAAGTAGTAGAGGAAGGATTTGTTGACGATTTTATCGCTCGGATGATGCAAGACGATGTTGATATGACAAAAAGTTTGAAGAGCTATACCAGCAGTATTCGGATATGACGGCCCATAGACCACAAACACCAGGGCCATCACCACCACCGTCGCCGCCCCAAGATGTTGACAATCAACCACTGCCATCACCACCACCACTACCATCACAGGCAATACCGTCACCACCACCACCACCACCATCATCACAAGATGTTGACAATCAAATTGGAAGAGGTGTCAAGCGTACCCATGATGAGCAAGAGGATGAGGATGATGATGATGGTATTTCTTACCAATTGAATGAAGTCCACAGTCGTCATTCGCGTAAGATGAAAACCGATTGTTCTGATTATGATTTAAACATCAATCTTCCTCTACGGGCAACTGTCCAAGAAGCCATGCAAGATGTAGAGCGTGTTCTTGACAGTGTGTTAGAAGAAACGCTCAAAGGTGTACCTAACAAGGACTTTGCTCGCGTGACGTTGAATGCTCCAGCTCTGAAGAATCCCATATCGTTACCGTTTATGCTACGGGAACAGTTGACACCGCAAAGGATTATGGGACAGATTGAAACCATTGTGCAATCTAACGAGGAATTTGTTCTCAACGGCCTGTTTCAGTTGCACGTGATACGAGCACGTACACCCCGTGGTGGTCATGGTGGATATGATGATGATGATGATACTACTGATGATGATGACGACGATGACCAAGCTGGTGAGAAGAAGAAAAAAGCACTCTAAGAAGAATAAGAGGACCTTGGATTGTGCGGATCCGAAGGCATGGACGAAGATGAAGAGATCTATTGTACCAGTACGTAATCAGGATAATCTTTGTGCTGCACGTGCGATCGCGATTGGAATCGCCTTCCATACCGGAACAACACAGGAGTATAGGAAGTTGTCTAGACAGTGGTCAAGAAACAGAGATAATCTGGCTCAGCTTAACAAAGCGAAAGAACTGCACCAACAAGCTGGCGTCCCTGAAGGAGAGTGCGGTATTGAAGAACTGACAAAGTTCCAAAAGTATTTGGCTCCACAAGGGATTAAGCTCTACGTCGTGTCTAGAGAACATATGAATGGCATTATTTGGCAAGGTGATTTGGAGGATCCTAAATATCATTTGTACTTGTACCTTGAAAAAGGCCATTACCATTTTATCACTAGCATGCCAGGTCTCCTGGGAAGAAACTACTTCTGTACCAAATGTAACAAGGGATACACAAGTCGTGACACGCACAAATGCAATATCCGATGTCGTTGCTGTGGTGAAGAGAACTGTTCTCCCCTGAGTCCACCAGAAGATGATGCCATACGTCCGAACTGGCAACATTGTACCGACTGTCGCCGTTACTTCCTTTCCCAGCAATGTTTTGACAACCATCGTCGCGTGAAAAAACATGGTCCCGCGAATAATCAAAAGGAATGGTCGCAGTGTCAAAAGATACACAAGTGTGAAGAATGTCTTACGACGGTGGATGTCTTAGACAAGAAACGGCAAGGCAAACCTCACAAGTGTGGTGAATACGTGTGTCACGTCTGCAAAAAGATGGTCGACAAGGATCACTTATGTTATGTTCCCGTAGGAGCAGCAGCAGTGACAGGACGGAAGAAGAAGAACGAGGAGGATCAATTGCGGCTCATCATCTTTGATTTTGAGGCTCAACCCCTGGGCACGCAACATCGGGTCAATTTTGTTGGTGTCCAGAAACTGTGTGAGGACTGTCGTGATCTTCCCTTAGACTCACATCCTAATTGTGACACGTGCGGATTGCGTAAACGTGGTTTCCAAGGGGAACAAGCTCTGGACGAGTTTTGTCAATGGTTGTTTGGTGGAAGCAATGCAGGATACACGTGTTTGGCCCACAACTTTAAAGGGTACGATTCCTATCCTATCTTGGAGTACTTGTTCAAGAATGCATTCAAGCCTACTGTTATTTTTAATGGAGGAAAGATCATGATGCTCGGACTCCCAGATCTCAAGATCAGTATGAAGTGCACGTTGAATTACCTCCAGATGGCATTGCGTCAACTTCCCAAAGCTATGGGATTTGATCAAGAGGTGCGCAAAGGCGACTTTCCACATTTCTTCAACACCCCAGAGAACCAAACGTACGTGGGACCTATGCCTGATCTCAAGTATTATGGCATTGAAAACATGACGAAGAAAGATGCTGATGCGTTAAGCACGTGGTACGAGAACGAAGTCGCACGTGGGGCCGTGTTCAATTTCCAAGAAGAACTGGCGTCTTATTGTCACCAAGACGTTGAAGTGCTGAAGAAAGCTGTGTTGGCCTTTGACAAGCTTACCATGGCAACGGGTGACGTCCATCCGTTTCACACGTCGGTCACCATTGCATCGTTGTGCAGTCGTATTTTGCGCACCAAATTTCTCAAGGCCAACACCGTTGCTGTGATTCCTGCTCAAGGATACCGTGGACGCGACGTGCACTCGCTCAAAGCATTGCAGTGGCTCGAGTACAGGCACATCACTGATGGAGTGCATATTCGTCACGCTGGCACGAGCGAAGGGGAATTCAAGGTTGGACGGTACAAGGTCGACGGGTATGCCGAGAGTACTCATACCGTGTACCAATACCATGGATGTCTCTATCACGGATGTCCCAAGTGCTACACGAAGGACACGAGGAATCCTTTCTCTGGCACTACTATGGGTAATCTCTACCGTGACACGTGCGACGTGCGCACCTTTATTACTCGGGCTGGTTACCACCTCGTGGAAGTGTGGGAATGTGAGTTTGATCGTGAACTGACAGCAACTCCTAGGATACAAGCGATGGTCGGTGACGTGGAGAAGTGCAAGCCCTTGGAACCCCGGGACAGTTTCTTTGGTGGACGTACCAATGCAATCCGTTTACGATGCGAAGCCAAGGATGACGAGCAACTCCACTATTACGATTTCACGTCGTTGTACCCGTACGTGAATGTCACGTGTGAGTACCCTGTGGGACATCCAGAAGTTCTGGTGAACGATGAGATCCAACAAGACCTGCATCTGTATCGCGGATTGATGAAAGTACGTGTCCTTCCACCCAAAGATGTTTACTTCCCAGTGCTACCCGTACGCATCAACGGAAAGCTGATGTTTCCCTTGTGTTACACCTGTGCTCAAGAAGAGAACCAAGATCATCCATGCACGCACACTGAGGAAGAACGCGCTTTTACCGGGACGTGGACGCACGTGGAACTGTTCAAAGCTCTGGAGAAAGGGTATAAAGTGATGAAAGTGTATGAGGTGTAGCACTGGGCTCAATGGGAACGCTTGTTCGAAGAGTACATCAAGACGTTTCTCAAGTACAAGCAAGAAGCTTCAGGATGGCCAAGTTGGTGCGAGACGGAAGAAGACAAGGACCGGTACGTGGAACAGTACGAAGAACATCAAGGCATTCGATTGGATCGTGAACGTATCGAGAAGAATCCAGGTCTCCGCTCTGTCGCCAAAATGTTCCTGAATTGCATGTGGGGGAAATTTGGCGAGCAATCGAATCGGAGACGTACCGAGTACGTGGAAAGTCCAGAAAAGTACTTCGATCTGATGACAGACGACAGCATCGAAGTGAGTGATGTGTTGATCGTGAACGACGATACGGTCCAGATTCACTACAAGATGGCAGAGAAGTTTCTGAAGACGAAAGCACACACCAACGTTGTCTTTGCTGCTTACACCACAGCGTATGCACGTCTCAAGTTGTATGACGTCATGGATGGTTTGGGGGACCGATGTTTGTACCACGATACGGACAGTGTCATCTTTACGTGGCGTCCTGGTCAATGGAAACCACCACTTGGCGATTACTTGGGAGAACTGACCAGCGAACTCGATCCAGAAGAACACATCGTGCACTATGTGGCCACAGGACCCAAGAGTTATGGGTACAAGACCAACCATGGCAAGACCGTGTGCAAAGTCAAAGGACTACGCATGAATCTACGTACCACAGAAACAGTGAATTTGGATAGCATGGTGGAACTGTTGGAGGGTCATGGGAACCCTGTGCGTCAAGTGACCAATCCCCACACCATTCGACGCAATGTGACGACCCGTACGTTGCATACCGTATCAGAAACCAAGTCCTTCAAGGTCGTGTACAACAAACGTGTACGACGTGGCATGTACACTTACCCTTATGGGTATTATGGACTTTGAACTTTGTTAAGCTTCGTGTACAACAAAACGTGAACCCTTATGGGTATGGACTTTAACACTTTTGATAAGCAGTGTATATATAAAGTTATGTATAATAAAGAACTTATAAAACCCAAATAGCGTGATTTTTGTCTATAAAGGGGGATGACCCAGCATTGGAATGATCATTTGGTGTTGGACACCGCCAAGGATGGTATGTTTTAAAGACCGTCCCATACTAACGTGCCGTAACTTATTGAAACGTATACGTTGTATGCTAGCGTGTTGTGGTGGTCGTATTGTTGTAGTCGATGGCACCCAGGAAACCCAAGCAGACCGTAGCACAGAAGAAGAAGAAGAATATCGAACGTCTACTCCAGCAAGCCTATTACGATCCAAACAATGTTGCTGCTTTGGGCGGTGTTGCCAAACTGGAAAGGGTATGCGCTCAAAAGGCATAAAAAAGAGCACAGTCTTAGCTTGGATACGGTCTCAACCGTCATATACACTCCATAAACCGTACCGTCGTCGTTTTCCACGCAATCGTGTGGTCGTCCAAGGTATCGACGAACAATGGCAAGCGGATTTATGTGACATGCAAGCGTACAGAACCAAAAATAATGGCTACAACTACATATTAACCGTCATTGACGTGTTAAGCAAGTACGCATGGGCAGTACCCTTGAAGAACAAGACGGGCACAGTTTGATCAAGGCGTTTCAGAAAATATTCAAGGAAGGTCGCGTGCCTGAGAAATTGCAAACGGATGATGGGTCCGAGTTCTTAAATCGAAACTTTCAAGCGTTTCTCAAATCGAAGAACATCCATCACTTTACCACCAAGAGCGAAACCAAAGCTTCCGTCGTCGAACGATTTAATCGTACGTTAAAAACATGGATGTGGCGATGGTTCACCTACAAAGAGACAGTACGTTACATTGACGTGCTTCCGCAACTGATGAACATTTACAATCATTCGTATCATCGAAGCATTCGTCGTGCCCCTGCTGACGTCACGTTAGCCAATGCTCAAGACGTATGGCATACCTTGTACCAGAAGAAGGCTCAGAAGAAGAAGAAGAAGCTAAAACCTAAATTTCAAGTGGGAGATTTAGTACGTATAAGTAAAGTCAAACACGTGTTTGCAAAAGGGTATTTACCCAACTGGACGGAAGAAGTGTTTACGATTGCCTATCGGATGACGGCACGAGATCCCTATGCGTATCGACTACGCGAATACGACGGTTCGTTGTTGGAAGGACAATTTTACGAACAAGAATTGCAAAAAGTCAGCATGGATGAACAAAAAGATGTCTTTCGTATCGACAAAATTGTCAAGAGCCGTGGGAAAGGACGTCAAGAAGAGTATCTAGTCCATTGGCGTGGCTGGCCTGACAAGTACGACAGTTGGATCCTAGCAAGTCAAGTGCATAAAATCGTGTGATATGCCATCAAAGACATCAGTTGCCTCAGGATGTCTACTCGGTCTGACCTGGTGATTACGCTGTCAAGCAATGCTATTGAAGATGCCCTTCCCAACAACAAAGCAGGCGATTTTTCAATACGAACCAAGTATCCTATCGATGTTCGTGAAGGATCATGGGAAATGGCGCTTACCAACATCATTTATCCGCATACGTGGAGTTTGCTGCGTGAAGAAGATCTTGACCTATGGGTCCTTACTACCAAGGATTCAGACAAAAGCAATATATGGATAAAATACAAGTTACCCAAGGGAAAGTACAACAACGTGCAAGATGTTGTGAAAGGCATGAAGAACATTGCCACTCGTTTTAAAGTGGATGATATCAAACGAAGAGCAAGACCAGGCGAATCACCCAAAACGAATAAATTTGAATTTAAGTTCAATACCAAAGAGGGCAAGGCCACGATCGCACTGAACAAAGACATGAGTCTACTCATCCATCCACGACTAGCATGGGCCTTAGGATTTCACACGACAAGACCAATCACACTCAATATACTCGAGAAACCTCTAGAGTTTGAAAAGGGTACTGTTGGCGCCTTTAGGCTTACTGCTGATAACGTTGGAGATGGTATGCGATTATAGCGGATAGATACGCTGTTGGTGATGAAATACAAGCCTTCACCTCAAGTCTGCGAGTTCGTGAAGATGTACATCCCTTCCAAAGCTTTTACGTGTACACAAACATTGTGGACTCGCATATTGTGATGGGAAGTGACGCCAACAATTTACTACGTACCTTTGTTCCTGAAGGAAAACCTGGATTCCCTGTGGAACGAAACTTTCTCAATCCCTACTACTTGCCACTACGTACTCAAATCATCAACAAGATCCGTATCCATATAACGGACGACACAGGCGAAACCGTATCATTTCAATCAGGCGCCGTACAGGTAACACTACACTTGCGTCGTGTGCGATTTGCCTAGAAGAAGAAGATATGGTGTGGTACAACGATATGCTGAATATGGCTCGTGGTGCACTTGCTGCTCTACCGTCTAAATCACAAACAGGAAAAGGACCCTTTACCTATTTTCCACGTCATCTACAAGAAGGAAATGGAGTTTTCCATGGGTACCCTGTGCCAGTACAAATGGGATTTGGTATAGGTGGCGTCGGCGGTGTATTGAGTTCCCTGGGAAGAGACTTTGTTCCTCACTTGCCTTCTTGGGAACTCGCTACAAAAGGTATACGGAAACAAGCGGAACTCGCTACACGAGGTATACCACAAATGGGTGGTGCCCGTCTAAAACGTCGTCGTCGTCAACCTAAGACCATGGCTAAACGTCGTCGTCATACCAAGGACATTTTCGATTGAAAACAGTTATAAAAGACTTGGACATTCATGCCTTCTAATCAGTTGGACATTACCTCAACTACTGTCAAGAGCTCCTCCTAGTCAACATGAGTGTTCATTCTGCTTCACTTGCTGCTGCCAATCCAGGCATGGACTTGTTTACGGTACCACCAACAGATGTGGCTGTGACATCAGGCCGATACGTTGAGTATTCACCCACGGATAAAGGGGCCAAGTATTATCAGTTCATCATTCGTAGGGGTCCTACAATGATTGATTTGAAAAAGACTCATTTCCGTGTCGTGGCCAAGATCACCAAAGCTGATGATACAGCAATTGCCGCAAGCGTTAAAGTGGGACCTGTCAACAACTTTCTTCATTCGATGATCCAACAAGTGACTGTGAAATTGAACGATCAAGCCGTCACCTTGCAAACCGATACGTATGCGTACCGTGCCTTCATCGAGACGTTGTTGAATTATCCTAAAGAAGCTCAAGAATCGTATCTGGAATGTGCCCTGTGGAATAAAGACAGTGGCTCCATGGACCAAGTTGATCATGCCGCTACAGCCGGTAATAAGAATCCTGGACTCAAGGCACGTGCAGCTCGTACTAAAACTGGACAAAAAGTGTGCATGGAAGGCCCCTTGTTTTGTGATCTCTTTCACTCAGGACGTTACCTTCTGGACAACACCGAGATGAAAATCAAGTTTGATATGCATGATACAGCCTTCTGTCTGATGTCGGAGTTAGGTACCGAAAAGATCGTCATCGAGGACTTTATCCTACGCATGTATCACGTGACTCCAGCCCCTAGCGTCAAGTTAAACCAACGTGAACTCATGACAGGATCGAATGCACGTACAGCCAAGTACCCAGTGACGTCAGCCATTGTGAAGACCCGGCAAATTGGTACTGGATCCTTGACCCATTATGAAGGAGACTTGTTCCAGGGACTGGTTCCTAAACGTATGATTTTAGGGATGGTTGAGAATGCTGCCTACAATGGCGACAAAGGGAAGAATCCATTCAATTTCCAAATGTTTGATTTGTCGACAATCAAAGTAACCGTGGATGGACAAGAGACCCCTTATGGAACACTGTCTACAGCTGATGACAAGGATATAGATTTGTACCACATGTTGTTCGATAACGTGTGTGGTACCTACCGAGGACAAGGACTCAACCTCACGTTCGACGAGTTCAAGGCTGGTTATTCATTGTTTGCCTACGACTTTACACCAGCAGGCAATGCCTCGTCAGGGTACTTTCAACCTCAATATAAAGGCAACGTTGACCTGTACCTGACATTTGGGGATGCCACCGCGCAGGTGAACACCATTGTCATCTACGGCGAGTTCAACAACACCATCGAAGTGGACCAATTAGGTCAAGTGATTTACGACATTCAAGGATGAACACGGATCAGTTAGAACTGCTCGTACACAACGATCCCAAGTTAAACCCAGTGTTTGGTGGCGTGTTTCCATCTGATTTGCTACCGACCAAAGTACCATTTCCCAATCAAGCCTACATCATGAACGTGGATCCAAGCGATCGTCCAGGATCTCATTGGTTAGCCGTGTACTTTACACCCGAGACGTGTGAATTCTGGGACAGTTTTGGATTTCCTCCACAAGTGTATGGTCAAGCCATTACGAACTTTTGCAAGTTACGTCCACAACTCGTGCACAACACTCGTAGGATTCAAGCCATGGACTCTGACGTATGTGGACAACATTGTTTGTTCTTCTTGTGGAACCGTGTACGTGGCAAACGTCATGGGTCAGTAGCTGCTATGTTTACACCAAATTTACAATGGAACGATCAGAATGTTCGCACCTTTGTGCGTGATCGATTTTTACAACGACGACAAGCACCTTGTAATCCTAAGCGTAGTCGTCAATGCGCTCTTGTTCAGCGCTCTTTGTTACACATGTTAAAGTTATAATAAAAATGATGTTTCATCACCAAATGTTGTTGTTGTTGGGTATATAGTAAGGTGTAGATGTAGGCAACGGTTCATATGGAATCTAGACGTCAGCATGGACGATCGTCGTTTTCGTTGTCCATGTAGCATTTTGGTGGTGGGCCCAAGTCAATCGGGTAAAACCACGTTTACACACCAATTGCTTCAACAAGTCGCTCTTGCGTTCAACAAACAATTTCGAAAAATTGTGTATTGTTATGGAGAATGGCAACCGTTGTTTACATCTATTCAACGGAACCTGGGTGTCACCTTCCATCAAGGACTCCCAGACAACGTCACCGACTTGTTTGGTCCTCACGATACTCCAGGCCTCTTGGTGATGGACGATTTAATGGATCAAATGGATCGTGTGGTCCGCGTGTTTACACAGGAATCCCATCATCACAACATCACCACGTTGTTTTTAACACAGAACTTGTTTCCACCCAATAAGCACGCACGTACCATTTCACTCAACACGCATTACATCGTGTTGTTCAAGAATCCAAGAGATCGTTTAGGCGTACAGATGTTAGCCCAACAAGCGTTTCCTGGACGTGTTCCTTACGTGATGGATGCCTTTCATCAAGCCACCGAAGAACCTCATGGTTACCTCATGTTGGATTTTCATCCAATGACACCAGAACAATGTCGCTTACGATCTCATATTCTTCCTAAAGAATTTCCCATGTACGTCTACACTGATGGAAAGCTATAAAAAGAAGGAGACGATCCAGAATCACGTCATTTGGGTACAACCATTCATCATGGCAAGAGCTGAGAGAGCCTCGTGAGATCAACGCCTTGTTCGTAGTGCATAAATACCCTTGTCTAAGTGGATCATCATCAGTTCATCATGTCTCAGCGACTGAGAAGGAACGCAGATTTTCTCCAGCTCTTGCATCGTACCAGAGGGAAGACACGCCAACGACTCATTGTCAATGCTACTCCTGATCAAATCAACTCGCTGAGTGAAGTGGCTATGAACCTGTTGCGTGGCAACGTACCGATGTCATTAGCCCGGATTCAACAACTGAAGAAACACAAGCATCAGTTACGCAAGTTGGCCAATCGGAAACTCTCCAGCAAAAGCCGGAAAGCCATGTTGGTGCGTCAACGAGGAGGCTTTTTATTACCTGCTCTTCTTGGTGGATTGGCATCGATATTTCTACCGAAAATTGCCAACAAGCTCATCTCTAAAATATAAAGTGTTGTTAAACAAGACTTTTACGTCAGTTGCTTTCAAGACGTCATCATGTCAACAACAGCAAAAGGTGGAGCTCATCGTATGGCTATGGTTCCTGATTATTTAGTAAACATGCTGCGTACCAAACAAAAAGTGGAAACGGCACCCCAATACCGTGTACTGGCACGACTGGATGGAGAAATGCAAGCCATCTTGAATGACACTTCACTTCCTCCTGATGTCAAAGTACGACGTTACGATCAAATTCTACAACGTTACAACCGGCTAACAAGACAAGTAAAAGACAAAAGCCCATTATCTTTACTAAAAAGGATGAAACAGCAACAACAAGAAGATGATGATGATGACATTGAAGAAGAGGATTTGGTTTTACCATCCCCTCCTTCCAAGACACCTGCTACTCCAAAAACAAAGCGTTTACCTACACCACCATCCGGGACACCACGAAGACGTTCCGTTAGTGTACCAAGAAGAAAGCCTCGACCACTCCGAGAATGGCAACCGTTTTAACTAAAAGAGACAATGTTATGCTCTCAATAACTTTTATTATTACAAGAAGTTTATAACAGTAATGTCCTTGTATTATTAATAAAAGAGTTCTTACACCTTGTATCGTATTTGCTTGAGCCACTTCCAGAATACGGCCACTTCAACACGTGGGCAATGGACAGCGCTTGCAAAGGGTAGAAATACGTGAAAACCACAACTTGTAGACAAAAGTTCATATCATCCTCTTGAGCATATTGATTTAAACGAACATCAAATTGGGGCACCCATAATCCTCCAAATTGACATTGGGAATATTGAGTCTGTCCAGCAATCGCTTCTCGTGACATCCTCCCTTGTACGCGATAGTACCATTTGACTTAAGGTCTTTCTTGTACCAGTCTTGTACCACTTGATCCAGTTCCGTGTAGGGCAACGAATGCTTCCACGTGAAGTCAAATCGAAGCCTGTGTATCATATAAGCTTTCTTGGCACCTGCAAAGTCCTTTGCATCTTTTAGTTCTTTAAATTTGATCGGAAACGTAAAGTGCTGTCCCTTGATAGCCTCGTCGTCATCAAAGATAATTCCTGCCTCCTTGCACCAAAATTCTTTCTTGACGAAGTAACTATCTAAGTCAAGTATTGCCTGGATATCCTCTAATGTGCTCTGCGCACTCATTCTGATTCTTCTCTCTGTTCTCTCATGTTGTTGGGTAGGCTGTGGTCATCATCCGTAATTAGCATTGGCTGTGCAGACGACGCTTGTGAGAATATTAATGAGAACCCTATTCCAACACCAAGTGTAGTCCCAAGTGCAGTGCCAAATGCATTTGCCAGCGACGTTAAGAAATTATCCATTGAATTCGTTCCTCCTCCTACAACGGCTAGCAGAGGAAGACTGTGATCTCAAACTGAGCTCTTGCCTTTATATACTAGTGGGATGACGTCATCGAAATCCCAGTAATTTGATTGCTGCGTTAAGCACGCAATCTGATTGGCTAAAATCCAAATTCTAGCCTTCTGATTGGTGGATTTCGATCCGATTGTAAATTGATGACCTTGATCCTGTTTCCTCGGGCGTCCGCATCAAAATACTCAAATGTGATTGGTGGATTTCGATCCGCTGATAAATTGACCTTTGGACTTTGACTTTTGGATTCTAACCTTTGGACTCTGACCTTTGAACATCGGATCGAAATCCCTGTAATTTGATTGGTGCGTTAAGCACGCAATCTGATTGGCTAAAATCCTAATTCTAGCCTTCTGATTGGTGGATTTCGATCCGATTGTAAATTGACCTTTGGACTCTGATGACCTTTGGACTCTGACCTTGATCCTGTTTCCTCGGTGGTAAGCATTAAAATCTGATTGAGGGCTTCGAACCACCAAATTGACCTTTGGACCCTAATGTCTAACTTATCCTCCTCATAGGACACTAGGACAAGTAGGACGCTAGGACAGATAGGACACTAGGACAGATAGGACACTAGGACAGATAGGACACTACTAGGACAAGTAGGACACTAGGACAGATAGGACACTAGGAGAGATAGGACACTACTAGGACACTAGGACACTACTAGGACAAGTAGGACACTAGGACAGATAGGACACTAGGACAAGTAGGACACTAGGACAAGTAGGACACTAGAACAGATAGGACGCTAGGACAGATAGGACACTAGGACACTACTAGGACAAGTAGGACACTAGGACACTAGGACAGATAGGACAAATAGGGCAAGTAGGACAGATAGGACACTACTAGGACAAGTAGGACACTAGGACAGATAGGACACTAGGACAGATAGGACACTAGGACAGATAGGACACTAGGACAAGTAGGACACTAGGACACTACTAGGACAAGTAGGACACTAGGACAGATAGGACACTAGGACAAGTAGGACACTAGGACAGACAGGACAAATAGGGCAAGTAGGACAGATAGGACACTACTAGGACACTACTAGGACAAATAGGACACTAGGACAAGTAGGACACTAGGACACTACTAGGACAAGTAGGACAGATAGGACACTAGGACACTACTAGGACAAGTAGGACACTAGGACACTACTAGGACACTACTAGGACAAGTAGGACAGATAGGACAAATAGGACACTAGGACACTACTATGACACTACTAGGACACTACTAGGACAAGTAGGACAGATAGGACACTAGGGCGCTAGGACTGGTAGGACACATAGGATAATTTCCGAACATATCCGAAGACCTCCGATGATCTTCCGAGCACTTCCGACGATCTTCCTATCACTTTCCGAACACTTCCGAAGATCACCCGAACACTTTCGAAGGTCTTCCGAAGACCTTCCGAACACTTCCGAAGACCTTCCGAAGACTTTCCGAACACTTCCGAAGACCATCCGAAGACCTTCCAAACACTTCCGAAGGCCTTCCGAACACTTTCCGAAGATCACCCGAACACTTCCGAAGACCTTCCGAACACTTTCCGAAGGTCTTCCGAACACTTTCCGAACACTTCCGAAGATTACCCGAACACTTTCCGACGATCTTCCGAAGACCTTCCGAACACTTCCGAAGGCCTTCCGAACACTTTCCGAAGATCACCCGAACACTTCCGAAGACCTTCCGAACACATTCCGAAGGTCTTCCGAACACTTTCCGAACACTTCCGAAGATCACCCGAACACTTTCCGACGATCACCCGAACACTTCCGAAGACCTTCCGAAGACTTTCCGAACACTTCCGAAGACCTTCCGAAGACCTTCCGAACACTTCCGAAGATCACCCGAACACTTCCGAAGACCTTGCGAAGACTTTCCGAACACTTCCGAAGACCATCCGAAGACCTTCCGAACACTTCCGAAGGCCTTCCGAACACTTTCCGAAGATCACCCGAACACTTCCGAAGACCTTCCGAACACTTTCCGAAGGTCTTCCGAACACTTTCCGAACACTTCCGATGATCTTCCGAACATTTCCCGAACACTTCCGAGCACTTCCGAATACTTTCCGAAGACCTTCCGAGCACTTCCGAAGACCATCCGAGCACTTTCCGAAGACCTTCCGAACACTTCCCGATGATCTTCCAAACACTTCCCGAAGACCTTCCGATCGAAATTTTAGGTTACATATTATTTATGAATTTATAATTAGTCTACCAACCTGACTACGAAGCTTCCATTCTTTGCTCAAATTGATCCCTTGCTCCGAATAATGGCATCTTGGATTTCTGAATACCTCACATCGCTCACACACCAGCTTTTATAGATAAAGTGGTGTCCATAAATTGGTGTCCATATCCATCTACTTCCGGTGTCCATAAATTGGTGTCCATAAATTGGTCGTGTATATCCATCTACTTCCGGTGTCCATAAATTGGTGTCCATAAATTGGTGTCCATAAATTGGTGGCCATAATTGGTGGCCATAATTGGTGGCCATAAATTGGTAGCCATATCCCCGACCACGTGGTTTGTAGTGTGGATCCCCGACCACGTAGTTGCTAGTATCAATCCCCGACCACGTGAGTGTCAATCACAACACTTTTGAAATTTTACTTCCGGTGTCATATCCACATCACTTTGACAGGGATTACTTCCGGTGTCCATATCCATACCATATACTACTCATGTTGAGTGATGAGGCCAAACTTGACGCTCAACATGATGAGGCGCTCAGCATTTAATCTTTGACCCTCTTACCTCATTTTCCATATAATTGGGTTTCCGCTTTTTTTCGCAATGATCCTCGTTCCATCGAATTCCAGAATGTAATTACACCACTCCGAAGGAGGAGTAAAAGTACAACCATACTTATAAACAAGAGTGAAGTATTTTTCCCCATGTGGGCGGAATCTCCATTGGCTTTTTTCCTTGGCGTCGTCGTGTGATGCAAGCTCGACAATTGGCTTATTTACATGAGGTCTAAGAGGGCTCGGCACTTTGGAGAGGTATGCAGAGCTCATTTTAAAAACCCCTTTGCCGTCTTTTGACGGTAGGTACATACGCCATTCCCCTGTATAGTTGTCTGCAAAATCCACTTTTTCCACTCCAAGTGTTGCGTTCGTTAGGTAGTCTACCACTATGCCGTGTTCACTTACGTCAAAGAACGGGAGTAGCTTGCTTGGTGTGTTCCCAAGTTCTTTAAGCTCGAAACTGAACAAGAACTTTAACAGCTCTTTGGTTTTCTGGTCTAGGAAGTGCTGGAGGTTCTGGTATCCGGCTATCGTTTCATTTTTGTCGGTAGGGATCAGATCCATCATGGAGTAGACGATAGTGTTCTTGATTGTGTATACACGCATGTAAAGTTCAACATAGTCAAAGCATTTCTGTGCATCTTTAGGGTTGTTTGCTTTAACAATATTTCTGATCTCATCAGCTAGTTTTCCTAAAAGCTTTATCCCTTTATAAACAGGAACATTGCAGACCAGTAAACTTAACTGGTCTGCCGCCATTTTAGCCTTTGTGCTTCCAGCTCCGTCCACAAAGCTTTTTGAGGCTTCTAGGTCCATTATTGCTCCTTCGGCCTCGTTTTTAATGACTTTGTTATGGTACTTGCTAAATGCCTTATCAATTTCCTCTTTTATAATATCGCCAACAGATTTCTGCTTCTTAGCATTTCCAAAGAGAGCGAGTATTCCTGAGGCTAACATTGTGACAACACTTGCACCTTGACCTAAAGGGCCACCAAATGCTTGTGCCAAAGTTGTTACTACTGTCAAACCGGCTTGCACTGCTTGAAGGGGTTTTGACTCAGCGTTTTTGAAGGCTTGCATGGTAACAAGGCATGTCGCCAGTGCTGCTATTCTATCTTCTCTATCGCTTTCAGACTTTTTCTGCCATGTATCAAACTTCTGGTCTATTAGCTTAGACAGGCCGTATCCGTCCTTTGTCGCGATCTTGGGCTGAATCCTTTGAGCTTCTTACGTACAGCTTTCACTTTCTTAGTCGCATCTGTATAGATAGGAATTTGAGACAATTGCATTTATTAGAGTGGCATTAAAGGACATGGATAAAAGCGATCGAGATAATGTTTATAATACGGTCAACACATTACAGTACCGATTATTTTTGAGGATTTACTTAAAATTTGCTGGGTGTTAAATATTTTTCCTTGGCCGTTATACGTCAGCTGCAGGACTGCATGGACGAGGAGCTTGACCCACTGAAATATGTTCTTGGTCAGTGCATTTTGGCAGACTGTTTTTTAATAGTTATTTCCATTTAGCCCGTAGGAAATGAGATGCACGTTGATGAGGTTTTAAGGTTTGCATCTCCGTTTGGCGACTCCGTGTGGCATTAAGGCATGGCTCAAAACCATTTCGCCTGAAAACAGGGGATTATTCTTCATAACTCGTGTTCTTTGTATGGATCATCATTAAAATTGGTCAGTACAATAATTTTAATAAGAGCTTTATTTTGACACATTTCGTTACCATGGAAACGGTTATCACGTGACTCGGTGGCGGCCATCTTGGATTTTTATTTAGACCCTCTGAAGATACACAGAAAAATATGAAATTGAAAGGTAAACACATATTTAGATACAGGACAACTTCCTTCAAATGAAACTAATTGGATATCTTGGAATTTCTCAAGAAAAAAGAAATTATCAGATTTTTCGTGCTTTTGAAATATATGATATTGTGAAAAAAACGTCTTTATTAAAACATGATCCACGATAACCAATTAGGTTTACAGAAAGACTAATGATAGAAAGATTATGCTGAAATTTCTATTTTTCATCTTCTCTACATACTTGTACGGGTGCTAAACATTTCATCCAAAATGGCGGATGGTGAGTCACGTGACATCGTTACCATGGAAACAACGACTTAATCGAAATCAGAATTCCAAGTTTGAAAGATTTTCGTTGAAAAATAACGAAGTTATAAAAAAGCAGGACCTCGTTTTAGAGCCATGCCTTAATGCCACTGAGGAGCAGGTTGCATATCAATCTCGTACCCAGAGCTCCCCGGCTCGTCACCTCGCGGGGGAGGCTCTGGTGACAGCCATTGACGCATGCGCGAGATTTGATACAGAGCCACTGAGAGAAACACCTTTCTGCGCATGCCCAACGTTTGAAATAAGCCAATCAGCGAAGGTCCTCAAATGGATGTCCCCAGAGCTTCCCCTGCGAGCAGACGAGCCGGGGAGCTCTGGGTTCGAGACATCCTCGCGCACCAGGGTCCTTCCCTCATCTCCCCCCAGGGGACAGAGGAAAAGGACCCTGGAATGGTCTGGTCACGTGTCACCCAGATTTCGGGTGATAACAAAAATTCCCAAGCGGGGGTAGGATACGCGCACGTTGCTCCTTGCGTTTTCTAAAAATGGCGGCTCGTGACTGTGACTAGCAACGGCGCCTAAAAACACTGCGAAACAAGTAACTTTGTTGAGAAGCAGTTTAGTTTTCCTCCGATGCTAAAAAACATAGTGTTTCTGCAGAGGATTGCTGGATGGAGAGCTTTTATATCCTGCTATGGAAAAGTACATGAGTGGCTTCAAGTTTCGTGTTATTTCTACTGGCAGTCCTTCGTCTTCGAGGGTTCATTGCGTCGGTTGCTCGTCACGAGACAAAGTTGAAACGTTTTTGCCGTCTAATAAATCAGCTTGTCCGGCAGCAAGCTTGAAGACTAAGATGTACCAATAAAGACAATTATTAAAAAGTGGAAAAGATGGTTGCAAACCCGAGAACATTCGTCTCTGGCCCAGATTTAGACTTTCCCAAAGTCCGCTGTTCCTCTTTTTTTTTTTTACAATTGTACAACGGACTTTTCTCGCTCGCTTCCCGCCAGTTTTTACCGACCTAATTTAGGTCGGGGGTGTGTTGGAGGTGTGTCTGATAAACATCCAATCCAAGTGAGAGAAAGTTTGACGTCACATTTTACGCCATCGTCGTTCATTCGCGCGATTTGAAACGGAAAATATTTTTCGCACAAACAAACATCCTCCGTTGGGCGAAAACATCTTTTAGGTATCTGATGAATTATCGTAAGCATTTCTTAAGATAAATTTTCCAAAACTATAATTATAACACGACGAAATCATGCAACAAAAGTCTTGATTCTTATGCAAATGTTCAGTTGTTGACAAAATTCACGGCGCGCACTGCTGACGAAGATCACGCCACTTTGAGCGCGCGCTGTTTTACATTCGTTTTTCGCGGCAAAAATATGCAAATTAAAATCGAAAGCGTGCGAGCGAAACAAGTCGTACTCTCCCGCGCTCCACCGAGCCGTGTGCTTTTTTTCTCTCTTTGTTCTAAGGAAAAACATAGAGTACGACTTGGGGCAAGTCTAGCCCAGATTTTGAGTGCAGAGTTGGTCGTTGTTTCTTCTTGATTGTTCTTCGCAAGGTGGAAATGTTTACTTTTCTGCCCTACACGCTGGGAAAACTACCGTTCGTCTGTATGGTTGTTCGGCTAAAAGTTTGAGTCCAAGAGATATTTCGGTAAAGACAGTAAACTCGCAAACTCTAGAAAGCAAGTGGAAAAAACTAGATAGCAAAAACTCGCTTGTCACCGAAAGCTGGCAATACTCACATTTGAGGAAAAGACTCGTTTTCCTGGCGAAACAAATCAAATCCTGACAAGAAATACTGCATGTAGTATAAATTGCTTCTTAGGTAAGTTGACTTGAATTAATGTACCTAAAATAAACTAGCACGCTAAAATAAATTGCTCAATATCATTGCCGTTTCTGCTCGTGTTGTCTTCCTTTGACTTAAAGTTTATTTATATTTCTCAACTGGGAAATAATGGGTCCGTCAGCCTGGGAATTAGTTCAAAACTTCTTGAGAAAACAACGGAAAGTTGATTTTCCATATTTTCTGATTTTCGTGACTAATAGTTTTGGGCAAAATGAAGAAATCTGACAAAATGTCTTCAGTCTCTTTTTGTCAGTAATTTTCCGTTGGGACCCCACCCCAAGTTTTGATTTTTGTTATCACCCGAAATCTGGGTGTCACGTGACCAGACCATTCCAGGGTCCTTTTCCTCTGTCCCCTGGGGGGAGGTGAGGGAAGGACCCTGGCGCGCGAGGATGGGTTCGAGAATGGTTGCATATGGACTTTAATGCTCTTGCATCGTCGCGCACGTTGGGTGTTGGGTGCCCTTATGTCACTTCATTACAAGTGTATGCAAGTTGAAAGAAGTCTTCAAGTACGTATTGTAATCAAGTTTGTAATTATATCATCATCAGCGCGCGCACATTAGGAGTCCTATTAGGGGAGCACAACACAACTTGCATCAGGGATCAGGGGGGCTAGAAAGACAAAATTGACCTTGACATGGACTGATTGCCATTACAATGCGATTTTCTAAATCATGCGAATGCTTCCTGCTTTTATCACCGCACGGTGAGATTATTTTAATACCTTAATTTATGGATTGCCAGTTACCAAATCCGTAAATTGCAATGGTCCAGAACACTGTGGCAATTACAAACACTACGGGTATTTCTTGTTTATACGCCACTTCAAGTGTTTATCTTCTATTATTAACGTCACGAAATATATGATCGAAAGAAACTGATGTTTTCCGTGGAGTTTATCATTTTACTAAACTATAAGTTCAGAAAGTTCCTTAAGCTCCACTAACCCTGACATCTCGACCAGCCCATCCATCTCGGCCAGTTTCATCAGCCCGACCAGCACCACGAATTTCGCGCTCAGCTCGGCCAAGTCAGCCAGGCCATCCGCTCGGCCTGTTCCACCAGTTCTATCAGCCCGTTTATTAGCTCCACAAGATCGACCAACTCCATCAGCTCTCAAATCTAGCTCCTTCCGCTCGACAAGTTCCATCGCACGAGAAGCTCCATCAGTTCAACCAGCTCGACCAGCTCGACCATCTCGACCAGTTCCATCCGTTCAACCAGCTCGGCCGCCTCGACTAGTTCCATCAGTTCAACCAGTTCCATCAGATCAACCAGCATTATCAGCTCGACCAGCTCCATCAGGATCGACCAGTTTAATAACCCAACCTGTTCCCGTAACCCTTTACCAGCTCCATAACTCGACCAGCTCTATCAGCTCGGCCAGTTGCCTCAGCTCCCCAATTAGTCATAGGAAAAAAAAATCAGCTAAGTTTTAAGGTAATGCCTCAAAAAGGTGAACTGTATTGTTTTGCTTATTTTTCGCCATGAAATAGTCGCAAATGATTATTCAATAACCAATTTTATAGGATGAAATGTGTAAAAGTGGCTTTTGATATACTTCATTATAATTGATTGGTGTTCGTTGTAATGGAAACCTAATATTTAGGCCAGAATATGTTAAAATGTTACTCAATGGAGTACAACAACGTACTGAATTTGGGTTGATAAGATTGGTGTTTAGAGACCAAAATAATTTTTCAAAAATCTAGCTGAGCAAATCTCCCCCACTCTACCCCCTGTGGAAATGTGGCACGATCTCATTCATGCTCCAATTTGAGAACGGCAAACAAGTCAATTCTGAAAATATAGTTCAAGAGCTTTAATTTAATACCAGTTTCACTATGTCCCATGGGGGGAGGGGGTGCTACGAAATCCACTTTCCAGGCCTCTTTTGAGATTGGCTCATGGACTAAATCCCCGTCGACTTGTGCCATCAGCTCCATCGTCCTTTGTGCTCTTGTGACGTTTTACAGAAAATTGCTTTTCCAAAACTCCTAATTTCGGACTTGCATTATTGCAAGTTTTTTTCTTTTCACCTTCACTTGTATAGGAGCTGGATAGACAGTCTAATTCCCCCTGTGTCAGATACCTACCCTGGAACTGCTTCTGTGCGTTATCCGTTTGCGTCGATGTGGTGACCCGCTTCCCGGATGGCATATCAGCGGTACCCTTAAAACAGAATCGGAGGAACTTAATACAATTAGCGATAACTGAAGTAGTCCGGCAGAAATTTGATCTAAAATATCGATCGCGAGCTTCAACTTCAATTTCAATTTCAATTTCAATTTCAATTTCAATTTATTCGCCATTTCTCTTACATTTACAGTTATACATAAAAAACAACTAAATAGGCTATGAAAAGAAGATGGCGAGAGCGCCTCAAGAAACCACCCATTCTCGTACCCAGAGCTCCCCGGCTCGTCTCCTCGCGGGGGAGGCTCTGGTGACAGCCACTGACGCATGCGCGAGATTTGATACAGAGCCGCTGAGAGAAAGATCTTTCTGCGCATGCACCAACGTTCAAAACCAGCCAATCAGCAAAGGTCCTCAAATGGATGTCAGCAGAGCCTCCCCCGCGAGGAGACGAGCCGGGGAGCTCTGGGTTCGAGAATGGAAACCACCAGATGTGCGAGGAGGCGCCCTCAACTTATAGAAAGACAATAGGGAAACAAATGCGAGACGAGACAGACGAACACAGATTACAAAAGTATGTCATTTAGGGCAAGAGGGCGCGGTGATAAATTTGCTACCTTTGTCACTCTGTTTTCTATTGTGGTTAAAGAGCCTCTGTCAGCCTCCATTTTGTCAGCCTAGCAACATACCGAGACAGAGAAAGCATCCATTTCCATCTGCTGATTTAGGGGATGTAGTGCAATATTTTCGATGAATTCGATAAATGAATAATAAAACTTTGTTTTTAGAAGACTATTTCAAGATTTCTACACGTAATTCTTTGTCTGATATCGACTGAAAAAAATAACATAGGAGTGGCTCTGACAAGGGCTCTTAAGGCATTTCGACAACAGCCAATACTTCACCTAAGAGTTCCTCAGACTGTGCAGCACTAGATGCTGACGATATACCTCGTCAGTGGTATCATATAGTCTGTTTATATTTTAAAAACATTTGTAACTTTTTCTGTATATTTGTCATTCATTCATTTGTATTTGTTTATGTGACATTGATAATAAAGTCATTGTCATTATGATTCAATATGCAATTCTCAATCAGGTTTCAGAAAAAACATTTCGGTGCAAAACAAAGCTATAGACTGGAGGTTTCGTTTGGCAAACATTGAATAATTACAGCTATGCCCCGATTGGCAGGGAAATACTTGGAAATCCCAGCCCGGGACCTTCAGTAGCACAGACCGAGCCGTCGCAGGCGAGTGTTTCATGCAACATAAATAATACGTAGAACTGAAGAAGATGCATGCTTGTAACAGCTTGTGACAGGTGTCATAGCAACTGTCCCGTGGATATGGGAATCTCCATGACCGCTTCTCGATCAATCATGCGCGCGTACTATCGTTGCCATTTATAATTAGTGTTGGATACTAAGTATACCGATGGAGACAATGTAAGTGATGTATGTACAGTAGAAACCCAAGTATAAGAACCTGGATTTTAAAACCTGTTATAGTCTAAGATTGTCCACACAGATCCCATGTTTCTTTTCATATTTAATTAAATAAGAACCCTGTTCATCATGTTAAAACTCTAGATTCTTTATATGTGTTTGTTAACTGCACAATCATTTACCTGGGGAAAATTCTGTTCAGATTCCTCAGCATCGTCAGTTTCATTTGACATCAGGACTAAATTATTTTCTTCTTCATAATTTAGGCGTTTATTCAATTGATCGGCACGTGCTGTAAGTTACAAAAGTAGCTTGCATATAATAACTTCTAAAACTCGCATGAATAGTCAATCTAATCAGGCAAACACAATGAAACTCATGACCATGAAGACCGTTTGTATACCTCGATATAAAGTAGCATTTTGGGGCGTCTATAAATATTTTCAGGCAACAGCTGTTCTGATTGGTTGCCATATCATAATGGTGCTCAATCAGCCAGCAATGATATAACTGCTGTTCACGGAAAAATCCAGTTCAGTGAGCACCAGTTCGTTATCACTGAGCATCGGTAATGATAGGACAATTCACCAGAACAGCATTACAGCATGTTCCCCGATAATATTCATGGCAACCCCATCTCTTACAAACGCTCTGTGGTCATGATTTTCACCTGTTCCCATAACCTAATGAAAAAAGAACGCATGTTAGAAATGAATAATGTGCATTGCGTAAAGCGATAGTTCATTTTTTACAATTCGGTAATTCATGGTTTAAACATTGAAAGACGAGGCAGTGCCGACCACCCTTCTGATGTGGACATTTCCTCATATGAAACGAGCCAGCAAACTGGATATATTTGGCAATTATTTGGTAATACTGGAGTAGAATTGGGCTCAAAACCATGAACAGATAAATGAATTTAACTCCCCCTAGGCCAATTGCGTCATGGTGCATTGCGCTCATTGCAAAGGAAATTTCGTAAAATAAATTTGAATCAAAATAAAACGAATAAATAAATAGGAAACACTGCCCCAAAAACTAATGACATAATCCTTTCTTTACAAAAGCCAATCAGAAAGCCCTAGCATTATTATAGGCATTTCCTTTCTATGACATTTAAACGGCATTTTCTTTGCTCATCATTATTACTGGTAAAAAGTGACAGCTATTCCAAAGGAAATTCTTCTCTTTTTGAAAGTCATGTAATTAAGAACAGACCTTTTGTCCCAAACAGAAGATGAATTGTGAAGATTAGACCTTTTGTCCCAACGGAAGATATACCGTTTCCGGGATACGTTGTCACTGGAAAAAGCACCAAAGCTTGGTGCGCTAGGGAGTATGATTAAATATTAAGGTTACTGAGAACCTTCGCGCACCTCCTCGGAAAAAAAATCATACAACTCCTTAGTTTAACCAAAACATGTCAACCTATATATCGTTGGAAAGCTTATAAAATGGACTAGCAGACTATGACAAAAAGAAATAACTTTTTGATAAACAGAATTTTTTTGAAGGTTTTATTAAAAATGTGGGTGTGACACTTTCAAGAGCTATCGCTGCCCAACTGCTTGACCTTGACTCCCAAGTAAAGCATTGTTTTAATCCTTAAAGGTGTTTCTCAAAAACCGTGTCTGCGTTTTTTAAAATTTTGCGTTGTTCAAAAGTTATGGAACTTTTAAATTTCCAAAGTCAAATTTTATAGAATTTTCACGCTCTAAAAATTAAAAAAAATCATAACTTTTGAAGTAAACAAAATTTTAAAAAACGCAGACACGGTTTTTGAGAAACACCTTTAAGGATTAAAACGTTGTGTTTCTTTGGAGTCAAGGTCAAGCAGTTCGACGGCGATAGCTCTTGAAAATGTCACACTCATTTTTATTTTTAAAGCTTTAAAAAATTCTGTTTAATAAAAAGTTACTTCTTTTTGTCATAGCCTGCTAGTCCATTCTATAAGCTTTCCAACGATATATAGGTTGATATGTTCTGGTTAAACTAAGGACGAGTATGATTTTTTTCCGAGGACGTGCGCGAAGGTTCTCAGTAACCTTAAATTGAATTTCCGTAAAATATTAGAAACAAACATGCTTGGAAATGTGCTGAAATTAATGATTTCACATGTGGTTGCGATAACTGTCTGAATTCAGACCAAACAGTAGCAGTTTAGCTGCCCCAATTATCATTTGCGCTTCAAGCTTATAGGCTTTTTGGATGACAACGTTTCCCGGAAACGGTATATGTCAGTTATTCGGAACGCTTCTCTAAAAGGTCTCTTGTCAATCTTTTGTTTGCCATTTCAAAATAGCTATAACAATACAGCTTGAAGCGCAGTCTATATCAGACTTCTTATATCTCGACTTCAATGAAGTAGTTCTTACAATTTATTTTCCTTTTTGTAAGCTAACTTGGAATTATTACTTGCAACGGTTTTAGAGGTAGTTTACAAAACTCGCAGTCGTGTTTTATCGGGGATAGAAACACTCGGGCTCCGTCCTCGTGTTGTTATCCCCATAAAGCACTCCAGCTCGTTTTCGAGTCCAGTCCAGCCAGTCCAATCCCACACCGCCTGCTTTCCTCAAACACCAAACAACGTATTCCTCGACTCCCTTCCGCAGCTCCGCACACAAAATGCAACAAAGCTTGAAATGAAACAAAAGCAGGGTGCACAATCGGGATTTTTTGGTGAAAAACTGGGGGGAGGGCACGGGCCCCCCGGCCCCTGTAAGCGCTACGGCACTGTACTAATATAAGTAACCTTATCAGCTTGTCCGGGTGTAGATGTGTTTACAAACACTATAGAAAACAATTAGATCCAGTGAAACGACATCGATCTTCTTATTTAAAGTTGGGTAATTTCTTTAGTTGTTTGCCTTTTTCTTCCGATCCGGCAGGTGCACGACAAATTAACCGAGTTTTACGTACCTGCTAGAAGTGCTGCCAGCACCAAAAAGAGCGCATATCTCTCATCTCTTCCTAAAAAATAGCAAAACGTGACGCATTAATTGTTGTAGATATATTCTTCTTAGGAAAAATTGAGCATCAAGAAAATCATTCATGTCTCCTTCAATGTCAAAACGAATCACATTCTTTTGCGTTTTAGTTTCTCAGTTACAGGATTTACGCTAGTAGTTCTCCCTTCTAATGCGCTAAAAATTTAACATCAGCAGGCAAACAAAAAAAAGACGAATGCATACAAATACATTTTGGCTTCAAGTTTTTTCGCGAGAGTCACGTTATCAATTTTTGAAACATCCAAAAACAACGATTGTTTTCTTCAGATTAATCTAGATATGTTGAATCCGCAAACATTTATACATGTATTATTTTCTAAAGAACTTCATCAAATTCTTATCATTCTTCCTTACCTTCGACACAGTCGTCTGTACAAGACGTTACTGGATCTGAGTGTTGTTAGCTTATAAAAGGAATAAAAGATGCATCCCTTGTATATACATGCAACTTGAATGTTTTATAGCACAATGCCATGCATCAGTTAAAAGGCAAAATAATAGAATACCAGATCTCATCGGGGTGCAACAAGATGGTAATCCATCCATCATGGGCAGGTAGGGTCAACCGAAAATGATCCCTTAAAGATCAGTCCCTTTGAGAGAAAAAATTCGGCCACGGAATATAATTCTTGAGCATAATTGCGCTCTTGCTTATTATTTAGCGCTTTCACGTTTTTAAAATGTCAAAAGTTACATTGATTACCGGTAAGGAAAATTAATTTCTTCAAGACTCTCCTTTAAGAATAATTAGTCTTGTGGAACATACGTCATTCTGGAGACAGTGATTTTCTCCTCGGGGGCTCGGAGAAAACACGAATTGAAGCCTTACATGGGATTAGACCCGTTAATCAAGTAAAAGATTAATCAGATACGATGATAATCAGTCCACTGAATTCCACAGCTTTTCAATCATGCATGTTTTAGCCCGCCAACAGGTTCATTTCTCCATGAGGGGCAGAGTCACGATTTTGAGGCAAATTTAGATTGCCTAAATGTAGTCAAATTCAAACGACATGAGCAAAATAATCATCTAGGTTTGTTAAATAACCTTTCAACGGCTAGATGAGCACAAATTTGGACTATTTTCGTGTGTTATCGAGCGGATGGAATTGAATTGGATTACGAAATGATATTTTTTATTTCTGTTCAGGCTGAACAGTTTTCAAATTTGGAAATTTGATAGCGAAAGCTATAAAATCTTATGCTTGAGAATTCCTATATAATGCAAGATTCAGTTCATTTTTCTTTATAACACTAAATAATAGTATAATGTAGGATTCTGAGATGTTTATGTAGATCACTGGTCTTATTTTATAAAATTTTGTTGAAACAACCGTGACACAGCCCCTTTACGTTCTCTGTTCTAATAAAAGGCCGACTGGTTCCGATACCGGCAAGTATAAAGACCAGAAAATGCAGACTGCAGACTAGAAAATGCAGACTGGAAAATGCAGACTGCAGACTAGAAAATGCAGACCAGAAAATGCAGACCAGAAAATGCAGACTGCAGACTAGAAAATTCAGACTGGAAAATGCAGACTGCAGACCTAGAAAATGCAGACCAGAAAATGCAGACTGCAGACTAGAAAATGCAGACTGGAAAATGCAGACTGGAAAATGCAGACTAAAAAATGCAGACTAGAAAGTGCGGCTGGAAAATGCAAACTAAGAGTAAATTACAGTTAGAATAGTAACCTTTTTTAACTGGTCTCATTGTGCTAATGTTAAGTTATGGGAAGGAGACCTGGCTTCGCCCCTATGAAGCTGTAAAGCTAGGCCCAAAATGCGCTGGGCCCAACAGCGGAGACAGGAGCGGAACCCATAACACAAATATCTCCAAAGAAGCGTTACTACACTTCCCCAAAAAACTCCCATAGCCCAATACTAAAACTCCCTATACACAAAACTCCCATTACTCAAAACTCCCATTACTCAAAACTCCCATCACCCAAAACTCCCAATACTCACAACTTGATACAGTAAACGCTGAGCCATGGGGTCGACGATCAGCTGGGCTGAATAACGATATAGTTTATAAAAAATCGCATAAGCCATAAACATAGAAACTGAACTGACAGACTTAAACTATACATAGCAAACAAGGAGAGAGGTAAGGCACAAAAATCTAATAGCTTGGGGCTGCAATAGCTCCAGCCGACCGTCGACCCCAGGCCCGGAACAAGTCCCGGGTGATGTAAGTACGGTGGCCCAAAAGTGTCACGGCAAACTCAACTTGCTCACGGCAATTTTAAAGTGCCCACGGCAAAGTCAAAGTGCTCACGGCAAACTCAAAAAGCTCACGGCAAAGTCAAAGTGCTCACGGCAAACTCAAACTGCTCACGGCAAACTCAAAGTGCTCACGGCAAACTCAAAGTGCTCACGGCAAACTCAAACTGCTCACGGCAAACTCAAAGTGCTCACGGCAGCTCACGGCAAACTCTCACAAACTCGTGACCTCACCACAGGCAACCAAGGAGCGAGCCTGAAACGGGTCAGCGGTTGAACAACACTTGATTCAAGATGGCGGACTTTGAGCAAGCGCTACTTGAATCTTTATTTTACGAGGGTTATGAGTACAAGGAGATTCTAGAACTACTGAAAACACAGCACGGGGTTGAAATGAGTCTCAGTACTCTTAAAAGGAGGCTTAAAGCTATCAATCTTCACAGAAATGGCGTCAAATACGATCAAAATGCACTGAGAAATGCTGTTGCTGAATCAATGGATGGTCCTGGATCTTCTCAGGGGTACCGTAGTATATGGCACACACTTCAGAGGAATGGGATAAGATGTCCTAGAAAAGCAGTCGAACAAATTGTTCGAGAACTTGATCCTGGCGGAGTCGAAGAAAGAAAAACACATAGATTGCGTAGGAGGGAATATGTTTGTCCTGGTCCGAATAAAGTCTGGCATACGGATGGGTACGATAAACTCAAGCCCTTTGGCTTTCCCATACACGGGTGCATAGATGGATATAGTAGGAAAGTATTGTGGCTGTATGTCACACGTTCAAACAATTTGCCAGATAACATAGCTGCTTATTATTTGGATGCTGTAAATGAACAAGGGGGTTGCCCTCGGCAATTATATTCAGATCTAGGAACTGAGAATGGTCTTATGGCTGGTATTCATTCTTTTTTCATGGATGACCCAGACTCACATAAATATGTACCATCTCCTCGCAACCAAAGAATCGAGGGGTGGTGGAGTTTCTTCAAGAAACATTGGGCATCATGGTGGATAAGTTTTTTCAAAGATTTGTGTGACAGGGGAGTTCTTAATATGGCAGACCCTCTCCAAAGAGATTGCTTGTGGTTCAGTTTTTCCAGGGTACTCCAGACAGGGCTTGATGAAGTAAAGGATAGCTGGAACACACATTATATTAGGAAATCCAGGTTTGAAACAGTAGCAGGAAGACCCGATTCACTTTACACAATTCCAGAATTCCATGGTGGCGTTGGTGGCCTTATTGTTCTTGTTGGGAGAGCTGAACTGGATTATGCCTACACCCATCTAGTTGATCAAACTGTTCAACAATCAGAATTCTATGAATACTTTCAATATGTAATGAATGAACTAAGATTAGAAACACCAAAGACCTGGAGAGCTTCCTTAAGCCTATATAGGAACATAACATACATAGCAATCAATGGTAATTGACTGTAAAGGAATACATGCATGCAGGAACCAGTATTTTGTTTTAGCACATTGACTTATGTATGACCTGGAACAAATAGTCCTTAAAGTTTACTGCATGTTTTTGTTAAAGCTTGATGTACTTATAGGTTTGATAGACTTTGTGTCTGGAAATGCTTTACTTTACTTTGTTGTCAATCAAGGAATGAAACAACAAAGCTCATACTTTGACATTGTGATGCAACTTCCAAATAACAGTACATATTGATTAACCTCAAAGATTTTCCAAGGTCAACAGCAATGCATTGTATTCAGTGCCACCCTGGAAAACTTTTCAAATCGACATTTATGCTACGAAATCTGAAAAACAGAAAGCTGTGTCATCTTCACTCAGAAAAGTGAAGATAAAAGTCATATCTGCTCTCTTCACAATGTGAAGATATCATTTTTTTTCACAAGATACCTTGGCATTTCACTGATGTTTATTTCATAAAATGTGTGGTTCCAGAAAATACCCCCCCCCCCCCCCCCACCACCACCAACACACACACAAAAGGTATTGGAAATTCCAGAGGGGTGGGACCAATTTAACTGATTTCTTCCATACAAATATGGTATTTTTTTTTCCTTTGGAAATTCCAGAGGGGCGAGGGGTCACTTTTCAACACTCTTGTGTGTGTGTGTGGGGGGGGGGGGGGGGGATATTTTCTAGAACTGAACTGGACAATATTGGTTAATAACCTTTTGCGTATGTGTAGTTAATACCCAGAATTTGAAAGACTTGTTGGTATACAATATTTTCCATCTGGTTATGCTATGCAAAACACAACCTGCTTCATACATTAATGCATCAGTTCAAATAAATCATATATACTCACTTATTGGGCAAGAAAAACATACGTGCCAGCCAATTTGTTCCCTCCCCCTGCACTTTTCTGATAGTCCATACCTGGCTCTCTTTTATTTTATTTTTTGTGAAATCATATTTTGTCAAATAAGTGTACCTTCCCCTCAAAATGTGATTTACCTAAAAATTTCTACAACACAGTCTCATGCTTTTCCTGTAAATTTTATTTGCATAATATTGAAAAATGACGGCATCATGGTAAATCAATTGTAACAAAACTGTTGGCAATGGCTTGGATTAATATATTTGCCACAGCTGAGTATATCCATAGCCTACAAAAAGCCAACAATACTGGTAACCTTGATTTGAATATATTATCTCAATGTCTTTTTCTTGTCTTAAATCAACTAATGTAAAACGTTAAACATGCCTTTGAGAATGCTCATACTAGCCCAATATTCTGACAAATTTATGCATGCTATTGTTCTCCTCCATTGTTCAGCCTCGTTCTATAATACACTCCATTGTTTTAGACAATGCCTTGCATAAATTTGTCAGAGTATTGGACAACCCTCTTTCTTTGTCCTACAAGAAACTGCCATTTGCAAGTTTCTATCCCTGACACCATCATCAATCAAAACATTTTTGTTTCGTTAATAAACTGCATGTGGAGGGATGTGTAACATTCATACCTGTTTGCCAAATTCAAAGCAAACTTGCAGATTCTGAAAATTTCTGACAAGAAAGGTACTAAATTTTTTTGTGAAAACGTGACAGAAACTCAACATTTTCAGTATGAAATATGATCCTCATTAATGTTATGTATTGGTAACCCTGTGGATATATTGGTAACCCTGTGTATTATTAGCGCGCGCATGCGCCATAGAGTCAGAGAGAGTAAAGCACATGTTTGTTGTTGAGATTCTCTCACGTTATTGATACTTTCACTGGGATACTTCCCCTGGATTCAACAGTTTTTGGCGACGAGGATGGGATCGAGTACTTCCTAAGGAATTGTTTTACAATTGTACGTGTTTTCTACAAGTTTTTCCTCGAGTTTACTACTGTTTTATCGCTTGCAAAATGGCAGCGACGTTCATCGGCTCCATCGGCGAATACAACCATTCAGAGCCCTTTGCCTCCTATTTGGAAAGGCTGGAACAGTTTCTTTTCGCAAATAATATTGGCGAAACCTCTTCTACAGATTCAGAGGAAGCCAAGCTAGCCGCAGACAAGAAAAAAGTTGCGGTATTGATATCTACGATAGGTTTTAAACCTATGGAACTCTGAGAGACTTATGCTCTCCGGCGAATCCCAAGGAGAAAACTTTTTCTGAAATATGCGAACTGCTCAGTAACCACTATCGACCCAAGAGCCTAGAGGTAGCCGGTTCTTATAAGTTCCATTCCTGTTTCCAAACAGAGTCTGAAACTGTTACTGAGTTTAGTGCTCGGTTGAGGCACTTAGCTACTGATTGTAATTTTGGAACTTTTCTTGAGAGGGCTTTACGTGATCAACTTATCAGCGGTATTAGAAATGAAACTACGAAGAAGAAATTGCTTGGGCAAGAATCGCTCACCTTTGACCAGGCCCTGAAGATTGCAGTGGCTGATGAAGCTGCATTTAAAGAAACCTTGATGTTTAAGAAACCAGCTCAAGGGACACAGCCAGTTAATGCAGTCAGGGGTTCAAAGGAAACTGGCAAAGGTTCTACTTCTAGAAACCAAGGCACTAGACAACCATTCAAGGGACAACCACACCCTAATTCTAAGAGGCCTGAAGGGTATAAATGCTACAGCTGTGGTGCTAGAAATCATTCAAGAAAGGATTGCAAGCATAGAGACAAGGTATGTAATACCTGTAAAGTAAAAGGGCACATAGCAAGAGCATGTTTGAAAAGCTCAGGAGTTCATGCCCTTCATGCTGATGAAGATGATAGTTCAGAGACATTTCTAGGGGATGACTTGTTCACAGTTGTTGAAGTAAATTCCGTTTCAAATGACATTAAAGTCCCATTGACTATTGAAGGGAACAATATTACTATGCAGCTTGACACTGGGTGTGCCTATTCCTTGGCACCTGAGAGTTTTTACACTAATTATTGTGGGCACATTCCCCTTGAATCCACAACTGTAATACTGTCCACGTACACAGGGAAAGAATTCACCCCCTTGGTCAGATCCAAGTCAAGGTTAAGTATTCTGGAACTTCTCATGACTTACCCCTTATTATAGTACCAACTGGATCTAGTCCTTTGTTTGGACGTGATTGGCTTAATGAAATCAAACTTGATTGGTCTAACTTGTTGGGGGGACCTCAACCAGTCAACTCGATCCCATGTTCAGGGGTGGACTTAGCTTCAGTTCTAGAAAAACACAAGTCCTTGTTTGATGGCAGTTTGGGTTATTATAATGGCCCTCCTGAAGATTTAACTGTTACTAAAGAACCCCAGTTTCATAAAGCAAGACCCGTACCCTACGCATTAAAGCCTAAAGTTGAACAGGCACTTAAGAAAATGGAAGACGAAGGTGTGATCAAGAGGGTCTCCTCAGCCCTTTGTGCTGCACCAATAGTGACTGTTCTGAAAAGGAACTCTGAGGAAGTGCGTGTGTGTGGGGATTTCAGTGTGACCTACAACAGCTGTGCGGAAGTCAAAACATACCCAATTCCCAAGATTGAAGATTTGCATGAGGCATTGAGGGGATGTACTGTTTTCAGCATACTTGACATGAGTCAAGCATATCACCAGATTCCTGTTACACCTGAGTCTCAACCTTACTTAACCATTAACACCCACATGGGACTCTTTTCTTTACGAGGCTCCCAAACGGAGTACACTCAGGTCCAGCTGTATTTCAAAGGGTAATTGACAACACCCTTGCTGGTATTCCACAAGTAGTGTGTTACATTGATGATATTTTGGTTGCTGGTGTTGACGAGGCAGATCATTTGCGTACACTAACTCTAGTTCTTGAGAGATTGTCTGCTGCAGGTTTCAAGCTAAACAAGTCCAAGTGTCAGTTTGAGAAGTCATCAGTTACCTATCTAGGCCATGTTATTGATGGAGAAGGCCTACATCCCACTGAAGAGAAGCTGAAGGCTGTGCGTGATGCACCTCGCCCTAAGGATGTAAGTGCATTGAAGTCATTCTTAGGACTAATCATGTTCTACTCTAGATTCTTGCAGAACCATTCTACTGTGCTAGCTCCATTGAACAACCTGCTGCGGAATGATGTCAAGTGGCAGTGGACCAAGACAGAAGAAGATGCATTTGTGAGTGCCAAGAAACTCTTGCTAGAGTCTCAGACCCTAGTGCACTATGATGAATCCTTGCCACTGTACTTGTCATGTGATGCCTCCTCTTATGGAGCTGGGGCAGTCCTTTCTCATCTCATTGATGGACAGTACCGACCAATAGCATTTGCGTCATGCACGCTCACTCAAGCTCAGAAAAACTACTCCCAACTAGACAAAGAAGCTTTCAGTATCATATTTGGCTTGAAGCGTTTCCATCAATACTTGTATGGGAGAACTTTCACTATCTTAACCGATCACCGCCCACTACTGGCTTTGTTTGCACTTGACCGTCCTGTGCCTGCCCATGCAGCAGCAAGATTACAACGTTGGGCATTGATTCTACAGTCCTACAACTACAAGATTGAGTACAGGAATACTACTGCACATGCTGACGCAGATTCCATGTCACGCCTACCACTTCCACAAACTTGGGATCCCCAAGGTGAGAATGTTAACTGTTATTTCCTAGAGCATTATGGCATGTCCAATGTTACCAGTCTTATGATCAAGAAGGCTACTGCTGTTGACCCTGTTCTTTCAAGGGTTATGCAATACACTATGTCTGGATGGCCGCATGTTGTAGACCCAGATTTAGTGACATTTAAGAACAAACGGAACGAATTAACGATTGAGCAAGGATGTTTGCTTTGGGGTGCACGAGTGATTATCCCCACATCCTTGCAGAAGGAAGTCCTTCAGGAATTGCATGATACTCACCCAGGTATAACTAGGATGAAGAGTCTAGCTCGTTCATATGTTTGGTGGCCGAACATTGATTCAGACATTGAGAAGCTTGTAAAATCTTGTTTAGTCTGTTTGTCAACCAGATCCAATCCACCTGAGGCACCAAGCCATCCATGGATGTACCCACAAAGACCATGGTCACGTGTTCATGCAGATTTCAAAGGTCCTGTTGGAAACCATATGTACCTTGTCATAGTGGATGCATATAGTAAGTACCCAGAAATTGTTAAGATGGGTAGTAGCCTGAAGAGTACTTCAGCTAAGGCAACCATTTCAGCTTTACGAGACATTTTTAGTAGACATGGGATTCCAGAAACGTTTGTCACAGACAATGGACCGCAGTTTGCTTCTCAAGAATTTGAGATTTTCTGTAAGAATAATGGCATCCGTCATCGCACATCTGCGCCTTACAAACCATCTTCAAATGGACAAGCTGAACGTGTAGTACAGATTTTGAAATCAGCACTTGAACAGGCGAGAATTACTGGAGAAGATACTGATGCTCTGATTTCGAGATACTTGTTGACTTATCGTAACACACCTCATTCGACAACAGGTGAATCACCAGCAATGTTGCTGATGAGGCGAAGACTTCGCACACGTTTGGATTTACTTCTTCCTTCACTGCATAAGCGTGTTGAAACCAAACAAGAAAATGTCATGGAACGGTATGCGAATCGGAGCTTACGTCAATTCATGGTTGGCGATATGGTAATGGCACGGAATTATATAGGAAGGGAGAAATGGATGAAAGGAACTGTGATTGCTGTAGAAGGATCAAAGAACTACGTGGTGAGTGTAGATGGAGTATGCTGGAGGAGACACATAGATCAACTCATTAAGTGCGAAGACAGTGAACTCAGCGCTGAAGCCAATACACAAAGACAGTCTACTGTTGATGTCCAAGGGACACCTACACCCGAGTCAAAAGTTCCACAGGAAACAGTGAGTTTGAACAATCCTAACACTAATGCTCAGGAGAACTTATTCCCTAGTGATAGGCAGCTAGTAGTAGATAAGAATGTTGACACTGCAGTTAGCCCTGAGCCCGTAGATAGTTCAGTTGAGGAATCTGTAGCCTCACCAGAGATTGTCCAAGAGAGAAGATATCCTTGTCGAGTCAGGAGACCTCCTACATATTTACAAGATTATGAACATTGAACATTACTTCATGAACTGATCAGATTCAAATTCATGTACACACATGCGGATATAGTTATTCTTGTTGACATTGTATGTTCTACTTATTTTACAGGGGAGGATGTTATGTATTGGTAACCCTGTGGATATATTGGTAACCCTGTGTATTATTAGCGCGCGCATGCGCCATAGAGTCAGAGAGAGTAAAGCACATGTTTGTTGTTGAGATTCTCTCACGTTATTGATACTTTCACTGGGATACTTCCCTGGATTCAACAATTAACAAAGTTTTGAAACTTTTCAAAACCTTGTTGTAGCATCACAATAGATGAAATGCTATCATTTCCATTCCTTTCTTTTTGCTTGATTACGACTACATAATAGAAGACACTATGTAATAAACTCTGGCAGTATTGTTTACAGTCTGATAAACCCCACTCTACCACACATTAAAGAATGCCTGTCGACCGTCATGCAACGCGGCCGTGGTAAACAAACCAAATGTGCAAGGCGTTCCTCACTTTGCCCTATTCTGTTGCACGCAAACTCGAAGAACGTTCACAATGGCAGTCAACGCGTATGGCAGTAAAATATGTCTAAATGTGCCAAGAAAATGACGAACTTCAAACGCTCACAAAGTATTTTCGTATCATATGAAAATCGATACCACGGCCGCGTTGCATGACGGTCGACAGGCATTCTTTAAAGTCTAGATCATAATTTGTTGTCCAATCACACAATAGTATTATTATAAAAATCAATCCATTTGAACTATAATCTTCATCTAGATCTAAACAGTAACTATGAAATTTTGAATATAATATTATGGTGCTCACATCGAAGTACTAATTTCAACAGCATTAAATAATTATTTAATGTTCGCATCTGCTGTGCTTCAAATCAAAGTGTGGTAAAACTATCAATATCAACACAATGGCAAAATGTCTAAATTTATGAATTAATGCTACATACATGGTATTGAGATAATGTGGAAACCTAGTCCTATTTTTAGATAACTCCTTTCCTCAGTGAATGATCTGGCATCTGTGTGAGTTTTAAGTAAAACTACTTTTACTCTCACAGAACAGTGTATCATTGTAATTTATTCTTCACTTTTTGTCTCATTGTTTGTGAAACAACAGAAAATATTCACACCAATAATACCTCATTTCCCATAAAATTACTGTAGTGGGGAAAATGGTAAGCAAATTGTGCATAAACACAGCAGATTGGTGTTAACAGCACCCAATTCAGCAAAAATGGTATGCAATACAATAGACTTATGAATGTCTACCATGTCACTGCCACCAAGTGTGAGGTTCTACTGGTTCTGTCGACAATAATCTGAACTTTGTGACTTTAAAAGGTCATTTAAAGAACCAGACATTCCTAATGCTTTGCAAATGCCTGGCCTTTGCAATATGCCAGAAGGAAACTTCTTTGAACTGAGCATATGTGGTCATGTGAGAAACTGGTAATGATATTTCCTTTCCACATGCCCCTACCTGAGGGTAGCATACTTTGTGCTTTCCATATAAGGTCTCACATTTATGGATAAACTTAACCGTGATTTTCAGGTTACTGTCAGGGAGATCCTTGTGACGCTGGCCTGTTAGCCACTGAAGAACTCCAGCTGCACTCATTTCTGCTTCTTCATACCTTTCACCAGCTGTGCTGCGAGAAGAGTCTTCATTGTTGAACGCATCCTCCTCGTCATAATTCCATGCCACTGCAGCATCATAGCCTTTGACTTCTTCATCTTCCAGGCTATAAAGAAAGTCCTGAAAATGATCCAGAACATTCTCTTCTGCTGCCATCTCAGAGCTCCCAGCTTCAGAGAAGTCTGGATTAAAGAGGCCTACTACATAGTTGGCATCTGCCTCCTCAAGTTGCCCCTTGACAAATAAGGCTTTGCATGCCTGAGGGGAGTTCAAATGATGTCCTTGAGTCCATAAGCATTCAGGCCCTCCATGAACTCTCCAAGAGCAAGCATTCTCCGGCTCATGATACTTATAACTACAGACCCAGTAATGTCATCCATTGCCTCTCTCTTGATGGCACCTGTGTAACCATGTTCAATGATAATATCTTTGCAATTCTCCAGATTTTCTTTGATTGCTTCAAGCTGCTCTTTCTCAGACTGGGTCAAGTGATGTACTGGGTCAAGTCTCCTGAGGTCCACGTTTGGATGGGAGGCTGTTGTACACTACTTCATCTAAAAAGCAAGGGGGAGGACCATTTTGGGCAATGCTGGCTGCAGCTATTTCACCCATACTTCTGTATCCCCCATTCTGTATAAACAAGGTTGAGAATAATGGGCTCCCATTGGGAAACCCTTCCTTACCAATTGTATTTATCGATTTGGTAAAAAACTCTTTGGCAATCGCCCCAGTATCTATGCCCTCCTCTCCTAGGTACTTAATAGTCACTTTATTAAATACTGCCTTTCTTTTTCTTTCTCGCTGCCAAAGCGCCAATAATCTACTTAAACAAAATCCTCTCCTCAAGGTGAGAAAGAGTTGGCAATCATTGACAACTTGCCTCTCCAAGTATTTGACCACTGACACATGGTCATGAAAAGTGCCAGTTGGGTGCAACGCTGTCTTCTCATCTAGCACAGTCACCAAGTCATCCCCTTCATCATCGTTGTCAAGAGATGTTTGAAGGGCCAGTGCCACGGCATGGTCTCTGCTGACCTGTTCACAGGTACTTCCACTTGCAGTGCTTGTGCTTGGTTTATTGATTTCGACTTCTTGGATAAATGTGTCACCACAATCAGACTTATTGTCACTGGGTTCCTCACTTCCCTCTATGTAGTCTGCCTTTGTAGCTATGTACAATGTTATTCTCTTAAAATCTTTTCCAAGTTCCTCCTTGTATCGATCAAGTGTAAAGAATTCCTTATTATTAGATCCAGGTAGAAAAACAGCTTCTGTTAAATCTTCCAGGAGCAAAACATACTCTTCATCACTGTAAAAGCAATCTTTATGGAAAGCTCCCCACTTTGTCATGGCCTTTTCTAATAAAATTGATGGGGGGTCTTTCCGGTTGACTTTGAGAGCCAGCCTCTTCCCAAATTTCTTTTTGAGAGCACATTGCTTCTCGTTCCACTCTGCAAGGCCAATGAAAACCATCACCTCTTGATTCCCTTCACTTTGCATTTCACATGCCCTCTTCCCCTTCTTTGAAACACTCTGCTTCCATTGCGTACCCTTCATCCTCTTGTATGTGTCAAGGCTATTCACTCTACCAAATGTACCACTGATTGGAGTTGGATCACTAACAAGAGCAGAGCCAAAAGTACACTCTGTTTTTAAAGCCACTGCAAATCAATAGTAACACTGTTAGATGTATGATTCAGATACTGCCTTGTGAAGCACTAGAAGACCTCGTCAAGAACTACTGCACACTTAATTTGTCTGTATCAATGTAAGCTCTGTATTTTATATGCTGTATACAGAGTAAACTAGAGTAAGCTCTGTATACAGTATAATAATAACAGATGATGGGAATATACTCTCCATATAAATCCACACAATCATAGTCTTATCCCCTTTTGTATCTTTAATTTAATTTTTTTCTGGATGGTTTTCTGCTTTTGTAATAACTCTTGCAATTCTACGATTGTACACATGTAAGCTTATGTCATCAATATTAATGCCGAATATTGTGAAGAAACAATGAAGACTGACAGAAAAAAATTAACATATCTAGAGTATGCTATGTAAATGCAGATGTTTTTATTTTTGCATTAATTCCAAAAATTCTCTTGAAACTGTGAAAAAAAGTCGACGCAAACTCATCTTGTTGCTCTCGAAGGTCTCATCTGCCATTTTGTTTTCATTCTGAGCAAAAACATCCCTTCTCCTCCCTACAGAAGAGCAAAATCTTCACCGATGCAGCCTCTAATACAAGCAGAAGGTTAATATGTAATCCGATCACCTAACATGTCACAATTTCATTGAAAGAACAAGCACAGCAGGAGTGAAGAACACTAAGAATGTGCTTTTAACCTTTCTTGTTACAGAGAATCACTTTCGCTTAATGAAAACTCAAATTGTTTTGGTGTTTTCTGGTGCTGATAAGTACTTAACTTAAGTCAGAATATCCAAACAGTTTGTAGAAAAATGAGTAAACTTGAATATTATCTGGTAGACATTAAGTTTTTTAATCCTGTTAGTTAGTGATTTAGAGCTGAACATGGTGGTTTTTAAAGGCAGTTTTTTACTCGTTTTAAAAATCGTTTTCAGAAAGTTAACTTAGTATTCTCTCTAGTCACATGCAAAATTTGAAAGATTTTCAAAGACACAAAAATAGCAGATAACTTAATTATAAGTTAAGAAGTTACCTTAAAGAGAAATATCAGGCCTGCTGATGCTCCCTTTCGTGATCCCTTTGTTTACTAATTTCCATTCACATATTTGACTACTGTAAACATATCTTTTGTTTCCTTTCAAACAAGAAACTAGCATACCCTGCTATTTAAAGATAAGCCTTTCCCAAGGCCAAAGTGGACCAGCTCAGAGTACTAAAATACTTGAAACCTTCCCGCGATCGATAGTCATCGTAGAAAATCCATCATCCGAGCGGTTTCAGCAAATATATTTCAATTGTGTCGAATAAAGGACTTACCACATCCACATTTCGTACAGAATCGCTGGTTAATAAGCAATTCGCCTCCACAATTTCTGCAAAACATCTCGAAAATGGCCTATATTATAGCTGAAGAAGACTAAAATGCTTTCCCGCCACAAAAGCCCACCTCCAATGGACTTCTGGGTAGTTTTCAGGGTGACGGCCGCTGACCACTTCAGAGTCCACTTTTGACCCAGCAAACCCTTTGGTCTTCGGATCGGTCACGCCATCGCATTTCGAAGTTGAATTTGCCGTGAGCAGTTTGAGTTTGCCGTGAGCAAGTTGAATTTGCCGTGAGCAGTTTGAGTTTGCCGTGAGCACTTTGAGTTTGCCGTGAGCACTTTGAGTTTGCCGTGAGCACTTTGAGTTTGCCGTGAGCACTTTGAGTTTGCCGTGAACACTTTGACTTTGCCGTGGGCACTTTAAAATTGCCGTGACACTTTTGGCCACCGTATGTAAGAGCCAAGAGCAGACTCCCCCAGGGTCGACGAAAAAATTACAAAGTACAGTGACAGACCCAGTATAACACGCGTGACCCGATGTCACGCCATGCGCATTCACACACATACATGCAAGACTTGTGTGACAGACCCAGAATAAAACACGCGTGACCCGATGTCACGCCATGCGCATTCACCCAGTATAAAACACGCGTGACCCGATGTCACGCCATGCGCATTCAGACACATATACATGCAAGACTTGTGTGACAGACCCAGTATAAAACATGCGTGACCCGATGTCACACCATGCGCATTCGCACATACATGCATCGTGTGACAGACCCAGCAATAAAGTATAAACGTATGCGAAAGACAGATGGAATATATTCCGAAATCCCAGCCCCCTGCTGGCTTCACTGGTGGAATTAACAGAACTAACTCCCAGCCCCCTGCTGGCTTCACCAGTGGACATATTCTCCAAATCACAGCAGCCCCGTCTGCTGGTTTCTCCAAATCACAGCAGCCCTCCTGCTGGCTTCACCGGTGGATTTAACACTTTAAGACTAACGAAAATAATCCAGCCCCCTTGCTGGGTTCACCGGTGGACATATCGCTTGTCTAAGAATTAACATAAACAACGGATATTTGCCGACACTATGTCCACGCTCACTGAACCGAAATAAAGAGAACACAGACATACAAGCGACTGAAAACTGACTAAGCAACGCGAGGCAAATTATACAATTACTGCTAAGATGGTATACTGCATGAAACGGCAAAGCAATACTGTATCACAAACCTTAGTAAAATAAATAATAGGCGAGCTTCCGATGGAAAGTAAGAAGCTCTGGCAACATCCCAGTTGAATTACATTTACCCACGTGTAGGTGGACTCGTTAAACTCTTAGGCAGCAAACCGTCAAAATCCCAAAACTCAGACCAACAGCCACAAAGACAGTGAGTGCCACGTGAAGGAGGGCAGAAACCAGTGGAGCCATGAAGACGACGAATTTTATTATTCCAGATTGTAGTCGGTGTTGTAGAGTTGTAGAATGGTGGAGCTGGACGTAGACGCGACCGGCCGAAGCGAGTAGAGCCAACAAGTGAATACTAATGAGTAGCACCTTACATTTGCACTAATGGGGACCAGTTAAAATAGTTCATGTGAGTAGCGAGATCGTCAAGATCGAGGGCCTGGACTGTCAGAAAGAAAGTGTAGCATGAATGAGTTTGAACACTGCTGCATGTTTTTGAGGCGAATGAACAGGCTCTCCTATCACTGAGAACCAAAATATCGACTTTATTTAGACCTGAAAACAGGCTGGAACTTCCTGTTGATCTGGCAGCGAAATGCGCGAATTACAGTAATGGCGATCGCACCGTGACAGAAACTAAACAGTGTGTTTCGTTTACTAGGAATTAAAACATTGTTTTGCAGAATACTGAACTACCAACTTGCTTGGTTGCTAAATTCACCTGTAGTTTCTTTGATATTTATAGTAATACACTGAATACCGCGCGATGGGAAGTAATTTGAGGAGTGTGTGATTCCGCAACTTAAACGCAGTTGAAACGAGCCTCCTCGCCGCGAAAACCGAACAACAACTTTCAAACTGTTGTTCTTTAATACAAATGGACAAAAACTAACCTATTCACAATTTTTACGATGAGTTCACTAGGCTGCCTTTTCCGGTCAACCTCGATCCCAGGGCCTTTCCTTTCGCTTGTGGGGTCTTGGGAAGACCCCGCAAGCGAAGGGAAAGGCCCTGAGCCGGATCGAGGCAACATTACCCAGAAGACCCTGGGAACGAGGTTGGGATCGAGGTTGTTTTCTGGTCAGCGTTTTTCGCTCCGTGCATTTTCCAGTCTGCATTTTCTAGTCTGCAGTCTGCATTTTCTGGTCTGCATTTTAAACTTGCCGGTTCCGATACAGTAAAAACCCTCGTATAAGAACCTAGAATTATTAACCTTATCCAGACTCGTTCGCTCGATTTACGGGTTCCCTGTGTAGTTCCTATGCTACAGCTGGCCCTCAGTACCGTAGGCTCACAAATATTGCTTTCTTCGAACGTGATGGTCGTGAAGAAAGATACGCTTCCTCTGTTCGCTTTGGTGGGTTTACAAGGTCAGTTATCTTTAATTAATTTGTTAAAGTTTGTAAAAGCATTGTGTGCTGAACTTATACGCAGTTTAAAACGCTTAAAACTCAAACTTATATATTTGTTTCTGGTGGTGCCCCTGGCAAGTGTGCAGATGTTTCGACCAATGCCGAATTTGTGAGCGACATTCTTTCCAGTGATAACATAATCTTAAGTTCTTGATATTATTATCTCATTGAATTGGCGTGCTAAATATTTCTAGGGTTAATGTAAAAGGAATCTGGATGAAATTCTTAATTCAGAGTTAACGTCAAGCGGAAGGGCAGTTTGACAGCCACTGTAGACATTAGGGATGTAATTAATTAAAAAGGCCCACGTCGGATGTCGTTTGGTATTGTAGTTGTTATATAACCACGATAAGACTCGTGAATACAACTTGCCCTGAAAATATGTATAAATCAATTGTCAACAACTTTTTATGGAGGGAGGGGATTGTGGTGCACGTATTATTAAAATATATTTCACCCCTCCCCCCCTCCCCCCCAAAAAAAAAAAAAAAATGAAAGAAAATGTGTGGAGATCAGGAATTAACCTTGTGTGAAAGCTAACGTGCTAATGAAATGGTCCCATGTGGGATGGGGGTCAGAGATTTTTTCTCTTTCTCCGCTTACTAGGCTAACGCTCAGAAGCACACATGGGACCATTTCATTAGCACGTTAGCTTTCACACAAGGTTAATTCCTTATCTCCACTCTGTTGAACTTAGTGCTACGTGGCCACAGGCTTGCCTGAACATTTACATAAAGAAAATGTGTGTTTCCAACTAATACCCCCCCCCCCCCCATCCCCCCACGGAAGGGTGTTGAGAAATGACCCCCCCCTCCCTTCTGGAATTTCCGAAGAAATATACAGTGTTTGCATGGAAAAGATCAGGTAAATTGACCCCCCCACCCTCTGGAATTTCCAATCCCTTCCCTAGGGGGGGGGGGGGGGGGGTATGGATATTTTTTGGAAACACACAATAAATAAATAAGTAAAAAGAATCAATGTGACATTCAAACCCTAAAATATGTGGCAGATGTTTCTACCCAAAGAGGACATGCTGAAACTAAAACAATTAATCCTTCCTGATGACCAGAGTTTGAATCTCTGTCCGAGCAAAGAGGTTGAGTGCTACATTCCCATTGCCAGATTTCAAGCCGTGAGTGCCTTAGGCATATCCATTCTTGAACCCAGAGATCCCCAGCTTGTTACCTCACAGGGGAGGCTCTGGTGACAGCCACTGACACATGTGCGAGATTTTTACAGAGCTGCTGAGAGAAAGACCTTTCAATGCATGCTCCATTTCTCAAAATCAACCAATCAGCGACGGCCCTCAAACGGATGTCCCCAGAGCCTACCCCTGCGAACAGTTGAGCTGAGGAGCTCTTGGTACGAGAATGGGGCGGATCCTTTAATATATTGATTAAGTAATGGTCCATATAAGAACTTAAGGCAAGCCATGGCAAAGCATGCTGGAATGCAAAAAATATAGGCAATTTCATTGGCTTAGACATGAAAATCAGTAAATTCACTATGCTAGAAAAACTTGTCTGAGGATTTTTAGGGATATATGAGCACATCTGGTACTCACAAACAGGATATGCAATTTTAAGAGACTTTGGGGAACCTAGCGTAAAATGCTGATTCTCACTCCTTTGTCGTTCTTTAATCTAATTGGTCTAGAGATATTATTTTGCCATATTTTCTCAATGCAAGTCGAAATCTATCAAATTTTCCCTTTTATTATGTTACTAGTCATGATAACTTTCTGTGGTTAAAAAATATGACATACACATCCTACATGGGGAACCTCCAATGCCGTAGAACAATGGAGGTTTGCCTAGTTCTTGCATGGATGATTACTTAACCATTCAAGACCAACGGGGAGAAAGGGCATGCTCAACTATTCAAAATCCCAAAGTTTGGTATTAACCAGGCAAATAGTAATTAAGAAAAAGCCATTCAAAAAGAAAACCATACAAAGCTTATAAAATGCTGGCATCTTGCTGGAATGGCTAGGTATCTTGTATATTTTGTATAATATACTTTTAATATGCTCTTCCCCTTTTTTGGAGCTTGTTTCGATAATGGCAATATTAAGGGATTTGTCCAAGGCACTCACGGCTTGAAATCTGGCAATGAGCTAGACCGCTGACCCAGTCTATTCTAACGTTACAAACAATATTACGAATGGTGCTGCTGGCTCCTCAACCATTCTTTGTACATAGCTTACCTGGTTTCCCTTTGGGCCAGTTGGCATTCTTTCATGTGTTGTATGTGCGATACTCATTTTATTGATTTATATAGATATCGACGAGATACCTGTGTTTCTCCAGAAAGTGTTGAAAAATTGATATCTTTCACATTTGGAAGATACAATATCTTATATTGCAGCTGCAGTATGTTTTCCGAATCTCAGCAAGGCATTTATTTATTGTCATTGACTTTGATACAGGCTGAAAATGATTTTTTTGTGTGTGCTGTTTACTTCAGGGTTGTTCTGGTACGTGGCAAGAGTCTCAAGTCAAGGTAATACACACAGTGACACATGGGAGGGGGGGGGGGGGGGGGGGGGTATTGTTGCACTATATTCATTCCCTAAATCAGCCTGCAATGGGCTTTTGTCAAAATGGTCCAGAAATGGATATGATTTTTTTATGAAGAGCACATAATATTTAGCACATATGATGCATGTAGTTGGGTGGATAATATAATACTTTTGTTTTTATTTATTCAAAATAAGACCAGACCACCATTGGGCGATTCCAGAGATGAGTGGCATTATCAAATAAGATAAAAAAGCTACACACAATTTCTTCGACTTGATAGCACCACATACTGAGGTTATAGAAATTTTGCATTTGACTGCTTTATCCTTAGGGAAACTTTATATATCAAGTCCCCCAGATCAGTGAGATTAATGTAAATACGTTCACCCTTTTATTCATTTTCTTTTTTCAGTCTCCTTTTTCCTCTTTTCATGTTTAAAATAATTGGAACAAATAACAATGTACGAACAGTTCACGGTACCAATAAAATATGCCCAAATGTCTATGTCTATGCATTTGGAAATACTGAACAGAATGGGAGGTCGGGGGAAGTGGTTTAACCTCTTCGGAATTCTATATGCATGGGGAGGATGGAGCCATTTTAGAAATTCTGGATGCATGGGGCCATCAAAAAAAATATCTTCAGCTCCCAAAGGACCTCAAACTTTTGAATAACAACAAATTTGAAGAGGATTCTGGTAGTAGTGGTATAAAAATATTATAAGGGGAATTGTGAATTAGTTTTGCAAGAAGAGGATTGCTCAGGGATTCAACCACCTTGTGCCAAAGAGGTATTTAAAGTCAAGTGTCGCCCATGGTGGATGGGGATACATATATTTTCTGGAATTGCTCATTCTCTTATCGTTGAAGAGACAATAAATAGTTCTAGTGTACCACAACAAGTGGTAAAAGTGTGATAATAGGAAGCATAAAATATGGCATCCATTTGTTACAAATTACTTCCTTTTTTTCATTCATTAATTTCATACCAGACACATGAGATTGATTGACCTTTGACCTCTCTTTTTCCAGGCAGTTGTGGCGATGGGTACTTGAATGCGCTCGAAGATGCCAAGCAGTTCATCACCTCTCCAAACTACCCAAGCGAATATCCAATTGATATATCATGCTACTGGTCTATCACAACAAATGTACGTGTGCCTGAATATTCCATCAAACTGTGGTTCAAAGATTTTGATTTGAATAGTGAGGCTAATCAATCACCTGCTTCTTGTAAAATCGATTTCCTGATAATCTATGATGGTTCAAGTAGTTCTGCAAAAGAACTAGGGCGGTACTGTGGACAAACGACTCCACCAGAAGTCTACTCTACTGGACCTGACCTCTATATCCTATTCCAAACACGATATTCTTGGGCTCGTTTTAAAGGATTCAAGCTTTATTATAAAGCTGTTAAGAAAGGTACAACCCATTGTTTTGCCTGCAAACTAGTTAACTTATGTCTCCAACAGTAATGCAATGACCATGGGTTTGGGTCTTTATCATTTTAAGGTGGATCGACCCAGTAATTTTGCACCCATGCCAACCAATTTTGAACCTCTCATATAAAAACAGGTTGATTTCTATCGTGCAGCCAACATAGCACATATACTACCAAAGACTGTGCAAAAGTTTTGGAGATCAGTGTTAGTATCACGTGACAATCAGGCCATGCCTATTTCTGCTCTCACCCCAGTTTCAGGATGTACCGACACTTTTTCGATAAATGCTCTACGGTACCTCGGCCTAGTTTCACGAAATTTGGTCTGATTTAAAACATCGTAGTTTTTTTAGCTTCAAAATTTGGGACGACTTCAATGGATCAATGTAAAGTTTGTCTCCAACGTTTCATATTAATTGAAATCCTCTAAGGCTGTCAACTGCGAACGCAAAGATCGGTAAATATTGGATGGATTTCTGCAGTTTCTACTCTGGGATTTGCTATTGTTATCCCGTTCGGCACAAAATCGAATTCCAATGGAGGGCACGTGGGCTTGTCCTTGCTTGGCTAGTCTCCGATCTATGATAATTTTCTTAGGTTTTTCGATCTTTTGTTATGTATTTGATTACCATATGTCGGGGACGATTCGGAGAGCAGTCGTGAATTTCGATGTTGTGCCGAACGAAGAACAAAAGCTAGTCCCTGAGCAGAAACTACACGAATCCATCCATATTTATCGATCTTTGCGTCCACAGTTGATGACCATAGAGGATTTTAATTGATATGAAACGCTGGAGACAAACTTTACATTGATCAATCAGAGTCGTCCAAAATTTGAAGTCAAAAAAAGTACGATTTTTCAAATCAATCCAAATTTTTTGAAAGCAGGCCCAAATTTCGCAGTAAGCTGATGCGTGGGGGCATTATGTTGATACTTACATTTGTATCCTTTTCGAAATCGCAAAGAAATATTTAATTCTAATTAAAAGCATGACCCTCTTTAAACATACACAAATCGAATGAGCTATAAAAACTTTCAATTTATAACCATGATGTACCAAACTCTGTCATGTCAATTCATAACACTGGATTTTACATAAATTATAGCCCTGATTTATAAATCCTAAAATATCTTCAGATCGGGCTTGTAGAATTTACTCAAACTTCGGCTACACGTAGGCAATCAGTCAATCTCGGGGTACCGTAGAGCATTTATCAAAAAAATGTCGGTACAGCCTGAAACTGGGGTGACAGTAGAAATAGCCACGGCCCAATTGTCACGTGGTACTAACTCAGATCTTCCAAACTTTTGTACTGACATATATTTCAGTCTATGGGTAGTATGTATGTTAGAGCGGATTTCACATGACTGTCAAGACTTGTTATGTAATTGCGATTGCTTTGCGTTCTCATTGGCTACTCGTTTTTCTCAGCCAATCAAATTCTGTAGTAAATACAATTGTGTAATTACTTAGTAATTGCTTCCGGCTTGTGATTGGCTGAGAAAAAAGCCATTTAGGAGCAAGTGGTGATTTCTCTCGATTCTGATTGGCTAGTGATTGCTCAATTGCAATTGTTTTCACGACAGTCATGTGAAAACCGCTCTATTGGCTGCGCGATGAGATGGACTTAACAATTACTCGTTAAACCAATGAAAATTTGACAGATTTGGCTTTAAACTGCAGCGCCCTACACAACCTCGGTGTTTTTCTCTTTCTTTGGCATAAGCGACAGAGCGGAATTGACCAAAAATGAAATGTCTAACTTCGCCTTATTTTAATATATAAGCTCAAGATTCCGTATACAAAGAGTTTCTATGACCAAAAGCATAATTCCAAATTTTCAAGAATTTGAAGAATATGAATTTTAGATATGATTGAACAAAGTTTGCCGAATTCCTGATCAAAGTACCATTCTCCCATAAAACGGCACAGAAACCAAAGTTAAAAGCCTAATATCTCTAAGACGGATCCATTACAAAAAGTCATTTTTGATATTTTTGTTTTTAGTCAGGCAAGGAGTCTGTATGCAAAAAAATCAAGCTTATCTGAGTTAACCTGTCCTTATTATTTGAAATTTAGTGATCTAAGCAGGTCATTTCCGCTCTGTCGGCATAAGCTGCTACTGAATATCGGCCATGCTTGCATATTTATGCTAATGATAATAATGAACTTTATTTATCCAATAAATCTTTCAACAAAGTTGTTTTTCAAAACTGCCGTGCCTAAAATCAATTAAGGTTACTGAGAACCTTCGCGCACGTCCTCGAAAAAAATCATACTCGTCCTTAGTTTAACCAAAACATGTCAACCTATATATCGTTGGAAAGCTTATAGAATGGACTAGCGGGCTATGGCAAAAGAAGTAACCTTTTAATAAATATAATTTTCTTAAAGCTTTTATAAAAAATGAGTGTGTCATTTTCACGAGCTATCGCCGCCGAACGGCTTGACCTTGACTCTCAAGAAACACATCGTTTTAATCCTTAAAGGTGTTTCTCGAAAACCGTGTCTGCGTTTTTTTAAAATTAAAAATTTTGTTTAGTTCAAAAGTTAGGATTTTTTTTAATTTTTAGAGCGTGAAAATTCTATAAAATTTGACCTTGGAAATTTAAAAGTTCCATAACTTTTGATCTACGTAAAATTTAAAAAACGCAGACACGGTTTTTGAGGAACACCTTTAAGGATTAGTGCAATGTTTTCTTGGGAGTCAAGGTCAAGCAGTTCGGCAGCGATAGCTCCTGAAAGTGTCACCCCCATATTTTTTTATAAAAATTATGTTTATCAAAAAAATTTTCTTTTTGCCATAGTCCGCTTTTCTATAATTATATAGCGCCTAAACCAATACCTGTCCTAAGCGCTTTACAATAATTACGATAGTTGAAAATAGTTAACAATTACAATATATGTTTATAAAATGTAGTCATTTAAAAGAAGTACAAAATTAATTATCAATAATATATTAAACATCAAAAATATATATATAAATATACGATATATAGGTTGACATGTTTTGGTTAAACTAAGGAGTTGTATGATTTTTTTCCGAGGAGGTGCGCGAAGGTTCTCAGTAACCTTAATATGTAACTATATCTAACAATACGTTTTTAAAATATATCTCTCTGGTATTCCCCTGAGATCTATCTTTGGGCCGTTATTGTTCATTATAATAATATACGTCAATGCTTATCCTAACTTTCTACGGCACTCAGTTCTAGGTAATAATAATAATAATAATAATAATAATAATAATAATGAGTTATTAACAGCATTTCCATTGCTGGCTCTACATCTGCTAACAATATGAAAAGAATAAAGGTATGTTTGCAGACGACACTTATGTCACGGTTGCTGGCTCCAATATAAATTATGATGTTAAATAGTGATCTAGTAGCCATGGAAAAGTGGAAGAGATCTGTCTTGATGTTTGTTCTGTCTTTTTTCCTGTCAAACGTTTTAGAGTCCAATTCAGGGATCTGCAGTCCTTTCAACTCGGAAATGTCAACAAGAATATCAAGATAACTTCCAGCTCTGGAACCATAACATCACCATTGTACCCATACAAGTACCCTAGTAACATTGAATGCTGGTGGGTTATTACTGTACCAAATAGAAACGAATAAGCCTGACCTTTACAAATGCTGTAGACTTGAAATATCCCAAGTATAAACTGGTTGTGGCAACTACTACAGTGACTATCTTGAAGTTAGAGATGGTTATAACTACTACAGTGGAAAAGTGCTCAAGAATCTTTGTGGCAGAGTTTCATACCCTTCATCTGTTACGTCCTCCGGCAGTCTTTGTTTCTCAAGTTCAAGTCCAATTTTGATGCTGATTCGGGCACTGGTTTTAAGGTAGAATGGAAGACCATTGGAAGTGAGCCACCAACAGATGACGGCGGGGGTGGTGTCAGTGGGGGTAAGCGGTACTCGCAACTTGCAGTCGCCGTTCTGTCATGATCTTTGATCCTTCAGATTGGTGCAGTGATCTTTGATCCAATCAGATCGCGTAGAGAAACAAGTACGCAATTACTTGTGATGTACTTCGCTCACAAAAAGAGAGATTGCGAATCACCTCGCTCTGATTGGTTTGTTGTTGAATTACTATCGCATTTGATTGGATAGTGAATTGCTCATGAATTGCTTTCTTGCGTTGTATTATTATTATTGTTATTAATGCCACTATTGTCTTTTTTGCAGTGGGAACCGTTGCTATCATTGGTGCAGTGTGTGGTATACTCTTCCTAGTTGGCCTCATAATATGTATCTTCTGCCTGAACTCTAGGAGAAAACGCAATTCAAGACGAGCCCAGCCGCATCTCTTCCGCATAATGTCACGTCCACCACACATCCAACCAACCCTCCTGGAGCTGCCAATATTCCCTATCCTGCACCAGAATGCATGGTTCATATGGTGCCATGCCTCCAGTATCTGCCAGTGCTCCTCCTTACCCTATAGAACCCCGAATCCAACTTGGTACACTTTCAAGCGATGATCCACCACCCCCTTATCCTGGTCTACAACCAGGGGGTACACCTTACCCACTTGGTCCATCCATGCAACCTCCCCCTTCTTATCCACCCTCTGGAGGAGCAGTTCAACCCCCCGGCCCTCCAGGACCTATGCAGGGATGGGCGCCCAGTAATGTCGAGCCTTCAGCCCCCCCTTCTCCTAATGTTTAGCGATCCGATAAGCCAGGCTAATCCTCAGAAGGAATACTTTCAAAACACATTTTCCTTTGCCTGGTTTCCTTGCTGTCTAGCATTATTATTTAAATTGTAGAATTATTAATTAGTCCTGTAGCAATATTAAGAGAGAATCCATCAAGAAATCGAGTAATTTAGAAAATGTAGATTGATAGAATGCAGATTGGTTTAGAATGTAGATTGATATAGAATGTAGATTGATATAGAATGTAGATTGATATAGAATGTAGATTGATATAGAATGTAGATTGATATAGAATGTAGATTGATAGAATGTAGATTGATAGAATGCAGATTGGTATGGAATGTAGATTGATAGAATGCAGATAATATAGAATGTAGATTGATATAGAATGCAGATTGCTATAGAATGTAGATTGATATAGAATGTATGTAGATTGATAGAATGCAGATTGGTATAGAATGTAGTTTTATAAAAAAATATAGTTACTATTTTTAATATTACAAATATATTGTTATTGTTAACTATATGATATTGTATTATTGTAAAGCGCTTAGGGAAGCTATTGGTTGGGCGCTTAAAGAGCCTGTGTCAGTCCATTTTGTCAGCCTAGCAACATACCAAGTCTGAGAAAGTATCCATTTCCATCGGCTGATTTAGGGATGTAGTGCAATATTTGCGATTGAATTCGATAAATGAGTAATAAAACTTTGTTTTTTAGAAGACTATTTCACGATCTACACGTAGTTCGTCTTTTAATATCGTCTTCTAATATCGACAATAACAAAGGAGTTGGCTGACAAGGGCTCTTTAAACATATATAAAGGTTATTATTTAACAATTGCTCGCCGAAGACGACGTGATATCGGCGATTAGTCGCTGAGACGAAGTCGATCACGAAGCCTGAGACGACTAATTGTTTTAGTATAATTTCTCAAGTGATTCATAAGATTTTAAGAGTTTTTTGGGACTTTTTTCACGATCTTATTGACTGCTTCCGAGGAAACAGCGAGTTTTGTTTTCCCGAGAATCTCGATATTTCCCGAGACGAAGTTGATAGGTGAATAAAGCAAGAGAAAACAAATCTCTCGACCAATCAGCGCGTGGAAATTCTTAGAATTACTTGAGTGCTTATACTAATATTATTTAATTTTAAAATATTGTAGTGTGATAAAGCGGATATCGATGAATGTAGAAAACTGAACGCAAACACAAAACCAGTAGCCAATCAGGAGTGGAAGCCATTCAAAACAAACCGATCAGGAGTGAAAGCCATTCAAAAACAAACCGATCAGGAGTGAAAGCCATTCAAAACAAACCAATCAGGAGTGGAAGCCAATGAACAACAAACCAATCAGGAGGCGAAGTAAGTCAGACTTGTGTTTAGTCATGACGTAAGCAATGACGGGTTTTGATTTAGTTCGCAATTTGATTGGCTAAAAGACGAATACTTTGCTCTCGACCAATAGAAACGCTGGCTAAGCGAAATCTCACTTACTTTTGACGGTCATCTGAAATCCGCTCTTACTATGGAAATTAGTTAATATGTACAGTTTATGGTGCAATGCCGTTTGAATACTTTGTTAACAGAATATCGTTTTTGACACGTAATATATTTAACAATTATTCCTCGAGCCCGAAATTGTATTAGTCAATCACACTAGTAGGTCAATTTGTATTGCCAAAAAAAAATGTTTTTGTTCTGGTCATTTGCCATTTTCTGGCTTTCAAATCCGACACTTTTCGCTACTAGTAGGCTATAACTTATAGCCTACTAGTAGCTCAACCAATCAGAACGCAGCATTGATATAGACCACTAGTGTGATTTGACTAAAGTCGAATGGCAAGTTGGTATAGCGCTGTTCACGCTGACGTCATCCATTGTTATTATGTGTCAATCAGAGATCGATTGTTCACAGAACAAAGGGCGCTATTCAATCTACGGCTGGCACATTAACATTTTAGCATGGCAATGTTGATAAACAGTGAACAGCGCGAGTTGTAGGTAGTTTGATATAGAATGTTAGTCTTGAATAGAATGTGGTGTTTTATGAAATAAGTTATTATGAAGTTTTATGGTGCAACACCGTTTGAATACTTCCTTGTTAATCGTAAATACTTTCTTACAGGTGATGCCAAACTAATATTATACATTAAGTGATTTATAATTCTAATAAGAAAAGGTCACTTTATGTACATATCAGAATATTTGTCGTTAAAAGGCTTTGAAAGGCTGCTCGGGAACTGCCAAGTGAAAGGGTATTTTGTCGAGTTTCTGCTTTGAAGAGTTTTAGGCAGCCAATTGATGCAAGTCCCAATTTTATTAAGGGATTATATGGATAGTCTAAACTTCTTTTACATTTTTCTCAAGAGATGAATTCTGTATAAAATTTTAAATACAACAGAAAGGCTTGCTGTTGTATTTTGCTTGTAATGATGAAAATATAATCGTATAATATAAAATCAGACGTATTGTAGAATACTTGTTTTAGATATGTTTCATAAATATAGGCTAACATTTTTCTTTTTCGAATATTTTTATTAGGCAATCAGGTTTTATACATAAATACATACAAAAAAACATATATAACAGCGTCCTACTCCTATCTACTCACAATATTATACATCAACTATATTCTTACATTATTACTATGTTTTTTACAATTGATTTATTAGAGGCTGACACATTACATAACAAAAATTAACGCAAAAAAGAATGAAAAACAACTCCCCCCCCCCCCCCCCCCCCAAAAAAAAAAAATAGAACGTGCAAAATATATAGGAGGAAGGTTGGAGTAGAGACATCAGGGGAGTCAGTCATTCTACCATACTTCTTAAGGGTCCCATTTGTTAAAATGAAAAGTTAATTTATTTTGTCTTTTGCTACTTGTAATTCATTTGGTGCGTGCTTTTTAGTCTTACAATAAAACTTTTTATTCAATGATTGTTTTTTCTGTTTGGTTTGGTAAATGAAATGTTTTGCTTCCAAAGGCAGAAAGTTAACTAACACGCCTTGAACCTCGTCAAGGTTGAACAAGCCAAAACAACATCGATCAGATTTAAATGAAGGGTCGTATTCAACGCCTTTTTTACAGGCTAACATTTTGTTAAAGTGTTTAATTTATTAAACCATAATAACTCCATGATTAAGCAAATTAAATCAAGACGTTATTTAGAAAAGGCTATAGTTTGGAATGATGATTATTTGAGCCCCACCTTTAGCAAATAGGTTTTGAATAAGCTAACGTTTGTTGCCTTCAACCGTTTTATACGCTCGACAAAAGCATGTTCTGTCTCCGCGTGAAACTTTGAAATTTTGACAGTTGAGCTTAAGCTTGCTCGCCCATGTGTGCTAAGATTTGGCGTTGCACGCGAGTGGAAGTAAACGTTTAGTAAAACGTTTAACTCGTATATCAAGATAAATGTGTAGTTTTTGTCAATGCTAACCGTGCGTGATGCGAGCTACCTGTAGGTAGCCTGGGGGCCAAATATGGATGGCGGCCACACGAACAGCGTTTCTCTCCAAAATCTGCAAGTTTTGACGAACTTATTGACAATTTAGGGTAAGAAATAAGCTAGGAAACTTGGCAAGTAGACATTTCCATACCACGAAACATTTTAGAAAAGGACACATTTAAACGAGAGCTATTTTGATGATATGTACGAACGAAAAGAAGAAACAATATTAAAGCAGGGAGGCAGAGAAGCGTGGCGGCCAGCGCCGTGCTTTGTATGCAAAACCGAGAGCAAAACAAACATGTGAAAAACGTAGAAAAATTGTATTGTAAAAAAAACTAGAGCGAACTAAAGCTAATAAAAATAATAGTGTTTTCAATAAAGTTAGTCACGTGGAAAGAGAAAAGGTCTCAGACGGGAAACTCGTCTCTAGTGTGAATTCGGCTAATATCTAACAGGGTCTCTATAGAATTGCTGGTTGACGTGGAATTTTCCTGTTATTAATTCTGGTGGTAAACTTTGAAATTTTGAAAGTTAAATTTATCCGCTTTCCATGAGTATTTCATGGGCGGGACAAACCAACGCTTTTTAAACATGTATTCTTCCAAACAAAACAAATTGAATTTCTTGGTTTTCAATCAATCTCTAGAGAATCATAAGACAATGCAATGCTCATTACATTTTTTGTTAACCATCCACCAGAACGTATTAGACGACAGACACGACAGTTTTACAAATAAAAAATTCAAGCCAAGAGGTTCTTTCTAGTAACGGGTTTGTGTGGCACTATTTGTCAAAATTGCTAAAATAAATCCTGGTAAACTCTCTGAGTTTGCAAGAAAAGTTTCACGTTTCGGAAGGGGCAAAATTTTGGTGCCATATACACGAGATGTTTGCAGCTCAGCAGTGCATTTCATGTCAACAACATTCCGCATTCCACTGGATATTTTTTGTATTTAAAACAAATGTATTTTAGTAATTTTCCGGGTATTTAAAGGGGATATGTGACGGTCGTTTTTATATCAAAACTATACAATAAGACCAGTGGTCTACAAACTCATAATACTTTTGTTTTGTTGATAGATTATTTTTTATCAATCTTTTCTTTGTTTAAAACGTCCGACACTGAGACTGAGTTTGGAGTTCTCTCTATTTGGAGGTTTCGAGTATCCACCTATTCACAGCCTCCCCCCCCCCCCCCTCCCCCGGAAGCAAAATGATGGAATATTTATAGCTTTCTTTCCGTGATGGAATATATATAGGGCTTGCACATAATTTCTTTCAGTCTCTTGCGCTAGAGCTGACAAGACCTCGGTCAAGAGTTTTCCAGACATATAAAGTATTCTACTCGGTGGAGGTACGTATTTAGGTTGCAAGATTTTGATGATTTCCAACTTCCAGCTGGTCCTCTATAACAGTACACTTGCACGACATCTCAGTGTCCCTGAAAAGTGTCCAATGAAAACCACGGACAAATAATACGGACCTGTTTCCACAGAAAATCCGTCCTTGCCCTTTGTGCTGCATGCAAGCTCACCAAAAAATGACAACACCTGTTAAGGAAAATGTTTTTCAATGATCTTGCATTTGCTAGCATGAAATTTCAAGTATTGGCATCTCTGGCAAGTAACCAATTTTTGAATAATATATTTATAATTTCTACGTGTTATCTCTATTTTTGCTGCTTTAGTTTTTGGCACACAGTTACAAATGTTTATTCTCCGATAAAATGTTGTCCAGCAGTTCATAAAGTCCTCTGCATTTTCTCTACATGCTATAGAAAAGATTTTCATATGTTGAAACGCGTGTTGCCGAGGGCGGCTCGGTTTCCGCCGATGGAAATATTACAGGTTCAGGAGTTTTAGAAAATGTCCACAAATCACTCTTCCAAAGGCATTTTAATGTTTCGATTTATTGCGTTTTTATGAGGTCTTGCTTCGAAAAGCTCTCCGATCTTGTTCCCATATTTGTGTTACAAAAAACTTATGATTCATCAACTGTTCTCAAAATGGTCAAATAGTAGTCCAACTGGAATAACAACGTGTTATGAAAGATTTCTTCATTTATTAATAAACTTTTTCCTGTTTCAGACAATGAAAGCGCTGCTCTGGAGTATTCTGATTTTCGGTCTGGTGATGTCAGTCAAGTGTGAATCACGTGACGAACCGGAATATTCAGGGATGACGTCACACAAGAGGAGTCTGTGGAGAGTGCACCGGAAGCCCAGGAACAGGAAAAGGTTATCGACGAGGCACCGGAAGCCAGGTAGACTGTTTGCAGCCCCTTCTTCGGCGAACGTCCGTAAATCGAGGGAAATGTTTTTTTTTACCCGCGGCGCGCTTCGATTTGTCGAGTACCTGATCAGGAGAGGGAGAGACCCTTCGTGGCGCGTCTCTCCCCCTCTCCTGAGAAACTCGACACTCGACGTTTCCGAAATTGATAAACGCATTTCATCAAGCCTCAGAGAAAGTTTAGATGAACATTCCTTTTTTTTATGTATGGTAAACAAATCCTCTAGGTTTCATTATTCATGCGCGCAATCGCGCGCCGAAATTATTATTCATTTGCGGGAAGCGCGGTCCAAATGACGAATTCCTATGCCTGTAATGTCGAACTCACGCTCTCTTTTTTCGAACATAGCGACTGCCCGCCAGGCCTATCACTGCAGGGCATTTTTGGTAGAATTTTTTCCTCGCGCAGATGCACTTGCTGTTGTGAACGGTGCGAAGGTAGTGTCTTCGTTGCGCGAGTTGCGAAAGACTACATTAAATGATATTCTTTATGCGCGCGAAGCGCGCCGAAATTTTTATGTATTGAGTGAGTGAAGTAGAAAATACAAATGATAAAGAAGTTGCTGCAATAACTACTTAGAAAATTCTTGTGATTCCCCGTTTCAGGTTTGAGAGATCCCCCTTTCACTCGCCCCAAAAGAATACCAGATTTTCCTTTTGGAATATAGAAGCGTTCTTGAAGTAGGAATATTCATTGAATCGCAAAAATAAAATATTCATCTTCTACCCCTGACTGAGAGAGATCGTCTTCTGGTATGGACATGGACGAGCAATAGGAGTTTGGCCCAAGAAATTACAAATGAAATTACCGAAAAATGATCAATGTAATAAACGGGAGTAGTAATGATTATGTATATCAACTGATCAATGTATTAAAAGCAACATTCGATGATGAATGATTAGTTATTAGTGCAAATTAGTCATCCAACAGTAAATATATATGAGTTTCTGGAAACAAATTCTTACCGATTCAACGTTGATTGCGGACTCATTCAAGTATAAAATCCCATTCTTTTTATCATACCGAGACAAAACTTCAGCCTTCCTCTGTAGTTATTGTTTTGGGTACATAACGAATTGTTATTGTTGTTGTTGTTGACCTTGCTAGGAAGCCTAAGGAATCCGGTGCGCCCGCGAATGTCGAAGAACTAGGAACCGCGGCTTTTACCCAAACGTACAGAAAACTGCGAATGGGCATTTTAGATGTGTACGAGGTAATTACCATATTCAGTTATCCCGCAACTCGCGGGCGCCCCGTAAAAAGTTGAGCACCGCACCTTTGAGGATGGGACCAATCACGCTTAGTGCTGACTGTCGGAGGCACTTAAAGCAACAGACAAACCGGATGTTCTAAAGTTTAGGACTTCCGGTTTTCCATATACGGTGAATCCTCGTTTTCATTTATTACTTCCCTTCACTTCACTCTAATGTATTGTGCGACTTATAATATGCACGCGCATGTATTAAAAAGATTTGCATTTGACTGCGGCCTCAAAAGCTGTAACATTAGCGCTGTCAGTTCTAGCAAAGTGACCACAGTGCATATGGTGTGATCTTCTTTGATGTTTGTGGGTCCCAAATTTCGCTCGCGTATTCAATATTGGACGCACAAGTCAAAAATAGGCAATTCCTTCGTCTTGAGGTCACAGGAGTAGAGATTTCTTCTTAGCAGGCCAAGATTTAGTTGGCCCTACGTACATCGGAGATGTGACGGTTTTATCAGCGGTGCACTGTAAAGACTATTCTTGTACCTCCATTAAGCGACCAACCTCTATTTCTCCATCATGAAGTTTAAATAAAATAATTAGTAAAATAGGGAAATGACACGTGTTATGGCCCCAAGTTTTGCCTTTCCAATTTTTTGCGCCTGGAGTCAGATTGGGTACATTTGACTTTGAAGTCGCGGATATAGAATCTTTGTGGTTTCAGTAAGAACCATTTAAGCTTCCGAGATCGATCTCCAACATTCTCATTTCGGTAGTCTACCACCTCCCGGAAAAGAATCGCTTACTGACTGACCATCTGCAAAAGATACAGATTCGTTCCTCAGCAATCACCCAGACGGCTTAGTTATCATAACGGGCGATTTAAACCGGTGAGCACTGGTCTCAGAGCGCAATCCATCAAACAGCGCACTGACTGACCCAAATTGTCATGTCTTAACCAGAGACACGGGGGATACTAGACTGGGCTCTCACAAATCGGCCCAGGGTGTTCTCTCAACCTAGACAGCTGCCCAGATTGGTCGCAGTGACCACTACGCTATTATTGTTTGGAATTTCGATTGAGTCACCTTCAATAGACCTTCTCGGCTTGGATGTACAATGTTTTCCCATTTGAGCGGACGTGCCATTCATTATGAACAATCTCTCTACTTTTGTTTGGGATGCTTCCATAGCACAAAAAGAAAGAAAGAATACTATTGCCACGGGATCTGATACTCCTCTTCCCGGATGCATGGTGGTTCTTGTTGATGGGCTATAAAATACAGATCTAGATTTGTTTTTCTAAATCATCCACAAGTCAGTTGTGTCACTTTTGATATTAGTGTCAGAGGACAAGCTCAGTGGAACAGCTACAAGTTTTATTATCTCCCCATCACTTAGTTTTACAACCTTTTATGACTTTTCGTGAGACATTAGTAAATAATCCTGACTCTGAGATCACCCAATACTTTCCAACAAGTGCTTTGCACTTGTGGATTGAGAAGAGCGGGTGATTGCAGGCCTGGATCACGCTAATGCTTACAGACCTCAACTTATTTCAGGATAATGAACGAATGAAGAGGAGGATAAAGTCAGTTAGTACCAATAATATCCTAGGAATCTAACGGGACAGGTAACATATTTAGGAAATGCATAACTTGTGATAGGTAAAATCCAAGCTGAAGGGTATTTAAAGGGAGGCTGTCACGTAACTGCGCAGCTGTTCTGCGCATCTCAAACAAAGAATTATCCTCCCGTAACGATGGCCAGCGAAGGCTGAAAACGTACCACGAAAACACCCCTTTCAATCTCCCTATTTCTTGATCCATCCGACCAAATGTTTACGTTTTACATATTCTTCAATTAGTTTTCTGATAAGTTGATCTAAATAGTTTTGCTCAGTGATCGTTCCTGGAGCATGCGCGTATCGTGACAGCCTCCCTTTAATGAGGACCCGACAAAAACTAGTTGCGTGATGATAGAATATTAGCGTGCTCATCCATCTGTCTCTGATTCTAAGATTATTTAATCAATATATGAAGCGCTGTTACCTGCATACAGGTGGCCAGACCCAAATAGTCCCGATAGCAGGTAACAAACACCTCACCTTGTAGGGGAGACAGGGGCGTAGCCAGGGGGGGTCCAGGGGGGGCCGCCCCCCCCCCCCCTTTCTCGAAATTTTCCCATACATTTACTGTATTTGCTGGAGAAAATTTGAGCATTTTCGTCCCATGTTTCACTATCCGCCCCCCCCCCCCCCCCCTTCAGGAATCCCTGGCTACGCCGCTGGGAGAGTTGCCATGGAACGTTAGCAACAACTAGCTAAATGAGAGTTTTAGTCTCATGACATTAGTCTAATAAGCATGTAAGCAAGTTTTATGGGCAACACTTTCGATTTGCGTACAAATTTTGATTTAACTTCTAACATTGAAAACTGTTATTCCTAACAAGATTTCAAAAACTCATTTGTTGTAATCCGCCTCCATTCGCTCTGTAATGGTTCCATAAAGCCTACAATCATGATCGCTTTGTAGTTAAAGGGTAATTTAACAACCTATACTAGCATTTTGGCTATCCGTCAGTTATTGGCATACTTTTTAGATCACCAAAAGTGTGCTGAAATCGCGATAGCGCTCCTTTAAATTAACTTTTATTCACTTTTATTATAGGTTTGGTGGTGGTCTCACGGATGTGGATGGTACCGTGAATGCATATCTTGTAAGTAACTTGATTTAAGGTGGCTTGTCCGTGTAAGCTGTCTCTTCATTCATTCATTTCCCACTTTTCTTGCTACTCTCGCCCTAATTCTTCCATGCTCCGAAGAGGATCTTCTGCCTTCTCCTTATTAGGTAAATTTATACAAATATGTTCTTTGTCGTGAGGTGTTGAAAAATGGTTGCTTTCTGGGAGCATTGTTCATATCAAGAAAGTGCTGATTCTAATTATTCTAATTATTATGATTAAATATTATTATAATTAAATATTATTATAATTAAATATTATTATACTTAAATATTATTATACTTAAATATTATTATATAAATAATACACATGAAAACATTTCTAGATTCTGATTGGCTGAGAGCAGTGTAGTTTTTAGGTAACAAAGTGCCGAAAAAGGTAACAAAGTGCAAAAATGGTTAACAAAATGCAAATTTTCTTTCGAAATGCTAATAGGTTTACCGCAAATATTTGATAACATAGAGCTATTTTATGGAAAACTTTGTTTTTTGTTCATGTTGTTCATGCTAAAATTCTGACAGGTTTTGGTCCAGATTTCAATCAAGGAAAAATGCGTGCGACTTGTTCAGAGTTGTAAGCAGATTTGTGAATTACTCAGTTAGAAGTTGTTACATGTGTATTATTAAAAGGAAATCATACGACTTTTCTCGTTCATTTGGAATTTGTTGACACTCGTGGGTTTTTCAAAAAGCTCAAATTGCAATTTTCATACTTTTTGAAATTAACCCACTCGCGTGCGAATAAATTCCAAACTGAACTCGAAGCCGTATGATTTCCTATACTAATTATTATAATAAACCTATAACTGCCATTTCGTGTTTCGTAAACTCACAACAATTTATTTATTGACGATGAGATTAGGTTTGCTAGCAACAAAATACATAGAACATAGAGTTAAACATAGAGCTAAACTAATGGACAAAAATAGCGTAAATAAAAATAAATTCACTTAAACAAATGCTGACTTACCGACTGTACACGAACGCCATGATAGTTAACGAAGTACTGAATTCAAAACGTGAAGGGATACATGACGTCACAAGGAGTAACTCCCGACTAACGACACAGTACGAACAATAGCCAACCCCACCAAATTCCGACCGAACCACAAAACAAGAAATAACGATTTTGGTGGCTACAAAAACCGACTGCAATAAATAAAACGCAAAGCGTATATGCTACAATCAGGGACAAAAAAGCTGAGACCCCCTAGGAAAATTACGGTTGAAATAAAATAAAAAATGCCCCTAAACACCTACAACATCCCTTTTTTTCGGAGCCCTCACAACGGGGAGATCAGGGGGCTGAGTATGTTTAAAGTGAGTTTTAACGAATTCTCTATTTTTCGTGTGTACAGTAAGAAAGAGTCTCAGCTATTTTTGTTCCTGAGTGTAGCTACCACTGACACTTTCTTTCAATTTTCGTTGCAGAAATATTCTGAGCGTGAATGTTGCAACAAGCAATGTTTTTCATCTCTACTATCAAACATATCGTCATGCGGTACCCGTTTGGAGTATCTGCACATACTTAGTTGGTAGTCGAATCAGAATATAATAAGTAAGAATGAACACTAACTATACACACATCGGCATAAGTCTGGCCTAGACGGAACGCTCAGTCTATTACTCTAGCACAGTCTATTATTCCGTCTAGGCCAGACTTATGCCGATGTGTGTATAGTTAGTGTTCATTCTCACTTATTGAATCAGAATATACATGACCCTTACAGGGGCGTATCCGGGGGAGGGGGAGGGGGAGGGGGAGGGGCACAGGGAGCAGCGCCCCCTCCCCCCCCCCCCCGCTTTCTCGGGATTTTCCCATACATTTATTGTATTTGCTGGAGGAAATTTGAAAATTTTCGTCCCATGTTTTCACTATCCGCCCCCCCCCCCCCCCCCAACCAAATTCCTGGCTACGCCTCTGCCTTATGATCGTTTTGATGGCATTATTTTTCATGTGTCGTTGCATGTCACATCTTGTTGTCAGTCTGTTTGTTTGCTCTTTTTTTTCCTTGTTTATATGTGGGTGTTTATATGTACTTTTCCTTTGAGCCTAGTGTAGTTTGTATTTTTTGTATAGTTTTTAATATTGAAGTCTTACTTTTTGTAATACAATGCTTTTTATTATATTTACTGTGTTTAGAAATAGGAGGGCGAAACCCTCCTGAAATAAGTTTATTGTATTGTATTGTATTGTTTTATTTTGTTTTCTTTGTAATTTAAGGAAATTGGCGACTAACTTTGATTTAGTGTAATACTAAATCACCCGTTCTTAGGTATAATGTTAAAAATGCTTTACCACTGTATGCATTGCTACGCGTCCCCAAAATTCACTGTTGGGCGATCGGCGATTTTACGCAAGAAAATTGTTGTCAATTTTGTTGAACCGGAAAGTTAAACATTCGAGTCAAGGAAGCCAAAGGTAGCTTAAAACCATTTTGGTTGATTTTTGCAATCAATGTCGGCCCGCTGAAGTGGCCGAATCCAGCGTTTTGGTTTGATTGACGGCTAAAAATCGCCAATCGCCCATCGCAACATTGAATTTTGAGGTCGCGTAGCAAAGGCCTTTCCAGATTGTGCTTGGCACTCTTTTAGCGCAATTTGGCTTTGGGAGCACTATTTTCATCAGAGAGCACTTTTTTTGGCCAAAGAGCATCTTCTGACAACTTTTTTGGTAAACAAGCCATTTCTAGCTTATTTGAAGTAAATTACTGGATTTTTTGTTTTGTTTATAGCTATTTCAAGTTCCTTTGACTACAAATAACATCTCAACTAGGCTAAAACCGGTGATTTCGACATTTGATTGGGTATCCATTCCTGTGGTACAGTATTGGGTAGCCTGTGGGCTGTGGAACTAGTTAATAACTAATCTAACGCTTTATATAGAATATCTGTCTGCCGAGATCAAAATGGCGGACGCTTCGTCGAGAGTGGCGAAGAAATCGAAGATAATCCCATAGAAACTGCCATAAGTAGAGGCGCTTCATTATCAGAACCGGCAAAAGCGCCCATTTCCCGAAAGCGAAAGATTATAGTCAATGATGGGAAATATAATTAAAGTATGATTCTGTTATTTGTGCGGTGATTTCGACATTGATTGGGTATCCATTCCTGTGGTACAGTATTGGGTAGCCTGTGGGCTGTGGAACTAGTTAATAACTAATCTAACGCTTTATATAGAATATCTGTCTGCCGAGATCAAAATGGCGGACGCTTCGTCGAGAGTGGCGAAGAAATCGAAGATAATCCCATAGAACTGCCATAAGTAGAGGCGCTTCATTATCAGAACCGGCAAAAGCGCCCATTTCCCGAAAGCGAAAGATTATAGTCAATGATGGGAAATATAATTAAAGTATGATTCTGTTATTTGTGCAATTATTGACTTGTATTCAATGGAAACTTGCCTTTAGTTGCAAATCTACTGGAAAGCATCTTTTCTTTCAAATAATCAAAAATATTCGGTAGCACTTTTTTTGATTTTTGGAGCAATTTTTGAGCACCATTTTGATTTTGAAGCACTTTTTCAGCATCTTTTGGCCATTTTTGGGAGCACTTTTTTAGCTTTTTGGGAGCACAATCTGGAAAGGCCTAGTAGCAATGCATACAGTGGTAATGAAGTTAATATCGCATTTCGCTCTTTTAGCGAGAGTAATGTATTAATTTACCTGAATATTGTACCCAGGCGTCTCAGGTGTGTCAAAAAGGCAAAACAACACGGATAATCGAGAGGGAAATTTCCAGGCGCGCAAAGCATCACTGGATGGCTTTCCCATGATGGGATGGCTAGGCGCTGTCGCAAAGGACCAAGGGAAGGCTCTTTCGAGTTAGCTCCCAGTTGCTCTCGCCTAGAATTCGCTAAAAACGCAACTGGGTTGCATTGTTATTGTAATTTAATTGATTGATTCTATAATTACTTTTCTGTATTCGTATTTAGTATTATTTCAGCAATTCCGCGCGCTGATTGTTCTAGACGTTCACATTATTTTGATTGCGCGCGCACCTTATTACGAGAACCACTACAACATACCCTATTGACGCACTTTTAATTTTCGAACATCTTAAAAATCGCTTCAGTAATTATATACTGAAACAATTAGTCGCCTCAGGTATCGTAAATATCGGCGAATAGTCCGCTAACGACCGGTTAGCGCAGTGGTAGAGCGCCGGGCTTATGTTCGGGAGGTTGGGAGTTCAAACCCTGGCCGGGCCAACACTCAGGGTCTTTTCTAATAATTGAGGAGAAGGTGCTGCCTTTGCTCTAACATCTGCAAATGGTTAGACCTTCGCGTCTTCTCGGATAAGGACGTTAAACCGTAGGTCCCGTCTCTCACATACACTACACTAACCGGAACCAGAGGGACGTTAAAGAACCACTAGGACCGTCGGAAGTTGCCCAACCTCAGTGTCACAGAACTCACAATACTAACGCACACTCATGTTTATAAAGCTGGTTCTTATAGGATGAGTTATCCGTTAATGTAAAGCGCTTTGAGCGATGATAAAAGCGCTATATAAGCAATTTATTATTTTATTATTTATTTATTTTATTTAGTCACCTCGACTTCGTCTCGGTTACGTTTGCGACTATTAATTAATCAGTGGAAACACGAGCCGCAGGCGAGTTAATTCGTTGCGAAGAGCCGCTGAACTCACTCGCTCGCTACGCTCACTCGTTCGTTCGCGGCTCTTTCGCGTGAAGAAACAAAATCGTCCGCACTCACCAACCATGAAGTAATATATTTGATTTTCAAGAAATGGTTACAAAAAGTTAGAATCAAATGAATAAGGTGGCAAACAGCCTGAGTATTCACGTTTCGGTGCTTTGGTGCCAAAATCATGTTCATTAGCCCGGCGTGTCGTCTCGAACATTTGGAGATCGAACCGAATCGAACCTCGGATCGTCCGATCTGGTTCGAGCCCTTTAGAGATCGAACCGGATCGTACTCACTCAAAAATGTGCGGATCGAACCAGATCGAACCCAGATCGAACTTGATCGAAACAATGAAATTAATTACTTATGTGACGTGGCGTTACCTTGCTATGCCGTTACCTTGCTGTGCCGTTACCTTGCTACGCCGATACCTTGCTATGACGTTACCTTGCCATGCCGATACCTTGCTATCATGCTGTTACCCTGCTTTGCCGATACCTTGCCATGCCGTACCCATGTATGGTAACTATCACACAATGCCAGAACACTAATGCTACAAGTGAAAAACGTACTATGACCTTATTCATGGAAGTAATAACAAAATATGAACAAGATCCATTGCTATAACAGGCAGCATATGAACACCAATCAGGGGATTGTGTTTGTCCCATTTTGGTCATGTTTATATCAATTCAATAAATAAAAAATACTATTTACGAGACACTAAAAGCTGAATAATTTATAGTTTCCCGATTAGATAACACTGAACAGAGTGCATAGATAGCATAGCCCCGAATTCTGAGATGTTTTATTTCCATCGAACTGGATCGAACGATCCGAGGAAAAACGTACGATCTAGTTCGGAGATCGTACTCACCCAAATTCTAGAGTTCGATCCGGTTCGATCTCAAAAGAGCTCGAACCGAATCGCCAACGATCCGAGTTCGATCCGGTTCGAGCTCTTTTTAGTTCGATTTGGTTCGAGACGACACGCCGGGTCATTAGATGCACATGCTACAACGCAAATTTGTGTTTCTTGTCAACAACATTCCAAATACAAGTAAAACTCGATACATCTAAAACAATCTCACGTATGATTGATGATTCCCATTATGGTTAAGGCTGGTTTCCATATAGTCGTATCTGTCGTATCTGTCTCATCAGTCAACCGTGAAACAAAAGAATAATTCCAATTTCTATTGTTTCACGGTCGACTGATGAGACAGATGCGACTATATGGAAACCAACCTTTAGAGAGTACAAGTGTAGGTGCTTGACGAGCCCGGAGTGCTGCCATTTCCACACTACACGTGCCGTACAGAAATAGCTCCACCAGCCTAACCTGGGATCAATCAACATCGGTTTCTAATGGTGTCCTCAACTAATATAAATAGAGCATTTGACGTGATGGATTTTAGAACATGAACAATTTAAACTGTTTAAAGTAGACTATACAATAATTTTTTTTTTGCAAGAAATTGTTATTACTGCGATTTTCATAATTCTGCGAGCTCCCTCCCACTTGACATGTCCGATCGCAAAACTGCGCTTTGGCTTCCGTCAATCAAACATTTTAAGTAAAGTCAACGCTTGTTTTCTAACGGTTTGGTTTGCATTTTACAGTGAAAAATTGTGTTTTGAAGCCTAGCTAGACCCTATCAGTTCACAAGATCTATCAAAGCCTGCGTGAAATCACCCAGAGCTGTTCACTCGTTTGATTGACGGAAGCCAAACCGTGGTTTGTTGGTCGATGTAGAGTTCGCAGAATTATGAAAATCGCAGTAACAAAAGTTATAATCATGCATTTAAGGTGGCAAACTGCCTGATTATTTACGTTTCGGAAGAGACCATGTTTAATTGGTGCAAAATAATTTTCATTAGATGCACATGACTACAACATAAATTGCGTTTCTTGTCAACAATATTCCACATATAAGTAAACTCGATACATTTAAAATAACCTTTCCTATGATTGATGATGCAATTATGGTTACTACAAGTGTAGGTGTTCGACGAGAACAAGAGTGCTGCCATTTTCGCAATACATGCCCCCAGAAATATCAACCTGGACTAATATAAATAACAAGCAGTTGACGTCAAATAAGTTGGAATAATTTCAAACCATTGATCATGTGATGGATTTTCGAAACAAGCAAAACTGTTTAAAACTTACTATATTTACGTGAACTTGAACGAATCGAGTATTGGTTGTAAGAAAATGCCAATAGGGTCACGTTTCGGAAGAGGTCGCGTTTTGTGCCCGAATCATTTTTTGATGCATGTGACTAACAGCGCACCATTGCATTTCTTGTCAACAACATGATTCAATTAAAATTAGAGTACAAGTACAGGTACTCGACGAACCTGTAGTGTCATTATTTCCGCATTTCATGCACACAGAAATAGCTCGATCAGTTGGCATAGAGTTCGCAGCATTATGAAAATTGTAGTAATACAAATATCCAAACGGGGTTCTGCTGCTGTCAGTTAATCAAAGTTTAAAACAATGAATTTGTTCCTTGAATGCAGATCGTTCAGGTGCCTCCAAGGGCACACAACGAGCAGCATAATAAAATGCGTTTAATACCACGTCAAAAGCGCAATTTGTCATTTCTAAGCACGTAAAACAACGAACGAGGATATACAGAAGGACACTATAGTGTACCACATATGATCCTGCTGACAACAATATTAGAGAGCTTCTTTAGCGGCCAAAGGCCGCAGAGCGGAGCACCATAGGTATCGCAGGAAAAAGAACAATAGCTCAAAGTTTTTTCGACATTTCTATTTATTTTCTTTTGAACGTTAAGACTACTTATGTACTAAATTGCTAAAAAAAAAATCCTGCAAGAAAGTTATAAACGTTCCGCTACTTGAAAAGTTCCGCAATATTTCAATAACAAAAATTAAATTAGCAAGCTAAATTTGGGACACTAGTACAGAAATAACTAACGCTGAATGAAGTGTTTTGACCAAAGATGACCTATTCTGAAAATAAGAAATAGACCAGGGGGTGTCTTAGGTAGCGTTGAATGACGGTGGTAGGTCGTTTAAAGGTACAAGACACAGAACTGTTAATCGACTGGAGACTAGATTTTCACCCTTCGCTTAATGCAGTAATGTATGCTATGCTTTGTCAATTGTATTCTGGTTCATACTGTAATTCAGCCATTGAGCAAAGTATGGTTATATTACTGCAAAGTATTATTATATTATTATTTATAGCAGCTTTGTTTTGATTTTTCTGGCCCAGTTCCTGAAAGGTTGGATAAAGTTATCCACGGATAAAAGTTATCTGTTGTATAGGATTTGTTCTGGATTTATCAGTTGGATAAGCGTTTATCTACTGATAACTCTTATCTGACACTCTAGGAACCGGCCCCTGGTCTCTAAAAAAGTTTTGAGTTTAGTTTTTCAGTGACGGGCGCTGTTGTTATTTGCGAGTAGGGTGATCAGGATTTCTAGATATATATTAAAAATGAACTTTTGTGGGAAGTTGTACAGCTGAAGAAACCGAACGTCGGTCAGCTTCGATCTGGGAGAATATCTTCAGTATATGTTTGTTTAGCCATCAGTCAAACCATCTATGCCAATCAGGTCCTTGTCCATTGAATTTAGCCGCCTCGACGAGAAAGCCAGGCGACTGCACTTGGTGAAACAACAATGATCTGCTAATTAAAAAAATCTCAAGCCCAAAGCTGCGATGTTTTAAAGATGTACTTAATGTTTCATTTGCGCATATGCGACCTTAAGCAATTTCTTACTAACGAGAAACACGTTTAATAAGTGAGCTGCAATGAAAATGAACCAGTTTTTATTTTGTTGATACTATATGAGGCTGGTATCAACGTGATGGTGTTTTCTGGTTAACAAATTAATGTCCAATGTATCCCTACCGCATTCAGTCGGAGTTGTCCGCAGTTCCAACCCCCTGAAGCGAAATAATGGAATATTTATAGATTTTTTTCCGTGATGGCATAAATACAGAGCTCGTGCATCATTTTCTTCAGTCTCTCACAGAGCGCTAGAGCTGAGAAGACCTCGATCAAGAGTTTTTCAGTCAAGTCATCTACTCGGCGAGGTAAGGGTGCAAGATTTTGATATTTTTTCAACATCCAGCTGCCCCTGAACAGTGCACTCCTTCTTCGCACGGCCACACCACAACAGACCTGTTCCCCACAGTGAAAACAACGGACAAACAACAACCCTCTTCAAAACCCGTTCCTCACCCCTCTACCTCTCTTTCACAACTTGCAAGCTCAACAAAAATTACAAATTCTTCATGGGAAAATGTTTCTTGAAATAATTTCCGCGTTCATGTTTGCAAATTCCAGGTGTCATTCGAAATTTCTTGCTCGTTGCAGTGTGCTAGTCTTAAGTTACTGGCAAATTTTCTTTCTCCCCACAAAATTGCCTGGCAACGTGTTGACAGCAGTTCCTACATATGCTTTATAATTTACCTAAAGGAAATTTCAAAGTGTCGTATTCACTTAACGAGATATATATGTGTTGATCCTCTTTCATTTATTTTCTGTTTTCCACTCACATTATCGGACTTCCTAGGATCTACGTTTTCATCAAGACCGAACTCGCTACCTCATCGAAAAAATGTATGATTAATCAAATCTCAAAAATTTCAAAATGTTAATCCAAACTGCCGGAATAACAACGTGTAGGAGGACTAAATGAAAGAGAAATGGAAAATATTTTTATCTAATTTTTCCTGTTTCAGATCTTGGATTAGCATCATGAAAGCGCTTCTCTGGAGTCTTCTGATTTTCGCTCTGGTGATATCGGTCACGTGTGAATCACGTGATGAACCGGAAGTATTCAGGGATGACGTCACACCAGAAGAGAATGCGGAGAGCGCACCGGAAGCCAGGAAGACTGACGAACAGGAGGAGGTTACCAACGAGGCCGTTCAATTGGAGGAGCCAAAGACGTGAGTTGACTTGACAAAAAAAAATACCGATAGCGAGAACAACAGCTAGTTTTGGTTTCTTAGATTGCGATTTTATAGTCCTTTTGCGCAGTTAGTATGTCACGTGAGCAAAAACAAATTGAAACGTATCTGTTCTGTAATCTTTTTTCCTTTTCATAAAGAACATGCTCAATTAACTTTCTTTGCGATTTAGTTAACAAGTCAACTAAAAAGTTTGATTTTGTTGATGATGACGATGATGATGATGACGATGAATAAAGTGATTAAGCAATAAAAGTACTTTCCGCGTGCTCTCTGGTTTCTTACAAACACGAGGGGGATGTTGGGAGAACTGATCAAAACTTGAAAGACACGAGCCGAAGGCGAGTGTCTTTCAAGTTTTATCAGTTCGACCAACATTCCCCGAGTGTTTGTAAGAAACCAGAGAGCACACAGAAAGTATTTTTATTGCTTTTAGAAAATAACATACACACGCGCGACAGCGTTGCGTGACAATCGTGTTTCTCAGGTCTCTTACAAACACGCTTTTTAACCAATCAGAATGCGCACATTCACAATACAACATAGGTGTTATTTTCTAAAATAGAATGAAAAACAACCTTTCCTTACAAGGATGCCCGAGGAATTTGATGCGACCGCGATTGACGAAGAACTAGAGGAACCGCGGCCTTTACCGCGACCTGTCCCCGGACGCAGACGCAGACGAAGGCGACGAAGACGTAGACGTCGTGGACGCAAACTTCCTAGAAAAATATGCAAATGGCATTATGTGTGCAAACGAGGTAATCCCGCAACTTGCGGGCGTCCCGAAAAAAAAATTGAGCAGTGAAATGTAAAATGAAGTCTGAAGTTGTTGTTAGAATTACAAAAGACTTTGCCGCTTGAATGAACTTCTCTGAACAAAGCGTACGCTACCTACATTCTAAATCGCTCCGCAAATATGTGAGGATGCTATGCGTGAAAATTTGAATCTAATTTAGGCGAATTTTCAATAATAAACTTATGAACTTTTATCCCATTTTCAGTGCGCGTGAAAAGGTGGTGGCCACAAGTACGCAAATGCCGATGGATATATCGCTGCAGATTTAGTAAGTACTGATTGTAAGTAGTTCAGCCTTGATAATCAAAGTAGCTGCTAGTTTTCATTCAAAATGTCACACTTCTCTTGGCACTCTCGCCCAAATTCTTATCAAAAGAGGATCTTGTGCCACGTCCTTATAAGATGAATTTATTAAAATGTATTTTTATGTGGCTTACCCGAGCATGAAGTCGTGATATTACGGTGGTTCAAACCTTTCATTCAAAATTTCATACTTTTCTTGATACTCTCGCCCAAATTTTTATCGGAAGAGGATCTTCTGCCACTATGTTATCATGAAAATATGGTTATGGTGCTGCGGGCCATTCCATTTTTAAGCCGAACCCCCCCTACGGAAGAGCTCATTTTCTTTAGTAACCCCTCGGAAAAAGGGCCTGTTTTGGATTGCACCCCCTCGGAAAAAGACCACGGAAGAGTGTACTTTTTATTGCACCCCCTCAGAAATACCCACGGAAGAGGCTTTTTCTTATTGTACCCCCTTTGGAAAAACCCACGGAAGAGCCTTTCTTTCGGTTTGACCCCTCGGAAATGGCCATTTTGCTATACCCCCTAGGAAAACTTCTTCTGTACGGCTGCGGCTTAAAAATGGAATGGCCCTGCCGGAAAAAGGACAGATTTTTCGGAACATGGTGCCTGGTATTGTTGATTCGTGATTCGTGATTGCAACCATCTCATTGAATCACTTGTAATTAACTCTAAGGTCAAAAGGGGGACAAAATGAGACAAAAAGGACAATAATCATTTACTTTGGTGGTCCTAAATTTATCTGCGCATCAGAAAACAGGACAACCTACCCGCTTTCGACCACTATAATAGAATCTAGTATACCTACTGCATTTTTATGTGTTACACTTCTCAGAGGTAGGGTAGGGAATTTGTACCATAAAATATGGAAAATTACTTAGCCTTCTATAGGTGAGTCACAACAATAGTTTATCATCAAAATATTTTTATTAAAAAAGTGAAACGTTGTTAAAACAAGCGTGGTTAGGCTGTAGTTACCCCTTGGTTGCTCAGTGTTGTAAATGTCCCTTCCTTGCGGCCACATCGGGCGTTCTGCGGCCGCTGCAGGCGTCTTTGATAACTTTGGATACCCACCAAAGTACATGATTGTCTCTTTTGTCACCTTTTGTCTCCTTTTTGTCCCACTTCTTTATTTCTTCTTGTATAAATTGCACGTTATGTTACTGCTGCATACATTTAGCTTGTCTTTTTTTTCTATGCACCCTATTATGTAAATAAAAATAGATAAAGGACTTGTGGCCGCTTGTGTCGGATTGTTTTACTATTTTATAGTAATGAACAAGGGAAAATGTAATGTATAATAAAGAGAAATAATACTAAAGAATCTTAACGTCATCCTCCACATTTTTTCCCCACGTATTTTTTTCACTTTAAGCCGCTGGAGCTCTGGTTTTATTGACTCTGGGGACAATAGACACGTAACCGCAAGCGATTGCAAGTGTACAGATAGAAAAATTCTCACTCTTAGTTCAGAGAACATGGCATCAGAATTGCTTTTACGATATTATTGTTATTATTCGGCCTTTCCACACCAGCCAATGCAGACGGTAGAATACAGTCCGAACTATAAATACCACTCAAATCAAATCAAATAGAAGCAGACTTCATGTACTCGACTCGCTACTCGCGAAACAACACCTGTAGTAAAACAACTTTCACGACACCAACAAGTCACTTCAAAACTTCGATCTTAACGCTTTAGATTTCCAGCTCTCGATATACAAAGTGTATAACACTCTTCCAGTAAAACTAGTTTCTTCTCTGTATTGGATAGTAAAGTGAACAATTCTTTAACCTTTCTTATTTGTTGGACCTTTCAGTCTTGAGCAAAGCTCGCAACTCGCCGAATGCCCCGGGGAAACTGAAATCCTCGCCGACACAACAAGCTCATCACTTTTAGCACGTGTTCTGACGTAAGAACCCGAACAGCCGACGGCTAACTCGGGTAACCACGGACAAGACACGGAAAGGATCGGAGCTTTTTAGTCCAGTAAATGAAAAAATATTTTTACTAAAGGTTGGACAAAAATGATAACAAAGGTTTCTCACCAGGAACATGTTTACTAGTGGCCCGTTAGTACACAAAAAAAAGTCCACCCGAATCCTCCCATGGCAACTTCCTTTTTTTGAGTTTTGAAAATTCCTCATTTTCATGAAATCTAATAGTTCAGTCATTTTAGGCCGAAAAAGAGCTCAAAATGAAAGAAAAGGCTTTTCTTCTAATATTGTTCCTGACACTCTCTAGTATCACAGGAAGAAAATCAGCAAAAATCAGATCATGCGAAAGGTAAATAACCTTTGTTGTTCGCAGCACAACTATTTTTCCACTGTTTCTGAGAATGAATTTTATAGAGTGTAGTGCCGGCCCGGCTAATCTCTGAATGTTTCTGACTTCCAAGAATGATCATTTCACTTTATTTACTTGTATTTAGTAACTCCTTGGCAATAAAAATTGCTCCAGAAGACATTTTCTGGTATTTACGGAACTCATATTTTCAAATCCCGTACGAAGTCTATATTGAAAGCGTGAAATCGCGTAAAACATCGAAACCAAATGCCATAAAGCTAGATATTTATTTGTGATGTGGCTAGCGATTTATAAATCAAGTCTGTGAATCAAACCATGGCCCCTGGGGCAGAGAATATGGAAGTATTTTTGATATACACACTATAGAATATCTTCTGGTTTGGAAGGCTCAAGTGCCGGCAAACTCATGAATAACAATGGCGGTAACAATAGCGCTACAATGAGTAATTTTCAAAACTCAAAATAATTCGGGTGGACTTTTTCTTGTGTACTAACGGAACACTAGTAAACATGTTCCTGGTGAGAAACCTTTGTTATCATTTTTGTCCAACCTTTTCATTCATTTACTGGACTATTTTGTTGCAAAGCCATTCAGGCGTCGCTAACTCTCGGCTATTTTCATTCGCGCTCGGTTTGTCTTCGGCTTGCGAGTGCCAGATATCACACGGTCGTCGGTTTCCGCGAAAGCAAATGAGACTGGGGGAAACGACTTGTGAAACGAGCCCATTTTATGAGGCTGGGCTCTGCGAGCCAGCCTAATAAATCAAATCCAAACTATATGCTGTCGGTGACGCTTTGTTTGATTTTTTCGTTGCAGTTAGAGGCTGAGCGTGCATGATGCAACAAGAGACACACATCACGTGAGGACCATGGCAAGGACTGAACATGGAAAAGAATTCAAGATAATATCGACCTTAAACATTTGAAATTTGAGGTCGATTTTAAAATATAATTATAATCAAAACAATCACCGCAGCTTAATAGATAATCGGAAACGTTAATCGCATATTTTTCATATTTTCTGTGATTAATTCTTACTTAGGGTGGCAAATGCTGTTGCTAAGCGCGAAGCAACGGATTTAGTTGTAAATCTGCGAAGTTTTACGACATTACGAAATTTTGCTATTGTTACGAATGTGATGCCTTTTTCAGACAAAATTAAAGCGCAACAAGGTCAAAGCAACCTACGAAATATGTCAAACAAGCACAGTCAGTGAATCACGGGTAAGATGTCAAGAAATAAAACTTGCATTTCAAATTGTCTTGTTGTATGTAGAACTTTATTCTCGTACCCAGAGCTTCCCAGCTCGTCTGCTCGCAGGGGAGGCTCTGGGGACATCCATTTGTGGGCCGTCGCTGATTGGCTGAAATTGAGCGTTGGAGCATGCGCTGAAAGGTCTTTCTCTCAGCGGCTCTGCACTATATCTCGCGCATGCGTCAGTGGCTGTCACCAGAGCCTCCCCCGCGAGGTTACGAGCCGGGGAGCTCTGGGTTCGAGAATGGTAGAACGTACTTCAGGTTGGTGCCTCGGCTGGGGTTTTGCGAGCATAAAATGTTTTTTTTCCTTTTTTCTTTGCACATCAAGAAAATTTTGCCAAAAACTGTCGTTTTGCCGACCTTGCAAAACTTCCTTATTAGGAAATCCCCGCTTGCCTTATTTGGAAGGTCTGTAAGTACTTTTCCTCATATCTTAGCGAAAAAAGCAGGAAAATTGACCAAAACTTGCAGATACTCGAGAAACATCCTTCTCTTGGTCGCCATTTTGCTTTTACCCCCCACCGAGAGACCTGAGTCACGTTTTGAACACCACAGGCAACCCGCGCGGATTTGCCATAAAAACGACAGCACTTTCTTGATTTTTCTTGGCCTTGTAATTTTATGAAAAGGTTGCACAAAGGTGTAATTAAAGGTGTAAATAAATCAGTTTTCACACGAACGACTTGCTTCTTCGACAGCCGCCCAGGCAAACAAGCTGACGATAAAAGAGCCAAAAAGGCAGGAAAAAGTCGGCTATTTAAAAACAAAATTTTCGCATATCTAAGCTCTGGTGTTATTTCTGCTAAATGATTTCGAATTGAGGATAAATCGTACACCAAAAATCCTCGGAGAAATTGGTTTTACGATGATCTAATTTTTTTGCCTAACGAAAACACGAACGAATTTTTGCCGACTTTCTTGATACATTTCCGGCTAAAAAAAATAGAACATCATATTCATAAGTCCACATGGCTTTGTTAAAATCATGAAACACAGTTTAAAAGGTTTTTATTGTAGCAGCTTTCATTTTTAAAGGAAAACACGCGAAAAACAACCGGCTTTTATTTTACCAAGTGCAACGAAAACAAGCTAGCAAATTCTCCTTTGTGAGGGCGGGGTGCGTTCGAATTTGTCACATTATAAAGGAATTTGCAAATAAGTTGGGCAGTATTTAAAAAGTGCATGGATAGCCCCCAAATTTAATTTTACAATATGAAAGACAAAAGTCTGCTTGCTTATATTTAGTTTTACACTCAAATAAAATTACATTTTTACACAAGATCAGTTCACAAAAATGGTGTCTTCAGATGTGACCACTCACACAGCCAAATTTTATTTTCGCAAACAGCTAATTGTTTTACTGTAAAGCTATAGAACGTCATTTTTCTGTAAGATCATATTAAAAAGACTGTCTTAGATGCATTTTTCATTAAGAATTGTGAAATTCTTCTTTCTAGAAATATTTTTGCTATTCGAGTTCTGGCAATATTTGATGACGCGTACCTCACTTAAATGCATAAAGACCCCAATTTTTTCTCGAATTTTTAATAGTCCTCGTTGTACTGAGAAGCACCTAGTGGTTTAGAGGAAATAAAATCACCTTTGCTTTAGTAGGCACCTACCTTAAACTGGTGTCAATACTTTTGTATTGGGCCACATAACGGACCTCTCCTCAAAATATATTGAGTTGTCTGATAGGCAGGAGGTTTTGAATCGGCTCACTGTGTCAGTCTCAAGTTACTAGTGAACATTTACCAGAGATAATAATTAATATATAGATTTGGCCACTGGCTAAAAGCGGAGCTCCCGCGGTTACATATTGTTTTGTTAACGGACGCGCAGTATTTTCCCGCCTAAATGAAATACGGTTTCTGGGTTGCCTGTGGTAGGGGCGCGCAGACACGGACGCGCCCCCGATATCCAAATGGGAATACTGCTGAACCATGAAAAATGAAGTCGATCGTATACCGGAGTTCTATTGTATTCTTCCTGCGATACCTAATGGTGCTCCGCTCTGCGGCCTTTGGCCGCTAAGGAGCTCCGCTATAAAGGAGTGGCTTCAGAGCTACAGGGCAGACCAGCTCGGCAACAATTAATAAACAGTAAGGAGTGAGACCACCACAGATAAAGCTGGCGCTTTACCACAGTCTGTTCATCTGTTCATTAAACCCGCTGAAAACAATGTGTCAGGGAAGAGGATGTTTACCAAAGATGCAAGTAAGGAAACCTGCATCGAAAAACGTGGAATCGAGCTTCCAGTTAGTAAGGCATGCGTCACCAGATCTGGCCGAGTTGTTCGAGCATTTTTACGTTTCGACGTGTGACCGGTAACCAATTTTCACAGATGATCAGGTTCACTGTTAAAGCAGTCAGCTAGATTTTTCCGACCACATATAAATCAAAGTTAGATAAGCGTGCATAAGACGCTAGCCTCCATATGCCTGAAAAAGGACGACGGAGAGCTATTCCACCACCAAAGTCAACATTTAATTCCTTCTTGACAATGCATTTTGTTCAAGCACTGCAAGCACATACGTACTGAAGAAACATACACTTTTTATGATAGGCTTCCAAATTTCTAAATTCAATATACGAGTTTAATAATAACGATTTTTGTTAACCGTTACCGACAAATTACTAGATTTCAACTGATAAGACCCCAAGGTTGAGTATTCAACAAGAACTTTTTCCATTTGAGCTTATGGAAATGACATTGAGCTTATGGAAATGACGCTATAGAAATAAATGTCATGTAAGCGCTAAAATAACTGCTACAAAACTTTTAAAATATATATTTTTTCAGTTTGCTATCTCTTAGGATTATTATTTTTGCCAACCACATCCATTTTGCTATCCCTTAGGGTTAAAATTAAAACTCCCCATGAACATTCCCATTATTTTTTATGAGGAGTACCCCCTCCCCGGGGGTTAGGTTAGGTTAGGTTAACTCCCTGATAGACGGCGGAATTAGTTGAAATCTGCTAGCATTTTGTTGCAGTGAAACAAATGACTTGTGCATATAAGGTGTCTTATTTTCAGCTATACACGCGTCCCTGACTTCATCACATCGGGTATTTGTAATTTGGGGAGCCTAAAAAATTTGAAATGTAAACTATTTGAGGGCAAAATTTACACTTCTTGGTTTTTGCTTTTCGACAGTATAACAACGAAGTATAACTTTTTTCGTAACTTTCAAAGCTGTGACCAATTTTTTATTGCGTGACAAGACTACCTGCGCCATAATCGTGCGTTACTATTCGCCGTTTAAGAATTAATTATGTGATCAGCGTTGCATTTCAAATATATTACAATCGACAATATATCGTGAAACTCCAAACTTATACCGTTATGAAAGATTAACAAATTATGAAATAATACATGTGGCATGGACTAAACTGGGACGACGTTTTATAGGAGCGACTATGAAATGTTGTGTGGAAAAGAAAGGTAGTCAATTTAAAACTTTGTGGATTGTTTTCCAAACAACCATCAGAGAACGTCTGAATTCAAAATGGCGGCCTCCACTACTCCAAACGAAGGAGGCCACAGTCTTTCGAAGCAGAAGTTCTGTGCAAGTCCTTTCAAGCTTTCAAAGTCTGGGATCTGGTTTGTTGGTATTTTAGCTGCTTTTCATTTCGGTATCGTGTCTCTCTGGTATCAATTCCCAGAACTGTTCGACAGATTCAACTTCAGCGCGGGAAACAAGACACTTGAGCTGCAGCCGAAAATTCGAGGCCGAGTTTTTCTTATTATATTGGTGAACACAATACCGAAGAACATTGAGAGGCGAAAGACTTTACGGGGAACGTGGATGGGGACAGCTAGTGGAGGCCCAAGGTCTTCAAATATTGACACAAGGTATCATAGGAACTTAGGAGTGTACTGTGTCTTTATGGTTGCATTTTCGCAAGTGATTTTGGAAAACAAAAAGCTTTACTACGAATCGACAAGATATGGTGACATTTTAAGGATAAATACAATCGAGTCGTATAGAAATATGATCACCAAAATATGGGCTGGATATGAATGGGCTTTCAGACTGAACCCGAAATTTATGATGAAAACGGACGACGATATATATGCTGATTTGCCTCATTTAGTGCACTGGCTGCATGATAGATCACTGCCGAGGAAACTTTACGCTGGCTGGGTCTTAGCACGTGGAGAATAATGCGAAACCCTTCCAGTCAGTGGCACGTGAGTCATTCTGAATTTCACGAGAGGTATTTCCCAGATTATTGCATAGGCCCATTCTACGTCATATCAGGGGCCCTTCTAGGATCTGTACTGACGAACAAAAAGAAAGTTAGAATGTTTAATGTTGAAGATGCGTACTTGGGGGTTTTAATGAGGTACCTTAAAGTTAGACCGCTTAATGCTGGCGGACAATTCATTTGGACCCGAGATTACCAAGCATGATATCTAAATGGAAGCGTGAAAAATTTTCGGACGCTATTTGTTTAGGGGAAAGACTGACTCCTAAGCTTTTGCGATATATTCATCTGAAGTATGAGGCAGTGCACAAGACTGCCGAATATAGATATACGTCCAGATCAGTGCTGATAAACAAACAGTTAGAATATTGGTTAGTTTTGGTGGCTTGTGTAACTTGGTGGCTTATACGTTTATAACTACGGGTACTTATAAATTATGGGCGATAGTTGTGTTAATTGATCATTTGATCAGATGGCCAGAGACTTCTTCAAAATGTATACAGCTATTTCGAAAACTTTGCTGGAAGCCATTCGAGTGCTTAGACCGCAAAGTTGTCTGGGTAGGGAGGTGTCTTGAATTCGCTCCCTGTTTTTAAAAGTCGTGTTACTTGGTTACTACTGGGGTGCCTTTTACCATTATGCCAAAATTCCCGGAAATTTCACCTCGACCGGAATATTTTGTACAATTTAGCACCTATCAAACCAACCGGTTTACCTTGACAAATGGTAAGCACCCCTGGACATAACTAGCTTCAAACACATTGCTCTGTTTTGTAGAATCTAACAGCCAGACGATCGAAAAGTGGTACACTCACTGATGGCCTTGTCAAACCTTTAATGCCGGGACAATTTTTAAAAAACGCAACACAACAACAAAATAGCGAAAGGCATATTTATAACTCTATCAAGCTTTAGTAAAATCACACTCACACACTATCACGAATCATGCATTCTGATTGGCTCAATAATCACTCTCTATTGAGTCATAGATAGTTCGAAAAGGCCGGCGTTTTGAAGAAAAAAAAGGCAGCCTCTAAAAAGTTTCATTATTCGAAGGTACTTGTGTGGGTGTGATTTTACTAACAATTAGATTACTCGCTCTCGATTTCTATGAGCTTGATAGTTTAACACCTGGAAGAAGGAACAAATAAGTATTTATTTTGCAAAATAACATTTCAATATCTTCTTGAGAATAATGGTAAGATAAAAAAAAACTGCTGTAATAGAGTTATATTACAGTGGTTTACCATTTGATCACGCGGATGAGAGTTCAAGAGAGTTTTTCAGTCAGCAGCTGCCGCCAAAAAAAACTGCAGGCTCATTTGGTTCCTTAGAACTGGTAGGCTTTCCTCCGCAGAAAGGAACTGGGTACTAGTGCTCACGCAAGATTGCTTGCGCGACTTCCGGCTGACTCTCATCAACTCTCATCACCGTTTGATCACTTCTCGTGAGAGTAGATGAGAGTGGATGATAGTTGGAACTCTCATTAGTTCTCATTAACTCTCATCACCGTTTGATCGCTTCTCGTGAGAGTGGATGATAGTGGGAACTCTCATTAGCTCTCATCAACTCTCATCACCGTTTGATCGCTTCTCGTGAGAGTGGATGATAGTTGGAACTCTCACTAGCTCTCATCAACTCTCATCACCGTTTGATCGCTTCTCGTGAGAGTAGACGAGAGTGGATGATATCAAGTGATATAAGTAATCTGGGTATAATAACATTCACATGTAGAGCTGTATTTTACGAATTTATTCAAATAACCGCGACACAGTCCCTTTAAACTTGGGAGAATGACATAGCGGAAATGGAAATACGTCTAATTGCTTTGTTTTTCTCGAGTCGGCTTTTTGGGACGCTTGTTAGTCTGATATCGCTGAACAACAAGCGCAAAAGACAACGCGAGCAAAACAGAGCAATTAAAACCCTAAGACAAGGAAAACAGAGGGGCTCATAAATAGGGGCGTTCCTCTCTATTATTGCCCGATTGATAAGGCATTTTGACCGCGACCTTGTTATTTTTAGAACGGTTTTACCGCTGTGAAGCAGGCTTTTGTCTCTAGCCATACAATTTCGTTTTATGAGTAGCTTTCAGGGGCGAATCCAGGATCTCCAGAAAGGGGGCCCAAAGTAAAAAAAAATGGAGGCAAAGTTGGCAACCTTGCTCTTGCAAATACAGTAAATGTATGGGGAAATCTATCGAAAAAGGGGAGCCCGGGCCCCCTGAGCCCCCCCCCCCCCCCACACACACACACACACACAAAAAAAAAACCGCCTATGGCTTTACAGACGCCTGTCATTTACAACCGAAATGCACGTGAAAGCTGATTCCTTTAATTAAGCATTTGTTGTTTTAGCATACGTGACCGCAGATGGCTAAATACCAATCTAACAATAACTAGGTCTGTCAAAACGCCTTATCAACAATATATATCAGAGGAACGCCCCTACTTATGAGCCCCCGGTTTCAATTAATGTTACTGAGACAAATCCCGTTGCCCTTGTTATATTTCGAGCGTTTCAGTTGTGCCATTTTACTAATACAGATCCTAATGCCCTTGTTTGCATTGAGCACATTATTGAAAGTGCCTTTAGCTATAGTTACAACATTTCACTCGTATGAGCATGAATGATACATTCCTCTCTACGTCAGAAGTATCTCAAGACTGAAGCGCTTGCATGAGTAGGCGCGTAATGCTCTCAATAATACACTTATGATTGAGTAGCATTTTGACGCCAAACTATTTGTTTCTAAAAATAGACGTTCTGTAAAACAGTCCAATCCATATCCTATTGCTAGAGGGGAAGCTCCTACTCGTCGGCTCCTTGTAAAAATCATGTTCCTCAGATTTCATCGACATTTTCTATTCATTTGCTGGACACTTGTGTACAAAATTGCAAGTCCTACAAGGAAGTTTAAAGTTCCGCTCTTGAAAAGTTCCGCTCTGTAAAATAACCGTGACATTTTTATTGACCACAATTTTTCTAGAACAGCACTTTAAATCAGCAAGTTAAATTTTGAACACTTACACAAATAATTAACGGATTGTGAAGTGTTTTGATCAAGATGACCCATTTTGAAAATAAGAATTAGAACAGGGGGTGACTGAGGTTGTGTTGAATTATGATGGTCAGGAATTTCAAGTAATAGATCGTTTCAAGACACCACTAGTGAGCAGCTTCGATTTTCTGGACTGTAGAAAAGATTTTGAGTTATTTATTTCAGTGATGAGCGCTTTTGTTATCTGCGACTAGGGTGATCCGAATTTCTAGATATTGGAATTGAAACATTTGTAGGAAGTTGCAGAGTTGAAAACCGAACGTCCCTGGTCAGCTTGGAGCTGAGGATACTCACAGTATGTTTGTGTTTAGCCCGTATGATCGTCGTATTTTTCATGGTTGAAAAAACCTTTCTGAGAGGTATATTTTAGGGTGGAAATTTGGGCTTCCCTACCTTGAAGTAATTTTCGATTTCACTTGCGATGTCGCCGCGACGTCGCAGGCGTTTTGAACTGGTGAAATTCCACTGCGATTTCTTGAGATCGCCAACAAACTGCCGGCCGTTCACACCGCGCGATATGACGCCGACGATCGCCGCAAAAATCTGAGAATATCCTCAGCTCGAAGCTAACCAGGGACGTTCGTTTTTCAACTCTACAACTTCCACAAATGTTTCAATTCCAATATCTAGAAATTCGGATCACCCTAGTCGCAGATAACAAAAGCGCTCGTCTATGAAATAAATAACTGAAAATATTTTCTACAGTCCAGAAAAATCGAAGCTGCTCACTAGTGATGTGATCACTTTGCGCCTTTGTCTTGAAACGAATATCTATTACTTGAAATTCCTGACCATCATAATTCGACACAACCTCAGTCACCCCCCTGTTCTAATTCTTATTTTCAAAATAGGTCATCTTGATCAAAACACTTCACAATCCGTTAATTATTTGTGTAAGTGCTCAAAATTTAACTTGTTGATTTAAAGTGCTGTTCTAGAAAAATTGTGGTCAATAAAAATGTCACGGTTACTTTACAGAGCAGAACTTTTCAAAAGCGGAACTTTAAACTTCCTTTCAGGACTCGCAATTTTGTACACAAGTGTCCAGCAAATGAATAGAAAATGTCGAAGAATTAATCTGAGGAATATGACTTTTACAAGGAGCCGATGAGTAGGAGCTTCCCCTCTAGCAATAGGATATGGATTGGACTGTTTTACAGAACGTCTATTTTTAGAAACAAACCGCTTGGCGTCAAAATGCTACTCAATCAAGAGTATTATTGAGAGCATTACGCGCCTACTCATGCAAGCGCTTCCGTCTTAAGACACTTTGGCCTTAACGTAGGGAGGAATGTATCATTCTCACGAGTAAAATGTTGTTTTAAACTATAGCTGAAGGCACTTTCAAATGTGCTCAATGCAAACAAGGGCATTATAAGGATCTGTATTAGTGAAAATGGCAACGGGATTTGTCTCAGTAAAATTAAGTGAAGCCAGGGGCTCATAAGTGGGGGCGTTCCTCTGATACAGGGCGTTTTGACAGACCTAGTTATTTTTAGATTGGTATTTAGCCACTGCGGTCACGTATGCTAAAACAACAAAGCTTTCACGTGCATATCGGTTGTTAATGACAGGCGCCTGTAAAGCTACTCTTTAAACGAATTTGAATGGCTAGAGGGACAAAAGCCGGCTTCCACTATTAGCGGTAAAACTGTTCTAAAAATAACTAGGTCGGCTAAAATGCCTTGTCAATCGGGCAATACAAAAAGGACGCCCCTATTTATGAGCCCCTCACTCTTTCGCTCTGTTTTCGTTGTCTAGAAACAGAATCAGTTTATTTGTACTATTTTGTGTACATTACAATAGTGAATAGGCGTCTAATAGATATGGGTGGGGGGAGGGGCGTCGCCGCGACGTCGCAGGCGTTTTAAACATGTTGAAATTCCACTGCGATTTCTTGAGATCGCCAACAAACTGACAAATATCGCAGAATCAAATCGCCGGCCGTTCACACCGCGCGATGACGTCGACGATCGCCGCAAAAATCGCACCTCAAATCGCAGCTAAGATCCGCCGTCTGAACGGGCCTTAACGACTTGCAGTTGTTAAAGGGGCACTCGGCGCTCCTGTCAAAAAATAAGTCTAATTCTAATCACCAAAAATACATTTAAGTTCACCGGAGTAACCAAAACAACAGTCCAGGTTTGTAACTGTTAAATCAATACGATTCTATAGTGTTTTTATCTATTGTCAAGAGGATGGAATTGGATTGCGTTTTGAATTATTTGCTTGTCAGATAGGCTTGCGAGTGCTTCGTTTGCAACTGGCGAAACAAATAAGTGAGCTGTAATCAAAAGTCAACCAGTTTCTATTCTGTTTACAATATATGATGATTTTATCAATGTGGTGGACTTTTTCATTTGTTTTATAAAACGCCCGGTGATTGAGCTGCAGTTGTCTCTATTTGGATGCCCAATATCCACTATGCGCAGTTACTCCCTGAACCTTAATTATCGAAATATTTATAGATTTTTCCCGTGATGGCATAAATACAGAGCTTGCGCATCATTTTCTTCAGATCTCTAGCAAAGCGCTTGAGCTACAAGACGTCGATCGAGAGTCTTCCAGGTGAAAGTTATTCTACTCGGTGAGGTATGTATTTCAGGGCGTAAGATTTTGATCTTTTCCAACATCCAGCTGGCACTGAACAGTGCATTACTTCAAACCGCCACACCACAACACCTCTTTCCCTCACATTGAGAACCACGGACAAACCATGGACTTGTTTCCACAGAAAATCCGTTCTTTGCCCCTTTTAGCCCTCTTATACGCGGCTTGCTAGCTTACCAAAAAATGACAACACCTCTTGATGGAAAAATGTTTTGCAAAAATATTGTATTTGCTGGCAAATTTCAGGTATCGACACCTCTGGCAAGTTAATACTTTTTGAATCATATATGTATAATTTCTTGCTCGTTATGTTTTATTTTCCGCGTTTGCTGCTTTGCTGGCAAATGCTTCAATTTTCTTCCTCCGATAAAATGTCCTGTCAAATGTTGCCAGCAGTTCGTAAAAAGTGCTCTGTATTTTTGCTCTGCATGACTATTAGTAATTTTAATAAATGTTTAAACGCGCGTTGTCAAAGGCGGCTTGGTATCTTCCGATGGAAATATTTCAGTTGAACTTGCAAAGTGCGATTCCGCTGCTGGATTTTTTTAGGTGAAGTGGTTACTTATATAGGCTGGTGCGTTACTGTATACTACTGAAAACATATGATGGCTCTGAATATTTTTTGTCCATTTTTCCCTTTAATGTTCACTATATCCCCTCCCCCCCCTTCCCAGTTGCCCCCTGCTGCTAGGTATATATTGATATGAATTGATCTAGCTATTGCATTACTGGAAGTTTCTCTTTCTCACTTTTTCTTGAGTTCTAAAAAGACTAGTAATTTTTGGGAGCAATTCAGGACTGCTCAAAAAGACCGACGTCGCTACCACATCACAATATTTTAATTATTAATTAAAGTATTCCACATCCGGTAAGCCAAGCGTCCAGCGGGCCTTAAAGGTCCAGTGGCTTCCTCGTAAGGAGTTTTGGAAAATGTCCAAAAATACTTCTTCCAATAAGGCATAAAGTCGTTTTTATTGCGTTTTATATGGGTTCGTGCTTCGACCAGCTCACCGACCTTGTTCAGATATTAAAACAGGCCATGTTCAATGGTTTTACATTATGAAAATCACCTGCTATCATTACAAAAAATAATGATTCATCAACTGTTCTCAGAATGGTAAAATTATTAGTCCAAATTGTCGGAATATCAAGACGTGTAAGATAGAAGACATCGTGTACGAAATATTTCCTAAATAGAGAAAAGTCTCACGAAAACACACATTTATTACAAAATTTATTTATTGAACTTTTTCATGTTTCAGACCTTGGATTAGCATCTTGAAAGCACTGCTCTAGGGTCTTCTAATTTTCGCGCTGGTGATATCAGTCACGTGTGAATCACGTGACGAACCGGAAGTATTCAGGGACGACGTCATCCCAGAAGAGTCTGTGGCCAGCGCACAATTCTATGGTGTTTTTATCTATTGTCAAGAGGATGGAATTGGATTGCGTTTTGAATTTTTTGCTTGTCAGACAAGCGTGCGAGTGCTTCTCTTGCAACGCGAAACAAATAAGTGAGCTGTAATCAAAAGTCAACCGGTTTTTATTCTGTTGACACTATATGATGATTTTATCAATGTGGCGGGCTTTTTCACTTGTTTATAAAACGCCCGGCACTGAGCTGGAATAGGGGTTGTCTCTATTTGGATGTCCAATATCCACTTATGCGCAGTTCCCCCTGAAGCCAAATAATGGAGTATTTATAGGTTTCTTTCCGTGATGGCATAAATACAGAGAGTGCGCATCATTTTCTTCAGTCTCTCACAGAGCGCTAGAGCTACAAAACGTCGAGTTTTCCAGTGAAGTCATTCAACTCGGTGTCTTCGGTGAGGTATGCATTTAGGGCGCAAGATTTTGATCTCTTCCAATATCTGTCCCCTTGCCCGTTCCTTGCCCCTTTAAATGTTTTGCAAACATTTTGCATTTGCTGGCAAATTTCAGGTATCGACACCTCTGGCAAGTTAATACTTTTTGAATCATATATGTATAATTTCTTGCTCGTTATGTTTTATTTTCCGCGTTTGCTGCTTTGCTGGCAAATGATTCTATTTTCTTCCTCCGATAAAATGTCCTGTCAAATGTTGCCAGCAGTTCGTAAAAAGTGCTCTGTACTTTTGCTCTGCATTCTTAGAAGTAATTTTAATAAATGTTTAAACGCGCGTTGTCAAAGGCGGCTTGGTATCTGCCGATGGAAATATTTCAAGTGAACTTAAAAAATGCAATTCCGCTGCTGGATTTTTTAGGTGAAGTGGTTGAAGTTTTTAAACAGCCATGTACAGTTGCGTGTTTACTTATCTAGGCTGCAGGTGCGTTACTGTAGACTACTCAAAACATATGATGGCTCTGACGATTTTTTGTCCATTTTTCCCTTTAATGTTCATGCACTCCCCCCCCCCTCCTCCCCAGTTGCCCCCTGCTAAAGTATATATTGATATGAATTGATCCAGCTATTTCATTACTAGAAGTTTCTCTTCCTCACTTTTTCTTGAGTTCTGGAAAAAAATATTGTAATTTTTGGGAGCAATTCAGGACTTACTGGTAGGATCTACATGCTCAAAAAGACCAACTTCGCTACACCATCACAACATTTTAATTATTAATTAAAGCAGTCCACATCTGGTAAGCGTCCAGCGTGCCTTAAAGGTCCAGTGGCTTCCTCGTAAGGAGTTTTGGAAAATGTCCAAAAATACTTCTTCCAATAAGGCATAAAGTCGTTTTTATTGCGTTTTTATGGGTTCTTGCTTCGACCAGCTCACCGACCTTGTTCAGATATTAAAACAGGCCATGTTCAATGGTTTTATATTACATTATGAAAATCACTTGCTATGTTACAAAAAAACTAATGATCCATCAACTGTTCTCAGAATGGTAAAACTATTAGTCCAAATATGAAAGTGTACGGTAAGTAAGATGACATCATGTACGAAATATTTCCTAAAAAGACAAAAGTCTTACGAAAACACACATTTATTACAAAATTTATTTATTGAACTTTTCCATGTTTCAGACATTGAATTAGCACCATGAAAGCGTTGCTCTGGGGTCTTCTAATTTTCGCGCTGGTGATATCAGTCACGTGTGAATCACGTGACGAACCGGAAGTATTCAGGGATGACGTCATACTAGAAGAGTCTGTGGCCAGCGCACCGGAAGCCAGGAAGACTGAGGAACAGGAGCAACTTCCCAATGAGGCCGTTAAATTGGAGGAGCCAAAGACGTGAGTAGACTTGACAATTAAAATAGTCCGCTACCGAGGATAACAGCTAGTTTTGATTTGTGCGATGTCGATTTTATCGTTTCCCTTAGAGTCGGGAGTTGAAGCAGAATTTGTAATATTGAATATTAACTTTAAAATTAGAGTGAATATTGCCCAGTTTCAGAATTAGTTTGCTCATTATTATGGCTCGAGGTGAATTTGTCATGCCTACCAATTTGAGAGGGTGGTCATACCCATAAACGACAAGCCAAGCTCCATTTGCATGGTGAATGAGCACCGGTCATGTGATTGTGGCTCCAATCCTAGCTTTTAGGCCAACCCTAGGCAACCTCAACCCATAGGCCCTATGGATATTCCTAACCCTAAAATTGCTGATCATCTAACCCTAGTTTGGGGCTAACCCCAGGAATCGTACGGCTCCTCGAAATCCTGGAACGTCCTTTATTTTTATTGCACTCCTGGAAAATCCTTGAAACTTCTGAAATTTCGAGCAAAGTCCTGGAAAACTCCTGGAAAAATAAAACGAATTTCATCATTCACAAAATCAATCATGTCATCAGCATTCTAAAAATCGTTTTCAAGCTTGAAACATTATTGAAAATGGACTGACAAGGCTGAAAATTATCCTGGAAAACTCCTGGTAAAATATCGAAACAGCTCATGAAAACTCCTGGATTCTTTTTCCAATTATCTGAGCGCACGAACCCTGCAACCCGAGAACAAACTATTACAGGGACCACTTTAAGGGTTAGTCACGTGACCACGGCGTCGAGAAATACCTATACCTGTGAAAACGGACAATAATTTCTCCCAAACTACCTGACATATCTACAATAGACCGATCCCTATTTTGACGATAGCTCCGCCCACTCATAGCAAACAATATGAAGTTTTCCCTACGGAATTCAAAATGTCCGAGCAACAAACTTGAATATCGAAGATTTTTCAATAATTATTCAGCTTTTCAAGACAAAAATATAAAATCCAAATTGCATGCAACAACTTCTAACACCTCCCTGCAATCGGTGTCTTTTCCGCGCTCTATGCCAAAGATAAAATTTGGCTTGTCCGACGTAGCAACAGTAACTAGGGGTATAACAATGAATGCGGGATAGGTGAATTAAGCAATAAAAGTACTTTCCGCGTGCTCTCTGCTTTCTTACAAACACGAGGGGGATGTTGGGAGAACTGATTAAAACTTCAAAAGTTTTAAAGTTTTATAAGTTCGACCAACATTCCCCGAGTGTTTGTAAGAAACCAGAGAGCACGCAGAAAGTATTTTTATTGCTTTTAGAAAATAACATACACACGCGCGACAGCGTTGCGTGACAATCGTGTTTCTCAGGTCTCTTACAAACACGCTTTTTAACCAATCAGAATGCGCACATTCACAATACAACATAGGTGTTATTTTCTAATTGCTGTTACAAACAATGTGATATTCCTTTTTTGTTAGAAACTACGACTTTGGTCCATCAGTGACTTCAAAATCTGCAATAAGTGAAAAATGTTGCGCTTGTTTTCTGACAATTGCACAAAGCACAAACCATCATATACTCACCACTAACTTTAAAAACAACCTCTAATGTAAACAGCCTATTCATTCACAAAATGTGGTCAAATCCGCCGGACTATACTGAGAACGTTTACAGGGTTTATTCAGGTAAATTCCGAGACATAACTCCAGCCGTTTACCTCACTAGGATGCCCGAGGAATCCGATGCTACCGCGAATAACGAAGAACTAGAGGAACCGCGGCCTTTACCGCAACCTGTCCCAGGACGCAGGCGAAGGCGACGACGAAGGCGTCGTAGACGCAGAAGCAAACTTATCAAAATATGCAAAAGGATACATAAGTGCAAACGAGGTAATTACCATATTCGAGGATCTCGTAACGCGTTGGCGTCCCGCAAATAGTTGAGCGCCTCGAGCATTGGCCCAATGTCCCATGCAACGTCCCATGCTGACTGTCGGCGGCTCTTAGCCTCCCCGGCAGGCATCTCTCGGCTCAAAATCTCAAAGTAAAGTGAAGTACAACGCGCGGGGTTGCACGCACAGGAAGCCCAAGTCTTGCCAATCGCGAAAGAGCCGAAACACGCATAAAGGACACCGGCGGAGGAGGCTAGGCGGCTCTAAAAGCATTTGACAAATCCGGATGTGCTAGATTTTAGGACTTCCGGTTTTTCCATATATGGTCAACCTCTTTGTCAACGAATTTCAAAATGGCGACGGGAATATGGAACCAGAATCTGCCTACGGTTCCTTGCTGCTATGTGCCGTCGACAAACACAATAGCGAAGTCGGCATTGAAAACGATTTTCTATCCACGGCCAACATGTTGAAAATTTAACTGATAAACGCGATATTTCTTTGCGCATTTCTATATTTCTATAATTCATAACTTCTTATTCGCTTTTATTCCATTTTCAGTGAGGTGGTGGTGGGGATACATACGTTCATGTCGATGGGTAAATCATTGCACATATAGTAAGTACGATGGTTTAAGGTATCGCACCCGAGTTAGAACTCTTGATTAAGGTGGCTGCAAGCCTTTCATTCAACATTTCACACTTTTCTTGCTACTCTCGCCCAAATTCTTATCAGAAGGGTATCTTATGCCACTTCGCTATATGGTGTGTATTCAAATTAATATAGTTTTGGCCAAACGACAGCTTTTTTGGAACTTGTTTATATGAAGAATTAAAATCAGTATAATCAGCATCCTCACGCACTCCGCTTAGCCCTGAAACTATGCCGCAAAATGAAGTTCACAAACCTGAAGATGAAGGAAGAAATCTCGACAGTGGGCGTGCATGTAGGCTCGGTTTCCAGCCTTGGCGGTTGAAGGTGAGCCCGCGCTCCTCCCCCCGCCGCTCGTGGGGGGAGGATTCGTTAGAAACGACACAAACTACGGCTGGAAACCGAGCCTAGCGTGCATGTTTTTGTTGGAAAAGATTCAACTTGGACTAAGTTCTAATTCAAGCGATTTTTTAAGCGATGGCAGAGCTAAGTCATGAATAATATTATCTAAATATAAATTCTATTATTATAAACCAAGAAATTCGTAGAACAATTTTGCTTTACCTGTTCTTTTTTCCACACTCCTGAGATATGATATACGAACAAACAATTACATAGTAAAAAGGTTTTTATATGTATTAGGCTTACGTGGGTTTAGAGGCTTTGTCGGTGCTGAACAGTCAAACGGACTCAAACACGTGCGTTATTTTGAAATAAAATAACAATTTATTCAAAAATAAATTCCCCCTTACTCTCCGTGAATTTTTCACAGGCATCAGCTACTCAATTATTTTTATTATTATAATATTTTTCAATTCCTTTTTAAGTGCTACAATATAAATTAACTGCAAAAACAGTAAAACGCAAGGCGTAAATGCTAGCTACCATTGACACTTTGTTTGAATTTTCGTTGCAGAAAGAGTCTGAGCGAGACGTGAATGTTGAAACAAGAGACAAGTCAGTGAATGGCAGGGACTGGACATGGAAAAGGATTCAAGATATTTTTGATATTTGAGGTCGGTTTTTATAAATATAATCGAAGTAATCGCCGGAGCTTGATCAATACAATCATATGCACTTTAATTAAAACGCCAAGCACGAAACAACGGCTTTATCTGTAAACATATGGGAAGTTTTCTCTGATTTCTCATTGAAAAGCATGCTATTGTTACCAATGTATATGCCTTTTTGCTAAGTTAATGCGCAACTGGAGATTCATAGCAACTTATGAAATATGTCAAACAAGAAAGAAATGTAAAAAAAAAGCAGAAATGTGAGCAAATAAAAACATGCATACCAAATTGTCTTGCTCCATGTAGAACTAAACTGGTGCAGCTCTTTATAGTCCATTGCGCACCAAGGTTATCCTTCCCACAACCCCTTGCGTGCGTCCTTCGACTGTTCAAGAAAATTTCGGCAAAACTGTCGTTTTGCCGACGTTGAGTAAACTTCCTTATTAGGAAATTCCTCCTTACCTTATTTTTTGGAAGGACTGTAAGTACTGCTCCTCATATCTTAGTGAAAAAAGCAGGAACATTTACCAAAACTTGCAGACACTCGAGAAACATCTTTCTATTGGTCGCCATTTTGGTCCCCCCCCCCACACCCCGCTGAGGGGCCTGAGACGCGATTTGAACACCACAGGCAGCCCGCGCGGATTTGCATGCACGGGCCCACAACCTGTTTCTAAGCAATAAAAAAAAAGCTGTTCAGTCATCTGCCTCGTATATTGTACCAATGCGCGTTTCTAGTGATTTTCGAGGCGAGATCGACTGGGAGCGAGCTAGCACGAAAGGCATAATGGGAAGGGTGAATGAGCCTTTCCATGATCCTTTGCGAAAACGAACCATTCCCAAGATGCATTGCGCGCTCGCTACCAAAGCTCTCGCTAGAAATTTTTCTCTCTCTTTCTACTTACTAAATAGAGAATCCTAGGGACGAGGAAGTTCTGAGTCATCACGTTCGCTACTGGCTGACAAAAAGGCCAAAAAGCCTCTTGCTGTGAACTTTTGTTGTATTAACTTTGCTGGCATTATAAATTCATTTATTTTTAATTTTGCAACTTATGTTTTGAAATTTCTCTGTCGTACCAGGCCCGCGACCATTAAAAGTTACCGAGGCAGAGCCGTTAGCCATTGAACGATTAATTACCAAAAATACACTCTTCTTCAGTATGTTGGAATTGTAGAACAGTAAGGGATGGAAGTGGTCAAAAAATCTGTACTCGAATGCGACCCGGTTGGGTGGTGTATGCCGCAGCCAACCTTCTTTTATGAAAAAATGGCCATTTTTATCTGCAAATATAATGAAATAATAATTGGCTCAGCATCGTCTTCTTTATAGCGAGAGCAGCACATCCATGCAATAACATCCAACATCCCTTACTTGAGCACGGAGAAAATGGGCATAAAAGCACAGGTGGGTAGGTACAACCTGGATCCTACCACCTCCAGTGATAAAATCGAATTCCGTTCATGTACAAATGTTTTGACCGCTTCCCTAACTGCCTTGCTGCCGAGCGGTTTGCTTGCCTCATGCTTGTTACAAGCCTGGTTGGTTACGTGTATTTTTTACGTATACTTTTTGGCATTTTCACATAATATGTTGGCATGGTTTTGCTGCTTTTGAGAGCCGTCGACATTCAGCAATGACCGAGAAGCTCTGCTAGGGACGTGAATGGACCAGGAGCCCATAACCCAGGAGCCTCCATCTCCCATGTTTTCACAGTGCTGTAAGAGCATATTGGAAAATGAAGCCCGTATGAAAAAGTATAGATTAGGCAATGCCTAAAAGCGAAACTCCAATCATACACACCCCACTTCTTACTGCATGGCTTATTCTTATAAAAATGTATCACTTTAGAGGAGCTCAGCTTTGGATACCCAGCCTGGAATTTCAGTGTCGAATTTTGAAATTATCACCCTGGAATTTATGGTTACCCAACCTGGGAAATTTACGCTTGTAAATGATTGATTGATTGAATTGAAATACATAGATTCTCTCTTCCATCGCGGGCTACACCAGCAACAGAGAGTTCGCAAATATTTTCCCATTTCATCATAAGTTCAGTCCCTTTTGCCTCGTTGCATCTCTAACTGTTTACCTCTTTAAATAATCCAGATCAATCTCCGTGATTATCAATGTATTTTGGAGTTGTCGTCAAACGTTTTTTTGTAGTTTGGAGTCCAAACCGAACGCCGCGTCGCTGTGCTGGATGCGGAGGACGAAGCGCGCGCCCGGTGATCCAAGACAGACTGTGATTGGCTGTGTACACGGGTCGACACTAACACAAGTGCGCATGCGTAAATAAGAGCCTGCGATATTTTCGTAAACCACTGAGCGTTCCGTTTTGGCTTGGATGGATTGCTTTCTCGTGCGACGTTGAATGATACGTGGCTCCACTCTGCGCATTCGGCGCGGAGTTCCCCTATTACATTTTTAGGGCCTGTTCACATGAAGGTGGTAGATCGCCTTTCCATGTAAACTCTCCTATTTTCTTGCTTGTGTTCACATGACGGGACCCCACGTAGTCGGGCAACCCGTCTCACTGGAGTGCGCGGGTTGTCCGTCCTAGGTGGTGTTGGCTTTCTCCATGTGAACTATCAACCCCGGGGTGCTGGGGCGAGGTCGCGCTAGGGTCTGTTTCTCAAATTGCTTCAAATGTAATAATATGTACGTTTTCAATCATCAGTGACTACTTTGAATCAATATTAAGGACAATATAACATGAAGTTTAGAAAACAAGCGAGATGATTTTATTATTAGTTCATGTCCTTAGCCGCCATTTGATTTTCGCTAGCTGACCCCTGGGATCATGTGAATGCTCATATTGTCCAACCTCACCTCTCACCAAGCCGGGGTCCCCCACCTTCATGTGAACAGGCGTACTTCACACATTCGCTCAGCCAATTAGAATACAGGTAGCGTATGCTTTTTTCAGAGTTGGATGGAAAATAGTTAGATTCTCTAAAAAACCTTGAATGTCTGGTACAAACTTCATACTGCACTATCCAGTTAGGCTTGGAGCGCCTATAGTTTTGCCGTAATTAATTTTCCGCGTTTTTTTATATGTCTGGAAGGAACGTTTTCAAGTGGATTTCGTAATTTTGTAAAGGGAAAGTTCGCGATATGTGGCCCAGTACAAAAGAAGTGACAACCGTTTTGTTCTACACAACAAGACAATTTAGAATGCAAGTTTTATTTTGTTGAAGTCTTAGCTCCACTTTTACATTTTCTTCCCTGATGCATGCTTGTTTGACACATTTCGTAGGTTACTTTAAATCTTTTTTCGCTTTAATTTTTTCAAAAAGGCATTACATTCGTAACAATAGCATACTTTCATAAATCATGAGAAATCATGAAACATCACAGACTTACTGCTGTCCGTTCGACGCGCTCAGCATTTTCAAAACGTCTTTGGGTTTGGGATTTGCATGAGTAGGGAAGACTCTGATCAGCTTTTAATAGATGGGTTTGTGAATGACGGAACAGAAAAAAAGCAAAAATAAAATAACGTTTTGTAAGTGCGGAACGCGAAACAACGGTCAATTTGGCTACAAAAAAAGACTATAGAGAGGCTTGGTCTAGTATTAGCAGTGACGTAGCGAACTTGTCAATTTAAAAGGGGGGAGTCTTTTTGGGGGAGTTGAGGTACATTATTGGGACGGTGAACGTTATTTTATTTTGTAAACATTTTGTCATATATTTCATACAGCATGTGTAGCAAAGTTTTAGGGGCTTATCTCGGCTTCGCCACTGTATTACGGTTGCACATTCGTTGAGTCGTTCACCTTCTATATAAGGCAACTCCGAGCCGAGATTTCAAGATGCCGAGAAGCACGTTACAATGTGGGAGATTTTGAGTACTGCTGCATATTTTCTAGTCTCTGGATTTTGTAGCATTTGTGACCTTAGTAAGAAAGAATAATCTCAGAAAATATGAAAATATGCGATTAACGTTTCCTTTTTTCATTTTGCCTTTCCAATAAACTATTAAGCTGCGGTGATTGTTTTGATTAAAATTGTATTAAAAAATCAATCTCAAATTTCAAATGTTTAAGGTCGATATTATCTTGAATTCTTTTCCATGTTCAGTCATTGCCATGTTCCTCACGTGACGTGTGTCTCTTGTTGCATCATTCACGCTCAGCCTCTAACTGCAACGAAAAATAGTCAAACAAAGCGCGCGTCTTTGACAGCAGTACTTTGGCTCTTATTTATTGCACTCGGTTTATATTTCGTGGCACTCTTAAAAAGGAAAAAAAAAAACAGAAAATATTCATAATAATTATCAAGAAAGATTTCACCAGAATTTTAAGCAATTTGGCCAAAACTCCAGTAACTCAAATGTTTAAAATATCTTGACTTGATTTTTTTGGAGAAGCTACATGTAAGCAAACCCCTATATATTGGGTAAAAATTTGAAATATTTTTCCGTAGGTTACCAGCAATATTTCTTAAGGTGACTATCACGCAAACCTTTCAAAAGATGCTAACATAAAGCCAACAGGTTTCACACTTTCTAGTAAAGCCCGGTGCACACTAGCACATAACGACATAAGGACCTTATGTTGCAACGAAAAAAGCACGGGAAAATAATTGAAAGAATCAATATTTTCCATGGATCTGCATTAGATTACTTCACCAAAGCAATCTTATGTTATTTTTTGTCGACTTCAACTTCTTGAAACCACTAAATTTTGTTCGCGTGACATTTTTCTTATGTCGTTATGTCGCAAGTGTGCACCAGGCTTAACCAGATTTTTGGCCCCCTGGTTCGAAACCCTAAAAAATTGGTATTCAGCACTTTTCCAGTTTTCATTAGTCTTTTGGCCCTAGCGTTCATTACAAGTGACGAAGAGAGGGTAGCAATCACGAATCACGAGTCACGAATCAACAATACCAAGTAATGTTACGAAAAATCTGTCCTTTTTCAACACCTCACGTCCAAAACCATATTTTAATAACGTTTACCTTATAAGAAAGTGGCATAATACCCCCTTTTGATAAAAATTTGGGCGAGAGTATGATGAAAGGCTTGAGCCACCGTAATATCAAGACTATTCTGCAGTCCTATCCAGGTTTTTACTGACAGATGCGAGGCAGTAGGCAACACCTCTGCTGATTCGTACTTCCCGCTTAGCGTCTTGTTGACAGATCTCAATGAAAGATAATGAAAGATATGCTCATTAAATGTGACGTCACACGAGCGACCTAAAGCTCCTCATGATGCCCGGGTGAGTCACCTTAAATCATATGTCAATACATTTACCTTATAAGGAAGTGACATAAGATCCCCTTCCGATAAGAATTTGGGCGAGAGTAGCAAGAAAAGTGTGAAATTTTGAATGAAAACTGGCAGCCACCTTGATGAAAAGAGAACTTACCCAGGGGCCAGCCACCTTAAATCAAGCGTACTTACCAATTCTGCAGCGAATTACCCATCGGCATCTTCCTGAAAATGGGATAAAATGTCATAAGTACTCTAAGAGGAAATTCGCCAAGAAATCGAGAAATTTTGACACCAAATGGAAGCAATTTTTAGATCGAGTATTTGATAGAGTATTACATAACCGAGTCTACCTTGTTTGTTTTTAGGTCTTTTTTATTGAAATAAAATCAGGCCTTATCTCGCCTTATCTCGCCTTATCTTGCCTCATCTCGCTTTATCTCGCATAAACTCGCGGAGTAAGCCTCATGGTGCTGTCAACCTATGTAAATTGTACGGGCTTAGACTTACACCAGGAGTAATTAGATAAGAGTGTTCCTCTGTCACTTTATGTCCTTAACCCAGCACAGTCAAAAATGTTCTATTTTTAGATAAACTTTTCACTTTGTCATCTATATAGCCAATCAGGTTCCATGTAAAGTGGCCTTGCATGCCTTGAAAAATTTTTAGCAAACTTTATAAAAACATCCAAATTGTAAGATACATCATCAAGTAAAAAGTTCTAGCGTACATTTGTAGTTTCACATCATTTCAAGCATAGCTTACCTCAGATATTCGCTGAGCCAATTAGAATGCAGGTAGCGTACGCTTTGTTCAGAGAAGTTTATTCAAGCGGCCTGCTTTTGTAATTGACCGATCCCACATTCATTGTTCTACTCCCTAGTTACTGTTGTTACGTCGGACAAGCCAAAATGTTACTTTAAAATACATCGATTGCAGGAAGGTGTTAGAATTCTGCTCATAGTATATGAGTTTTATATCTTCGTCACGAAATGCTGAAGAATTTATTAAAAATCTTCGAATGTCGAGTTTGTTGCCTGGACATTTTAAATTCCATAGGGAACTGCCCACATAATTGTTTGGTGATTAATTAATGCGAAGACTAGATCGGTCTATTCTAAAAAATAAAACATAAAAGACCTGCTTCATTTTTCACCTTTCTACTCGAGGATCAAGCGCAATAAAATTTTTCGCAACGCCCGCGAGTTGCGGGATCACGGGTATGGTGATTACCTCGTCTGCACACATATCGCCGTTTGCATATTCTCCTGATCTTCCTTATAACGCGACGGATTTTTCTGGCAATGCGGCGGAAACGAAATCTGCGTCTACGACGTCTTCGTCGCCTTCGTCTGCGCCTGCCTCCGGGGAAAGGTTGCGGTAAAGGCCGTGGCTCCTCTAGTTCTTCGTCAATCGCGGTCGCATCGGATTCCTCAGGCATCCTAGTAAGGAAAGGCTGAAGTTCATGTTTGTGATCTCGGTGCGACAAGAAGAATGAATCCGCTTTCATCATATGTTTACCTCTATTAGTACATTCACAGGGAGAATTTTTGCTGAAAACAGTCCATGGGAAAAGCAGAATTTCCCAAGGTACATGAACGTAAAGTGTTCCGCATTCATGTGTCTGTCCATGGGAAAACCGAACACTGCCCATTCTTGTGTCATGGGAAATTCAGTTTTTTCCATGGATGGCCTAGAAGTCTGCATCTTTTGCTTTTGCGGCCAAAATTCATTTGGAAAAATAACTCTCATGTTTTCTTCATTATTTTTTCCATCGTCATCATCATCGTCATCATCATCACCACCACTATAATCATCATCATCATCATCATCGCGTTCATGACTATCAGTCATTGCTCAATAGCTAGACACGTCACGTGATCAACAAAATCAGTTGGTGCGACTACGTCAACCGGGCCAATTTGTAAGAAGCTAGCCAATCAAAAAGCGAGTACAGAACAAAGGATCTTGACTTTCATAAGATATCAGGCATTAAAATATTCGCTTTTCTCTAAAAATTGTGAAAATTATGAGCAAAAATCACTTCAAAACACTTAATTATTCATCGTCAGACGTAGTTCAGGTATGAAATTTCCTTAAAATGGTTTGAATCTCTGAATGACAAACGTTTTAATATACGGGATGGCCCGGTTGACGTAGTCGCATAGTAAAATCAGTTACTGCCAGTCCGGGGAAAAATTGGACTTATCACAAGCCGATCTCTCATAGTCTGGTATTATTCTGGTATAATTCCAAGAACTAGCTATAAATAACCCCAACTCCAACTAACCCCAAGGCAAATACTCAAACAAGTTTCCCAGATATTCAAACTATTTTTAACCATTCAAATTAATCTGAAACTCAATATTCAATCTAATTTCAAATTCCATATTCTTTAGTCAAAATTCGGCTTCAACTCCAAAATCTCAGGGTGCTAATAAAATCGCGATCTCAGAAAGTAAAATTAGCTGTTGTCCTCGGGAGTGGCCTCCTTTGACAAGTCTACTCACGTCTTTGTCTCCTCCAATTCAACGGCCTCGTTGGGAACCTCCTCCTGTTCGTCAGTCTCCCTGGCTTCCGGTGCGCTCTCCGCATTCTCTTCCGGTGTGACGTCATCCCTGAATACTTCCGGATCATCACGTGATTCACACGTGACTGATATCACCAGAGCGAAAATCAGAAGACCCCAGAGCAGCGCTCTCATGATGCTTGATCCAAGATCTGAAAGAGGAAAAAGTTCAATAATATATTTTGTAATAAATGCGTTTTCTTTAAAAATTTCTCCTACATGTCGTTTAACAAAATTCCAGCTTGGATTAACTTTTTTTGCATTTTGAGAACATTTGGTTAATCATAAATTTCTGTAAATTTGATGGTACAAAACCATTGACCATAAGTTGTTTTCATATATCACCAAGATCGGAGAACTGGTGTATGCTTTTGGAAGAGTGATTTTTGGGAGATTTTCTTAAACTCTTTATAACCGGATTTGGGAATGCTTTTAGTTAAATTGCCGAGATGAGGTAGCGGGCGAGTTAGGTCTTGATGAACACGTAGAGCCTACAAGGAAGTCCGATAAAACAAAACGTCCAGTATATGAAAGAGGATCAACACATTAATATATATAGATAGAAAATCATGTAGCGGAATACACTTTAGCAATACACCAGTGAGACATTTCCTTAGTAAAGGAGCATTGCCCACATTGCCCACTCGAGACGCGTTTAAAACAACGTTACTCTTAAGTTTGAAATTTCTTAGGTAATTTCTAGAGCATGTGTAGGAAACATAGATAACTTGTATGAATTGCTGTCAACAGGTTGCCAGACTATTTTGCGGGGAGAAAGACAGTATAAAACATTTTCCCATCAATACGTTTTGACATTTTGGTAAGCTTGTAAGTTGCGAAAGGGAGGTAAAGGGGGTGAGGAACGGATTAAATTTTGTGGAAGAGGTCCGTTGTTTGACCGTTGTTTTCACTGACTGTGGGGAACAGGTTTGTTGTGGTGTGGCCGTGCGAAGGCGTGCACTGTTCAGGGAGAGCTGGATGTTGGAAAATATCAAAATCTTGCACCCTTACCTCGCCGAGTAGATGACTTGAACGAAAAACTCTTGATCGAGGTCTTCTCAGCTCTAGCGCTCTGTGAGAGACTGAACAAAACGATGAGCAAGCTCTGTATTTATGCCATCACGGAAAGAAATCTATGATCGAATATTCCATTATTGTGCTTTAGGAGGTGGGAACTTTCGATAGGTAGATATAGGACCTCCGAATAGAGACAACTGACCGACTCAATGCGGAAGAGGAACAAATTGGACATTAAATTGTTGACCAGAAAACGATCATCGTGTTGTTACCATCATCATATAGTATTTATAGCTATTTATAGCCCTGTTTTTATGTTATCACGGAAAGACATCTATAAATATTCAATTATTTTGCTTCAGAGGCCGGGGTGGGAACTTTCGATAGGTAGATATAGGACCTCCGAATAGAGACAACTCCGACTCAATGCAGATTAAGAGGACCAAACTGGACATTAATTTGTTAACCAGAAAACGATCATCATGTTGTTACCATCATCATATAGTATTTATAGCTATTAATAGCCCTGTTTTTATGTTATAACGGAAAGACATCTATGAATATTCCATTATTATGGCTTCAGGGGTTTTGGGAACTGTGGATAGGTAGATATGGGACCTCCGAATAGAGACAACTTCGACTCAATGCGGAAGAGGAATAAATTGGACATTTTTTAAGCAGAAAACGATCCCATCACGTTGATATCATCATTATATCAAAAAAATAAAAAAAGGTTGTCTTTTGATAGCAGCTCACTTATTAAATGTGTTTCTCATTAGTAAGAAATAGCTTAAAGCTCCATAATCACCAAGCATCTTTTGCGGTTAGATTGGTCAAGTTCTCATATTCAGTATGGACACTTACCGTCTTAGTTGAACTTTCATTTTGGTTGAGAGTTCACTTCCATCCGTCGTAAAACGAGTCCATAATAATGAAACAGTGTTGTATAGATAACAGTGAAAAAATTCAGTCTCCGGTCAATGACCAATTCTGTGTCTTGGCCTTTAACAACAACAACCAAGCAATAATTACAACAACAGACATGAATACCACCACCACCACCAACAGCAACGACAATTTTATTCAGCATTCCCATGAACATAAATGGTGTTGTCTATAACATAAATACTAATGATTACTGACAAGAAAATAAAATCGAAAATAACAATAGTATAGTAGTTACTGAGTTTGCGCAGAAACATAATAACTTAGTTGAAACATGTAACGGCGAACCAAGCTGTGGTTTATTCGTGGCCAGTTTATGACCATATTTGGTCAATAATGAACTCTCGACTGCTAACCCAAGCAGGTTTTCTCTTCATAGTATTTCATTTTTCGCTCAAATAAAGTAGAGCAACAGTGGTAAGTGATAATATGCTAACATTTAACATCTTGAAGTCTTGCAACAACATTATTTTCAAAATCTGTTCAATTGTTTATTCTACGAATATCCGCAGCTTGGCACTAAAGCAATGTATGTTTGTTACACGTTTCAGCTCACTTATATGTTTCTGGTTTGCGATAAAATGAAATGCGCTTTTCAAATGCTGCATTAAGAAAATGGCTTACACAACCGCAGTCACTCCCCTGGTCCATTTCTTATTTTCAGAGTATGTCATCTTTGGTAAAACACTTCATGAACAGCGTTAGTTATTTCTGTGCTATAGTGTCCCAATTTTAACTTGCTCACTTAAATTGTTGTTATTGAAACATTGCGGAAGTTTTCAAAAGCGGAACTTTTAACTTTCTTGCAGAATCACAATTTTGTAATGTAGAGATATTTTTATAAATGCAGATTTCAGAATGTAGTACTTTCCTTTCACTTCTTCATCTCTTGTTTGTAAAACGCATTTATATTATTGAACTACATTATTGCACAAAAGAATAAGATGGAAGGTCATTGCAAAAAATGGAGCAAAATTTTGTCTAGTGTACGTCAGTAAATCTTTTTTCTTGTTTATTTTTTCTGCTCTTAAGTTAAAACATTCATATTTTGTGTGTATTGTTTAGAATTAGTGTGTTGTGTAGTCCTTTTTTGTAATATACATGTAAAAATACAAAAATAAAAATGTAAAGTAATTTACGTAAAATTAATGAAATTGAAATAGAATTAAAAAAAAATCAAAATTTTGTAACAAGTAGTCTTAACGTTCAAAAGCAAATAAAATAGAAAATGTGGAATTATGTCTATTAGTTTACTGGAAATTCCTGACCATTATCATTCGACACAACCTCAGTCATCCCCCTGTTCCAATTCTTGTTTTCAGAATATGTAATCTTCATCAAAAACACTCACAATCCGTTAATTATTTGTGTACTAGTGTTCCAAATTTAACTGAGTCATTTAAATTGTTGTTCTAGAAAAGTTGTGGTCAATAAAAATTTTACTTTACAAAGCGGAATTTTTCAAGAGTGGAACTTTTAACTTCCCTGCACGACCTGCCAGGACTCGCAATTTTGTATACAAGTGTTGTGGTTGTTTTGTCTGGTTGTGGCATTTTGATATGTGCTGGGTGGGGAAATTACCCCTCCTTGACATGCACTGCTGGCAAATTTTATGTTCCTTCTTTTGCAAAAAGGAAAAGGTAATATAGATTTAGCCACTGGCTAAAAGCGGAGCTCCCGGTTTCATATTTTTTCACAGGCGCGCAATATTTTCCCGCCAAAATGAGAGACGGTTTGAGGTTGCCCGTGGTATATTGGGCAGGCAGACACGTACGGACGCGCCCAAGATACCCATGTGAATACCGCTGAACCAGCGATACCCATGGTGCTCCGCTCTTCGGTCTTTGGCGCGCTCCGCTAATGTATTTTTGTCAGCAGTCTGGATGGAAAGAGCCTTAGATCCTTCATATATAGTGCACTTGAGATATTTATACAGAGGACATTATAGTGTACCGGTATGAAGGATCTACCGAAAGAGCGTTGTTCTACGTGCTTAATTAGAAATGACAAAATACGCTGTTCGTTTTAAAACGCAATTTATCTAGGGTCACTCGACGTTGTGTGCCGTGGACATCTGAAAGATCTGAAAGACCACTGGAAAACTTAGGGCTCTTCCAATATTTGTAAGTTGTTTGTAAATTTGGATTTCGATATGTTCTGTAAATTTTACTTACAAAAACTATTTACAAAAGAAGCTCTCGTTGCTCTAGTTTGATTTCCAAACAACTTACAAATAACTTACAAAAACAATACAGTTTGTAAATGTACCATCAGTTTGGAAATCGCTGTAAATAATTTATAGCGAACTTACAAATAACTTACAGACTATTTACAAATTTTGGAAGAGGCTGAAGTTTTCCAGTGATATCCAAGGGACAAATGTAATATTGATTTAAACTTTGATTGACTGACACAAGCATAACTTCGTTTGGATATTTGTATCTACAACTTTCATAATTCAGTCTGTAACTCTACGCCAACTAAGAAACCGCGGTTTGGCTTCCACCAAACAAAGAACAGCTCTGGGCGATTTCGTGCAGGCTTTGAGAGTCTTTTTAATAACCAATATACGACTTACTGGGCTTTAAAACCAAACTTTCCACCATAAAATGCGCAAATGCAAATTAGAAAAGTCCATTCGCCTGTCTTGAAAGTTTTGATGGACTGAAGGCAAAATGCGTTTGTCGTTCGGAAATGTAAAGTGAGAAAGAGTTCTCAGAATAATGAAAATAAAGTTTGAGTTCGTAGGATTAAACCAGCAGCACTGAGTTTTAACGGAAACCTCGATGTAAGTCAACGCGCGTCGTCCTGGTTTATTTTTAATCGGTGATGATTTGGTTTGGCAGCTTGCCTAGCATAGCAAGGCGTTGACTTGCTATTACTTGACTGAGTAAATAAATATAAATGGTCTTTACCTCAAGGTTATTTTTAATTTATAACAAGCATCTTTTGAATTCTTTGATTTTTAAAACGCAGTTACATACATTCGGTTTTGCAAATATTCTAGATTAGAACATACAAACATATCTACCTAATCCAGGAAAGGTTGTTCCGTCACACACAAAAAAACAACAACAAACAGAATACTTTATTTGTCATCTGAGATAATTAATTACATAGTATTGGAAATAGATTATAGCACAAAGCTACTCAAAAATAGCAAAGGATCTAGTTTTAAGTAAAGAGTACTATGAGGACAGAAATAAAAAATAAATAGTCTGTACCACTAACATTATACAACACACTAAAATAACACACGCACACGAAGATACAGGGGGCAACATGTCTGTTGCGGCCCGCGCATGCGTCTTAAACATTTTTCCTTGTTAAGCCTGGTGCACACTTGCGACATAACGACATAAGGAAAATATCACGCGATCAAATTTTAGTGGTTTCAACTCGTTGAAGTGCACAAAAATGACATAAGATTGCTTTGGTGAAGTATTCTAATGATGATCCATGTAAATTTTTGATTATTTCACTTATTTTCCCATGCTTTTTTCGTTGTAACGTCCTTATGTCGCGATTGTGCACCGGGCTTTAGGCTTTATATATGTTTTATTTTGGTACAAGGATTTCAATCTGTTAAGCCATCTCTTCGAATCTCGGCTATTTACTTACCACTCCCTTCGCTTCGATATTTTGCTTACACTTGAAAGTGGCCCTGGCTACGCCATTGGTGTCCAACTCAGTGCCATTCTTTATACCAAGCGATATGTTAGAGAATCGTTTGGCATAAACTGGGAGATTGGTTTGCAGTTTATTTATCTTTTGAACCAGTGTGTATGATTCTGTTTTGGTATAACTGTTTACCCCGCATCGCGGGCTACAAAGACAGTGCGACGGTGCAACCTTTTCAGATCGGCAGGTTATAATTATGGAATCAGCAATGAAATCGTTAATTGGGAATTTTGCATTTTCTTTCCAATGTCTTCGAAGAGTTTTTTTGGTACAAGGTTTTCAATCTGTTAAGCCATCTCTTCGAATCTCGGCTATTTACTTACCACTCCCTTCGCTTCGATTTTTTGCTTACACTTGAAAGTGGCCCTGGCTACGCCATTGGTGTCCAACACAGTGCCATTCTTTATACCGAGCGATATGTTAGAGAATCGTTTGGCATAAACTGGGAGATTGGTTTGCAGTTTATTTATCTTTTGAACCAGTGTGTATGATTCTGTTTTGGTATAACTGTTTACCCCGCATCGCGGGCTACAAAGACAGTGCGACGGTGCAACCTTTTCAGATCGGCAGGTTATAATTATGGAATCAGCAATGAAATCGTTAATTGGGAATTTTGCATTTTCTTTCCAATGTCTTCGAAGAGTTTTTTTTATCATAGTCAAGTTTTCTGCACTTTCCAAAAATGCATGCACTGCTTTTACCGCCCAGGACGTTTCTAAAATTACATTTAATATCCAATAAAGAATGTGGAATAGCGCTGACACGAGAATATGCTCGCAGTGCATTTCTTGTCAGCACGATATATTCCCCCCGGGGGGGGGGGGGGGGGGGGGGGACTCCCATATTTTTTGACCGGGGATGATCGTCGTATCTTTTAGGGGTTAAAATCACGGGGCCTTGGTCTCTTTTAGGGGGTGATCTTAATCTTCAATAAAATTAGGGAGATTGGTATCTTTTAGGGCCGAAATATGTGTCCAAATTGTTTTCTCTCATGATGGTGCTTCTAAAAACCGTGTAAGAAAGAGAGATTACTCGATGAGAAGACGATAAATTAGAAACAAACACGGACATTTCTTGATGGGTATCTTTTACCTGTACCTGTCTCCTTCGCGCCTACTTTGCACATAAGGCCTCATCTTTTAGGGTATCTTTTAGGGCAAGAAATTATTTGAGCCACGCCATGGCCCGCCATGTTTGGTATCTTTTAGGGGTGAAACTGAAAATTTCCGACGATCATCCCCGGTCAAAAAATATGGGAGTCCCCCCCCGGGATATATTCATTCACTCATTGAGCACCAAACGTGGTCTCTATCCCGAAACGTGAATGATTAGGCAGTTTGCCACTTTTGCTAACCATTTCAAGTTCACATATTATTTACGTATTATCAACTCATCGTAAACAGTCTACTTGAAACAGCTACATTGTAGTAGCTTAGCTGGTTTCTAAAACCATCACGTGTCTCCCTAGTGGTTTTGAAATTCTTCCACATTCTCTGCTGGATGACGTTAAATGCTTGTTATTTATATTAGTTTAGGATTTCATGAGTGGAAACCGATGTTGATTCATGCCAGGTTGGACTGGTGCAGGAGCTATTTCAGTACACGTGTAGTGTGGAAATGGCAGTACTCCAGGTTCGTCGAGCACCTACACTTATATTCTAACGATATTGAATTCATCAATCATACGTGAGATGATTTCAAATGGAATGTTGGAATGTTGTTGACACGAAACGCAATGTGTGCTGTAGTCACGTGCATCTCGTGATTGGGCGAGAACGGGTGCAGTGCTCACGCTGACTCTCATCACCCTATGATCGCTTCTTGTGAGAGTAGATGAGAGTGGATGATAGTTGGAACTCTCATTAGCCCTCATGAGCTCTCATCACCGTTTGATCCCTGCTAAGTCTAAACTATTTATTTTATTTAAAGGAGAATATTTTACGCGGCAATGTTGAGTGAATTTTCGCGCGTTTATTGACTACTGAGGTTTCAAGGCGAGACACCCAAACAACAGTCGAGTACGGATGATACTTTATTTAACCACTATACTTTAACTAAACACGTAACAAATTCATAAGCCTAAATAAATTGTTATAACATAGACACGATATAACGCGCGCTCTGATTGGCTGATTTTCTATGTGAAAGAAATGGATATACCATAGAGATTTCCCATATTACGTCATCACTCGGAATCAAGCGAAACGGGAGGCAAGATTGAGCTCGTCAATGTCACAAAAGCTATGAAAAACAACACCCTGGATCTAAAACAAGCTCTGGAAATTGAAAGCAAGTGAAAAGGAACCTGTTTCAGATGGATTTATGTAGTTTGGGAAATCCGATGACAGATAGATGGGTTTATTTTTGCAAAATTTCCTCCTTTTCGTGCGAATTTTGAGGGCTCTGTTTTGAGTGCTGTTTTTATTCAAGTCCGGAAGAATTTCTACTTCAGCGGCCACAAAACTGTCATGTGAAACATTCGTGAAAGGAACAAGTTAGCAGGTAAGCAAATCAATTGATCCAAATTAATTTTGTTTGGGATTAATGTTTTTTAACCCTGAAATCAGCTACTTCAAATTTAGTAGTTTGCAATTTCTCTTTTGGCGAGTAAGGTTCCTTCGCTGCTATCGATTTTCTTCGTATTATTTTCTCTTGCAATGCCATGATTGCCTAATAAAATATGAGAATCAGAAAAGACTATGTTTTCATTATATTTTCTACGAAATAGTCAAGTTTGATTTTGTCATTTGATTTGAAAAGGGTTTCCTTGTAAAATTTCAAGTGCTGAAGGCAACGATGTTGTTGAAACACAAAGCGATGTAAGCTTATTATTTTCCACCTCACAAAAGCGATGTATTATTTTCCACGAGCTTTTGAAAAGTCCACTTACAGTGTAACTAAAACGGCTAAAAAGAGAGAAGAAATTTGTCAGTACGTGTGTATATCCAGTTCTATAATTCCAACCGCATTTTATTCCCGTTTGAGCATGATTTAAGCTTAAATTGTTCTTGCAAGTTATGGGGGATTGTTGTGCGTGCGTTTTGTTTCCAACTTTATTTTGCGAAACTTCGTTGTTTATGTTATAAAAGCAATGGTCCATACTTAGCAGTGCGTATATCCAGTTCTGGAAGCACTTGGATAGTTGAGAGAGCACTCAGCTAGCTAGAGTCGCACTCGGCTAACGCCTCGTGCGACTCTTACGCTACCTTCGTGCTCTCTCAACTATCCGCGTGCTTCCAGAACTGGATATACGCACGCTAAGCATGGACCATTCCTTAATTTGTGCAAGGTCATTGATCTGTATTAGTAAAAATTGCAGAACTAAGAACGCTCGAGGCAATAAGGGTATGGTTGCCGAAATGTAGGAAAACTCGACTACCTCCTATAGTTGTTCGATAATTTATATTGGCGATAAAACCTATATTTGTTTGATTTTGTACCATATATTTGATAAACATGTAGCAAAATTCGATGAAGTCTATTGCATTCATTCGATAATTCCAGAAACATATAAGTGAGTTGAAACGTGTAACAAACATACATTGCTTTATGACCAAATATGGTCATAAACAAACCGCGAATATCCGGCCACAGCTTGGTTCGCCGTTACATGTTTCAACTAAGTTATGTTTTCTGATAATTCACAATATTCATTCAAATCAATGCAATATTCATTAGATAATTCACCACAATATTTATTCCATACTCATTCGATGATTCACAGCAAAATTCATTCGATAAAATGTCAATATATATTCGATCCTGCACGTGACCTTTTTGTCCTTTCCACAGGGTGACCAAACAAATAAATGTGAAACCACCCGTTGGCGTTGGGTTCGTATTTACTGTCGTTTTCATGTCAGACATTTTACTTTATTTAGGAGTCTAGTTGATTATCTATGGCTATCAAATTTAATTTGCACCCTCAGTAATGAATTTAGACGCATAAATTCTGTTTCAACTGCAAGTGCTAAATGTCCATTCATTATCGTTCGCGTAGTCCAACTTGAATGTTGTAAATAAATTCGATAGAAGCTCCTGATTCTTTGATACTTAGGCCCCGTCTACACTTACGCGTTTTCGTTTAAATCCGTATACTTTTTTATACGTTTAGGCCTACCGTCCACACTAACACGCCGATCGTTTTTCATCGTATCCGTATAAGTTTGAAAACGCTCTCGAAAGTGCATACAAACGAATCCGTTATAGTTTTAGTGTGGACGGTTGAATCCGGATAAAAATTAAAACGATTAAGTCAGCTTTACCACTTATTAATTTGAGACCGTCCTTGCACAAATAAAAACTGATCGCTTGTTTGGAGCTAAATCTCCCGTCCACACTAACACGCTGTGAATCCGTATAAAATTGAAAACGGATACTTTTTAAAACGCGTTAGTGTGGACAGGGCCTTAGTTGATTAAGTTCCATATTGTTTGGTGTCTTCGAGCGTGCTTTTGGCTCGGGCGCATCATGGAGGTGTCAGGAAATTCGCCCGTAAATGTTTCCTTTTGACACAATCACCTGAAATTGCGATCCAAATTAAAGACGACATGATAAACTTCCCAGATGTGCCTGGAAGGAAGTTATACAAGTTCCTTTATTATATAGCTCGTGTTTATTCGATCAAAGCGCACGCTCTGATTGGTTCTATCATGGTCACGTGGTAAGGTACAAACTCAATGTAGCCCGCGCGTGCTACAATTCAAAAATTGTTGCCCGCGCGGCCGGCTACATCGCTAGAGCGGGAAAATAAAAATAAAAACATGGACTATTTTAACCGCGTCATATCAAGAAAGTTCTCGTTGAAATGTGTCATTTTCTAAAATTTCCTTATATGGAAGTTTCGACTTACCATATTTGGAGTTCCAGAAGTTTTCCTAGCTTATTTCTTACCCTAAATTGTCAAAAGGTTCGTCAAAACTTGCAGATTTTGGAGAGAAACGCAGATCGTGTAGGCCGCCATCTTTATTTTGGTCCCCAGGAGCCCGGAGATATCTACACAGGTAGCCCGCGTCACGCACGGATTGGCATTGACAGAAGCGAGACATTTATCTTGATATGATTTTTCGGGAAACAGCGAGATTCTCGGGAAAACAAAACTCGTTGTTTCCCTCGAGAGCAGTCATTAAGTGTATAATGGTGGACCCCAGTACAAAAGTACTGACACTAGTTTAGTACTAAACGACAAGACGTGGAATGCATGTTTTATTTCTTGACATAGATCCACTTTCACATTTCTTCCTAGTGTATTCATGCTTGTTTGACATGTTTTGTAAGTTGCTTTAAATCTTGTGGCGCTTTAATTTTGTCAAAAAGGCATTATATTCGTAACAATAGCATACTGCGCTCAGCAATAGCATTTGCCACCCAAAGTAATAAAGAATAATCACAGAAAATATGGAAAAATATGCGATTACCACTGTATGCATTGCTACACGACTTCTAAATTCAATGTTCGGTTGCGATGGGCGATTGGCGATTTTAGTCATAAAACACAAACGTTAGATTCGGCTGCTTCAGTGGGTCGATATTGATTGCAAAATCAACCAAAATGGTTTTAAGCTATCCATTTAGACTTCCTTGCCTAGAATGTTTAACTTTCTTTTCAAGATAAAATTGACATTAAAATTTTATTGCGTAAAATCGCCAATTGCAACAGTGAATTTTGATGTCTGGTAGCATTGCAATACGGTGGTAATATTTCCTTTTTTAATTTGTCTTGCTAATTATATCTATTAGCTGCGGTGATTGTTTTTATTCTAATTTTATTCTAAAAATCGACCTCAAGTTTCAAATGTTTAAGGTCGGTAGCATCTTGAATTCTTTTCCATGTCCAGTCTTTGCCGTCATCTTCACGTGACGTGTGACACGTGTAACATGACTTCACGCTCAGCCTCTAACTGCAACGAAACATAGTCAAACGGAGCGTCACTGACAGTATGTACTTTGAGTTTATTTATTGCACTGAGTTTATAACTCAGTAGCCTGTGTAGCGGCTCTAAGAGGGAAGGGGAGGGGAGTCGAAAGAAAACCGGAAATAGCGTGGGGCCAACCCCTTGCGTGGCCCACGCCCTTTCCTCTTTTCGCTCGCCCCGACTCCCTCCCCTTTCCTTTTAGAGCATTTCAGGGCACTTTGTTTGTCATTGTCGAATCACAAATCAAACACACCAAGTAAAGCTCTGAAACAGCTGTCCTTTTTGAACACCTCACGTCCAAAACTATATTTTAATAAATTTACCTGATAAGAAAGGGGCAGAAGATGCTCTTTTGATAAGAATTTGAGCGAGAGTATGACATTTTGGATGAAAGGCTTGAGCCACCGTAATATCAAGATTATTCTGCAATCCTATCCAGGTTTTTTACTGACAGATGCGGGGAAGTAGGCAACACCTCTGCTGATTCGTACTTCCTGCTTAGCGTCTTGTTGACAGATCTGCTGCTCTTGTTGAAAGATATGCTCATTAAATGTGACGTCATACGAGTGACCTAAAGCTCCTCATGATGCCCGGGTGAGTCACCTTAAATCATATGTCAATACATTTACCTTATAAGGAAGTGACATAAGATCCCCTTCCGATAAGAATTTGGGCGAGAGTAGCAAGAAAAGTGTGAAATTTTGAATGAAAACTGGCAGCCACCTTGATGAAAAGAGAACTTACCCAGGGGCCAGCCACCTTAAATCAAGCGTACTTACCAATTCTGCAGCGAATTACCCATCGGCATCTTCCTGAAAATGGGATAAAATGTCATAAGTACTCTAAGAGGAAATTCGCCAAGAAATCGAGAAATTTTGACACCAAATGGAAGCAATTTTTAGATCGAGTATTTGATAGAGTATTACACAACCGAGTCTACCTTGTTTGTTTTTTAGGTCTTTTTTATTGAAATAAAATCAGGCCTTATCTCGCCTTATCTCGCCTCATCTCGCTTTATCTCGCATAAACTCGCGGAGTAAGCCTCATGGTGCTGTCAACCTATGTAAATTGTACGGGCTTAGACTTACACCAGGAGTAATTAGATAAGAGTGTTCCTCTGTCACTTTATGTCCTTAACCCAGCACAGTCAAAAATGTTCTATTTTTAGATAAACTTTTCACTTTGTCATCTATATAGCCAATCAGGTTCCATGTAAAGTGGCCTTGCATGCCTTGAAAAAATTTTAGCAAACTTTATAAAAACATCCAAATTGTAAGATACATCATCAAGTAAAAAGTTCTAGCGTACATTTGTAGTTTCACATCATTTCAAGCATAGCTTACCTCATATATTCGCTGAGCCAATTAGAATGCAGGTAGCGTACGCTTTGTTCAGAGAAGTTTATTCAAGCGGCCTGCTTTTGTAATTGACCGATCCCACATTCATTGTTCTACTCCCTAGTTACTGTTGTTACGTCGGACAAGCCAAAATGGTACTTTAAAATACATCGATTGCAGGAAGGTGTTAGAATTCTGCTCATAGTATATGAGTTTTATATCTTCGTCACGAAATGCTGAAGAATTTATTAAAAATCTTCGAATGTCGAGTTTGTTGCCTGGACATTTTAAATTCCATAGGGAACTGCCCACATAATTGTTTGGTGATTAATTAATGCGAAGACTAGATCGGTCTATTCTAAAAAATAAAACATAAAAGACCTGCTTCATTTTTCACCTTTCTACTCGAGGATCAAGCGCAATAAAATTTTTCGCAACGCCCGCGAGTTGCGGGATCACGGGTATGGTGATTACCTCGTCTGCACACATATCGCCGTTTGCATATTCTCCTGATCTTCCTTATAACGCGACGGATTTTCTGGCAATGCGGCGGAAACGAAATCTGCGTCTACGACGTCTTCGTCGCCTTCGTCTGCGCCTGCCTCCGGGGAAAGGTTGCGGTAAAGGCCGTGGCTCCTCTAGTTCTTCGTCAATCGCGGTCGCATCGGATTCCTCAGGCATCCTAGTAAGGAAAGGCTGAAGTTCATGTTTGTGATCTCGGTGCGACAAGAAGAATGAATCCGCTTTCATCATATGTTTACCTCTATTAGTACATTCACAGGGAGAATTTTTGCTGAAAACAGTCCATGGGAAAAGCAGAATTTCCCAAGGTACATGAACGTAAATTGTTCGGTATTCACGTGTTTATCCATGGGAAAACCGAACACTGCCCATTCTTGTGTCATGGGAAATTTACTTTTTTCCATGGATGGCCTAGAAGTCTGCATCTTTTGCTTTTGCGGCCAAAATTCATTTGGAAAAATAACTCTCATGTTTTCTTCATTATTTTTTCCATCGTCATCATCGTCATCATCATCATCATCGTCATCATCATCATCACCACCACCATAATCATCATCGCGTTCATGACTATCAGTCATCGCTCAATAGCTAGACACGTCACGTGATCAACAAAATCAGTTGGTGCGACTACCTCAACCGGGCCAATTTGTAAGAAGCTAGCCAATCAAAAAGCGAGTACAGAACAAAGGATCTTGACTTTCATAAGATATCAGGCGTTAAAATATTCGCTTTTCTCTAAATTAATTATTCATCGTCAGACGTAGTTCAGGTATGACATTTCCTTAAAATGGTTTGAATCTCTGAATGACAAACGTTTTAATATACAGGATGGCCCGGTTGACGTAGTCGCATAGTAAAATCAGTTACTGCCAGTCCGGGGAAAAATTGGACTTATCACAAGCCGATCTCTCATAGTCTGGTATTATTCTGGTATAATTCCAAAAACTAGCTATAAATAACCCCAACTCCAACTAACCCCAAGGCAAATACTCAAACTAGTTTCCCAGATATTCAAACTATTTTTAACCATTCAAATTAATCTGAAACTCAATATTCAATCTAATTTCAAATTTGATATTCTTTAGTCAAAATTCGGCTTCAACTCCAAAATCTCAGGGTGCTAATAAAATCGCGATCTCAGAAAGTAAAATTAGCTGTTGTCCTCGGGAGTGGCCTCCTTTGACAAGTCTACTCACGTCTTTGTCTCCTCCAATTCAACGGCCTCGTTTGGAACCTCCTCCTGTTCGTCAGTCTCTCTGGCTTCCGGTGCGCTCTCCGCATTCTCTTCCGGTGTGACGTCATCCCTGAATACTTCCGGATCATCACGTGATTCACACGTGACTGATATCACCAGAGCGAAAATCAGAAGACCCCAGAGCAGCGCTCTCATGATGCTTGATCCAAGATCTGAAAGAGGAAAAAGTTCAATAATATATTTTGTAATAAATGCGTTTTCTTTAAAAATTTCTCCTACATGTTGCTTAACAATATTCCAGCTTGGATTAACTTTTTTTGCATTAATTGAGAACATTTGGTTAATCATAAATTTCTGTAAATTTCATGGTACAAAACCATTGACCATAAGTTGTTTTCATATATCACCAAGATCGGAGAACTGGTGTATGCTTTTGGAAGAGTGATTTTTGGGAGATTTTCTTAAACTCTTTATAACCGGATTTGGGAATGCTTTTAGTTAAATTGCCGAGATGAGGTAGCGGGCGAATTAGGTCTTGATGAACACGTAGAGCCTACAAGGAAGTCCCATAAAACAAAACGTCCAGTATATGAAAGAGGATCAACACATTAATATATATAGATAGAAAATCATGTAGCGGAATACACTTTAGCAATACACCAGTGAGACATTTCCTTAGTAAAGTAGAAACACCAATAATACACTTTCCATAGGGGGTGTTGGTGGCATTGCCCACTCGAGACGCGTTTAAAACAACGTTACTCTTTAAGTTTGAAATTTCTTAGGTAATTTCTAGAGCATGTGTAGGAAACATAGATAACTTGTATGAATTGCTGTCAACAGGTTGCCAGACTATTTTGCGGGGAGAAAGACAGTATAAAACATTTTCCCATCAATAAGTTTTGACATTTTGGTAAGCTTGTAAGTTGCGAAAGGGAGGTAAAGGGGGTGAGGAACGGATTAAATTTTGTGGAAGAGGTCCGTTGTTTGACCGTTGTTTTCACTGTGGGGAACAGGTTTGTTGTGGTGTGGCCGTGCGAAAGCGTGCACTGTTCAGGGAGAGCTGGATGTTGGAAAATATCAAAATCTTGCACCCTTACCTCGCCGAGTAGATGACTTGAACGAAAAACTCTTGATCGAGGTCTTCTCAGCTCTAGCGCTCTGTGAGAGACTGAACAAAACGATGAGCAAGCTCTGTATTTATGCCATCACGGAAAGAAATCTATGATCGAATATTCCATTATTGTGCTTCAGGAGGTGGGAACTTTCGATAGGTAGATATAGGACCTCCGAATAGAGACAACTGACCGACTCAATGCGGAAGAGGAACAAATTGGACATTAATTTGTTGACCAGAAAACGATCATCATGTTGTTACCATCATCATATAGTATTTATAGCTATTTATAGCCCTGTTTTTATGTTATCACGGAAAGACATCTATGAATATTCAATTATTTTGAATAAGAGGCCGGGGTGGGAACTTTCGATAGGTAGATATAGGACCTCCGAATAGAGACAACTCCGACTCAATGCAGAAGAGGAATAAATTGGACATTTTTTAAGCAGAAAACGATCCCATCACGTTGATATCATCATTATATCAAAAAATAAAAAAAGGTTGTCTTTTGATAGCAGCTCACTTATTAAACGTGTTTCTCATTAGTAAGAAATAGCTTAAAGCTCCATAATCACCAAGCATCTTTTGCGGTTAGATTGGTCAAGTTCTCATATTCAGTATATGGACACTTACCGTCTTAGTTGAACTTTCATTTTGGTTGAGAGTTCACTTCCATCCGTCGTAAAACGAGTCCATAATAATGAAACAGTGTTGTATAGATAACAGCGAAAAAATTCAGTCTCCGGTCAATGACCAATTCTGTGTCTTGGCCTTTAACAACAACAACAAAACAATAATTACAACAACAGACAATACCACCACTACCACCACCAACAGCAACGACAATTTTATTAGCATTCCATGAACATAAATGGTGTTGTCTATAACATAAATACTAATGATTACTGACAAGAAAATAAAATCGAAAATAACAATAGTATAGTAGTTACTGAGTTTGTGCAGAAACATAATAACTTAGTTGAAACATGTAACGGCGAACCAAGCTGTGGTTTATTCGTGGCCAGTTTATGACCATATTTGGTCAATAATGAACTCTCGACTGCTAACCCAAGCAGGTTTTCTCTTCATAGTATTTCATTTTTCGCACAAATAAAGTAGAGCAACAGTGGTAAGTGATAATATGCTAACATTTAACATCTTGAAGTCTTGCAACAACATTATTTTCAAAATCTGTTCAATTGTTTATTCTGCGAATATCCGCAGCTTGGCACTAAAGCAATGTATGTTTGTTACACGTTTCAGCTCACTTAATATATGTTTCTGGTTTGCGATAAAATGAAATGCGCTTTTCAAATGCTGCATTAAGAAAATGGCTTACACTACCGCAGTCACTCCCCTGGTCCATTTCTTATTTTCAGAGTATGTCATCTTTGGTAAAACACTTCATGAACAGCGTTAGTTATTTCTGTGCTATAGTGTCCCAATTTTAACTTGCTAACTTAAATTGTTGTTATTGAAACATTGCGGAAGTTTTCAAAAGCGGAACTTTTAACTTTCTTGCAGAATCACAATTTTGTAATGTAGAGATATTTTTATAAATGCAGATTTCAGAATGTAGTACTTTCCTTTCACTTCTTCATCCTTTGTTTGTAAAACGCATTTATATTATTGAACTACATTATTGCACAAAAGAATAAGATGGAAGGTCATTGCAAAAAATGGAGCAAAATTTTGTCTAGTGTACGTCAGTAAATCTTTTTTCTTGTTTATTTTTTCTGCTCTTAAGTTAAAACATTCATATTTTGTGTGTATTGTTTAGAATTAGTGTGTTGTGTAGTCCTTTTTTGTAATATACATGTAAAAATACAAAAATAAAAATGTAAAGAAATTTACGTAAAATTAATGAAATTGAAATAGAATTACAAAAAAAATCCAAATTTTGTAAACAAGTAGTCTTAACGTTCAAAAGCAAATAAAATAGAAAATGTGGAATTATGTCTATTAGTTTACTGGAAATTCCTGACCATTATCATTCGACACAACCTCAGTCATCCCCCTGTTCCAATTCTTGTTTTCAGAATATGTAATCTTCATCAAAAACACTCACAATCCGTTAATTATTTGTGTAGTAGTGTTCCAAATTTAACTGAGTCATTTAAATTGTTGTTCTAGAAAAGTTGTGGTCAATAAAAATGTTACTTTACAAAGCGGAATTTTTCAAGAGTGGAACTTTTAACTTCCCTGCACGACCTGCCAGGACTCGCAATTTTGTACACAAGTGTTGTGGTTGTTTTGTCTGGTTGTGGCATTTTGATATGTGCTGGGTGGGGAAATTACCCCTCCTTGACATGCACTGCTGGCAAATTTTATGTTCCTTCTTTTGCAAAAAGGAAAAGGTAATATAGATTTAGCCACTGGCTAAAAGCGGAGCTCCCGGTTTCATATTTTTTCACAGGCGCGCAATATTTTCCCGCCAAAATGAGAGACGGTTTGAGGTTGCCCGTGGTATATTGGGCAGGCAGACACGTACGGACGCGCCCAAGATACCCATGTGAATACCGCTGAACCAGCGATACCCATGGTGCTCCGCTCTTCGGTCTTTGGCGCGCTCCGCTAATGTATTTTTGTCAGCAGTCTGGATGGAAAGAGCCTTAGATCCTTCATATATAGTGCACTTGAGATATTTATACGGAGGACATTATAGTGTACCGTTATGAAGGATCTACCGAAAGAGCGTTGTTCTACGTGCTTAATTAGAAATGACAAAATACGCTGTTCGTTTTAAAACGCAATTTATCTAGGGTCACTCGACGTTGTGTGCCGTGGACATCTGAAAGATCTGAAAGACCACTGGAAAACTTAGGGCTCTTCCAATATTTGTAAGTTGTTTGTAAATTTGGATTTCGATATGTTCTGTAAATTTTACTTACAAAAACTATTTACAAAAGAAGCTCTCGTTGCTCTAGCTTGATTTCCAAACAACTTACAAATAACTTACAAAAACAATACAGTTTGTAAATGTACCATCAGTTTGGAAATCGCTGTAAATAATTTATAGCGAACTTACAAATAACTTACAGACTATTTACAAATTTTGGAAGAGGCTGAAGTTTTCCAGTGATATCCAAGGGACAAATGTAATATTGATTTAAACTTTGATTGACTGACACAAGCATAACTTCGTTTGGATATTTGTATCTACAACTTTCATAATTCAGTCTGTAACTCTACGCCAACTAAGAAACCGCGGTTTTATTTGGCTTCCACCAAACAAAGAACAGCTCTGGGCGATTTCGTGCAGGCTTTGAGAGTCTTTTTAATAACCAATATACGACTTACTGGGCTTTAAAACCAAACTTTCCACCATAAAATGCGCAAATGCAAATTAGAAAAAGTCCATTCGCCTGTCTTGAAAGTTTTGATGGACTGAAGGCAAAATGCGTTTGTCGTTCGGAAATGTAAAGTGAGAAAGAGTTCTCAGAATAATGAAAATAAAGTTTGAGTTCGTAGGATTAAACCAGCAGCACTGAGTTTTAACGGAAACCTCGATGTAAGTCAACGCGCGTCGTCCTGGTTTATTTTTAATCGGTGATGATTTGGTTTGGCAGCTTGCCTAGCATAGCAAGGCGTTGACTTGCTATTACTTGACTGAGTAAATAAATATAAATGGTCTTTACCTCAAGGTTATTTTTAATTTATAACAAGCATCTTTTGAATTCTTTGATTTTTAAAACGCAGTTACATACATTCGGTTTTGCAAATATTCTAGATTAGAACATACAAACATATCTACCTAATCCAGGAAAGGTTGTTCCGTCACACACACACACAAAAAAAACAACAAACAGAATACTTTATTTGTCATCTGAGATAATTAATTACATAGTATTGGAAATAGATTATAGCACAAAGCTACTCAAAAATAGCAAAGGATCTAGTTTTAAGTAAAGAGTACTATGAGGACAGAAATAAAAAATAAATAGTCTGTACCACAGCTAACATTATACAACACACTAAAATAACACACGCACACGAAGATACAGGGGGCAACATGTCTGTTGCGGCCCGCGCATGCGTCTTAAACATTTTTCCTTGTTAAGCCTGGTGCACACTTGCGACATAACGACATAAGGAAAATATCACGCGATCAAATTTTAGTGGTTTCAACTCGTTGAAGTGCACAAAAAATGACATAAGGTTGCTTTGGTGAAGTATTCTAATGATGATCCATGTAAATTTTTGATTATTTCACTTATTTTCCCATGCTTTTTTCGTTGTAACGTCCTTATGTTGCGATTGTGCACCGGGCTTTAGGCTTTATATATGTTTTATTTTGGTACAAGGTTTTCAATCTGTTAAGCCATCTCTTCGAATCTCGGCTATTTACTTACCACTCCCTTCGCTTCGATATTTTGCTTACACTTGAAAGTGGCCCTGGCTACGCCATTGGTGTCCAACTCAGTGCCATTCTTTATACCGAGCGATATGTTAGAGAATCGTTTGGCATAAACTGGGAGATTGGTTTGCAGTTTATTTATATTTTGAACCAGTGTGTATGATTCTGTTTTGGTATAACTGTTTACCCCGCATCGCGGGCTACAAAGACAGTGCGACGGTGCAACCTTTTCAGATCGGCAGGTTATAATTATGGAATCAGCAATGAAATCGTTAATTGGGAATTTTGCATTTTCTTTCCAATGTCTTCGAAGAGTTTTTTTGGTACAAGGTTTTCAATCTGTTAAGCCATCTCTTCGAATCTCGGCTATTTACTTACCACTCCCTTCGCTTCGATATTTTGCTTACACTTGAAAGTGGCCCTGGCTACGCCATTGGTGTCCAACTCAGTGCCATTCTTTATACCGAGCGATATGTTAGAGAATCGTTTGGCATAAACTGGGAGATTGGTTTGCAGTTTATTTATATTTTGAACCAGTGTGTATGATTCTGTTTTGGTATAACTGTTTACCCCGCATCGCGGGCTACAAAGACAGTGCGACGGTGCAACCTTTTCAGATCGGCAGGTTATAATTATGGAATCAGCAATGAAATCGTTAATTGGGAATTTTGCATTTTCTTTCCAATGTCTTCGAAGAGTTTTTTTGGTACAAGGTTTCAATCTGTTAAGCCATCTCTTCGAATCTCGGCTATTTACTTACCACTCCCTTCGCTTCGATATTTTGCTTACACTTGAAAGTGGCCCTGGCTACGCCATTGGTGTCCAACTCAGTGCCATTCTTTATACCGAGCGATATGTTAGAGAATCGTTTGGCATAAACTGGGAGATTGGTTTGCAGTTTATTTATCTTTTGAACCAGTGTGTATGATTCTGTTTTGGTATAACTGTTTACCCCGCATCGCGGGCTACAAAGACAGTGCGACGGTGCAACCTTTTCAGATCGGCAGGTTATAATTATGGAATCAGCAATGAAATCGTTAATTGGGAATTTTGCATTTTCTTTCCAATGTCTTCGAAGAGTTTTTTTTATCATAGTCAAGTTTTCTGCACTTTCCAAAAATGCATGCACAGCTTTTACCGCCCAGGACGTTTCTAAAATTACATTTAATATCCAATAAAGAATGTGCAATGGCGCTGACACGAGAAATATGCTCGCAGTGCATTTCTTGTCAGCACGATATATTCCCCGGGGGGGGGGGGGGGGGGGGACTCCCATATTTTTTGACCGGGGATGATCGTCGTATCTTTTAGGGGTTAAAATCACGGGGCCTTGGTCTCTTTTAGGGGTGATCTTAATCTTCAATAAAATTAGGGAGATTGGTATCTTTTATAGGGCCGAAATATGTGTCCAAATTGTTTTCTCTCATGATGGTGCTTCTAAAAACCGTGTAAGAAAGAGAGATTACTCGATGAGAAGACGATAAATTAGAAACAAACACGGAAATTTCTTGATGGGTATCTTTTACCTGTTACCTGTCTCCTTCGCGCCTACTTTGCACATAAGGCCTCATCTTTTAGGGTATCTTTTAGGGCAAGAAATTATTTGAGCCACGCCATGGCCCGCCATGTTTGGTATCTTTTAGGGGTGAAACTGAAAATTTCCGACGATCATCCCCGGTCAAAAAATATGGGAGTCCCCCCCCCCCCCCCCCCCCCCCCCCCCCCCCCCCCCTGGGATATATTCATTCACTCATTGAGCACCAAACGTGGTCTCTATCCCGAAACGTGAATGATTAGGCAGTTTGCCACTTTTTGCTAACCATTTCAAGTTCACATATTATTCAGCACGTATTAATATCAACTCATCGTAAACAGTCTACTTGAAACAGCTACATTGTAGTAGCTTAGCTGGTTTCTAAAACCATCACGTGTCTCCCTAATGGTTTTGAAATTCTTCCACATTCTCTGCTGGATGACGTTAAATGCTTGTTATTTATATTAGTTTAGGATTTCATGAGTGGAAACCGATGTTGATTCATGCCAGGTTGGACTGGTGCAGGAGCTATTTCAGTTACGTGTAGTGTGGAAATGGCAGTACTCCAGGTTCGTCGAGCACCTACACTTATATTCTAACGATATTGAATTCATCAATCATACGTGAGATGATTTCAAATGGAATGTTGGAATGTTGTTGACACGAAACGCAATGTGTGCTGTAGTCACGTGCATCTCGTGATTGGGCGAGAACGGGTGCAGTGCTCACGCTGACTCTCATCACCCTATGATCGCTTCTCGTGAGAGTAGATGAGAGTGGATGATAGTTGGAACTCTCATTAGCCCTCATGAGCTCTCATCACCGTTTGATCCCTGCTTAAGTCTAAACTATTTATTTTATTTAAAGGGGAATATTTTACGCGGCAATGTTGAGTGAATTTTCGCGCGTTTATTGACTACTGAGGTTTCAAGGCGAGACACCCAAACAACAGTCGAGTACGGATGATACTTTATTTAACCACGATACTTTAACTAAACACGTAACAAATTCATAAGCCTAAATAAATTGTTTGTACAAGGTCATTGATCTGTATTAGTAAAAATTGCAGAACTAAGAACGCTCGAGGCAATAAGGGTATGGTTGCCGAAATGTAGGAAAACTCGACTACCTCCTATAGTTGTTCGATAATTTATATTGGCGATGAAACCTATATTTGTTTGATTTTGTACCATATATTTGATAAACATGTTGCAAAATTCGATAAAGTCTATTGTATTCATTCGATAATTCCAGAAACATATAAGTGAGTTGAAACGTGTAACAAACATACATTGCTTTATGACCAAATATGGTCATAAACAAACCGCGAATAATCCAGCCACATCTTGGTTCGCCGTTACATGTTTCAACTAAGTTATGTTTTCTGATAATTCACAATATCCATTCAAATCAATGCAATATTCATTAGATAATTGACCACAATATTTATTCCATACTCATTCGATGATTCACAGCAAAATTCATTCAATAAAATGTCAATATATATTCGATCCTGCACAGTGACCTTTTTGTCCTTTCCACAGGGTGACCAAACAAATCAATGTGAAACCACCCGCTGGCGTTGGGTTCGTATTTACTGTTGTTTTCATGTCAGACATTTTACTTTATTTACGAGTCTAGTTGATTATCTATGGCTATCAAATTTAATTTGCACCCTCAGTGATGAATAGACGCATAAATTCTGTTTCAACTGCAAGTGCTATTAATGTCCACTCATTATCGTTCGCGTAGTCCAAACTTGAATGTTATAAATAAATTCGATAGAAGCTCCTGATTCTTTGATACTTAGGCCCCGTCTACACTTACGCGTTTTCGTTTGAATCCGTACACTTCTTGATGCGTTTAGGCCTATCGTCCACACTAACACGCTGATCGTTTTCATCGTTTCCGTATCAGTTTGAAAACGCTCTCGAAAGTGCATACAAACGAATCCGTATACATATAGTTTTAGTGTGGACGGTCGAATCCGGATAAAAATTAAAACGATGAAGTCAACTGTACCACTTAATTTGAGACCGTCCTTGCACAAATAAAAACTGATCGCTTGTTTGGAGCTAAATCTCCCGTCCACACTAACACGCTGTGAATCCGTATAAAATTGAAAACGGATACTTTTGAAAACGCGTTAGTGTGGACAGGGCCTTAGTTGCTTAAGTTCCATATTGTTTGGTGTCTTCGAGCGTGCTTTCGGCTCGGGCGCATCCATGGAGGTGTCAGGAAAATTCGCCCGTAAGTGTTTCCTTTTGACACAATCACCTGAAATTGCGATCCAAATTAAAGACGACATGATAAACTCCCCAGATGTGCCTGGAAGGAAGTTATACAAGTTCCTTTATTATATAGCTCGTGTTTATTCGATCAAAGCGCACGCTCTGATTGGTTCTATCATGGTCACGTCGTAAGGTACAAACTCAATGTAGCCCGCGCGTGCTACAATTCAAAAATTGTTGCCCGCGCGGCCGGCTACATCGCTAGAGCGGGAAAATAAAAATAAAAACATGGACTATTTTAACCGCGTCATATCAAGAAAGTTCTCGTTGAAATGTGTCATTTTCTAAAATTTCCTTATATGGAAGTTTCGACTTACCATATTTGGAGTTCCAGAAGTTTTCCTAGCTTATTTCTTACCCTAAATCGTCAAAAGGTTCGTCAAAACTTGCAGATTTTGGAGAGAAACGCAGATCGTGTAGGCCGCATCTTTATTTTGGTCCCCAGGAGCCCGGAAATATCTACACAGGTAGCCCGCGTCACGCACGGATTGGCATTGACAGAAGCGAGACATTTATCTTGATATGATTTTTCGGGAAACAGCGAGATTCTCGGGAAAACAAAACTCGTTGTTTCCCTCGAGAGCAGTCATTAAGTGTATAATGTGGACCCCAGTACAAAAGTACTGACACTAGTTTAGTACTAAACGACAAGACGTGGAATGCATGTTTTATTTCTTGACATAGATCCACTTTCACATTTCTTCCTAGTGTATTCATGCTTGTTTGACATGTTTTGTAGGTTGCTTTAAATCTTGTGGCGCTTTAATTTTGTCAAAAAGGCATTATATTCGTAACAATAGCATACTGCGCTCAGCAATAGCATTTGCCACCCAAAGTATTAAAGAATAATCACAGAAAATATGGAAAAATATGCGATTACCACTGTATGCATTGCTACACGACTTCAAAATTCAATGTTCGGTTGCGATGGGCGATTGGCGATTTTAGTCATAAAACACAAACGTTGGATTCGGCTGCTTCAGTGGGTCGATATTGATTGCAAAATCAACCAAAATGGTTTTAAGCTATCCATTTAGACTTCCTTGCCTAGAATGTTTAACTTTCTTTTCAAGATAAAATTGACATTAAAATTTTATTGCGTAAAATCGCCAATTGCAACAGTGAATCTTGATGTCTGGTAGCATTGCAATACGGTGGTAATATTTCCTTTTTTTAATTTGTCTTGCTAATTATATCTATTAGCTGCGGTGATTGTTTTTATTCTAATTTTATTTTAAAAATCGACCTCAAGTTTCAAATGTTTAAGGTCGGTAGCATCTTGAATTCTTTTCCATGTCCAGTCTTTGCCGTCATCTTCACGTGACGTGTGACACGTGTAACATGACTTCACGCTCAGCCTCTAACTGCAACGAAACATAGTCAAACGGAGCGTCACTGACAGTATGTACTTTGAGTTTATTTATTGCACTGAGTTTATAACTCAGTAGCCTGTGTAGCGGCTCTAAGAGGGAAGGGGAGGGGAGTCGAAAGAAAACCGGAAATAGCGTGGGGCCAACCCCTTGCGTGGCCCACGCCCTTTCCTCTTTTCGCTCGCCCCGACTCCCTCCCCTTTCCTTTTAGAGCATTTCAGGGCACTTTGTTTGTCATTGTCGAATCACAAATCAAACACACCAAGTAAAGCTCCGAAACATCTGTCCTTTTTGAACACCTCACGTCCAAAACTATATTTTAATAAATTTACTTGATAAGAAAGGGGCAGAAGATGCTCTTTTGATAAGAATTTGAGCGCGAGTATGACATTTTGGATGAAAGGCTTGAGCCACCGTAATATCAAGATTATTCTGCAATCCTATCCAGGTTTTTACTGACAGATGCGGGGCATGTAGGCAACACCTCTGCTGATTCGTACTTCCCGCTTAACGTCTTGTTGACAGATCTCAATGAAAGATATGCTCATTAAATGTGACGTCATACGAGCGACCTAAAGCTCCTCATGATGCCCGGGTGAGTCACCTTAAATCATATTTCAATACATTTACCTTATAAGGAAGTGACATAAGATCCCCTTCCGATAAGAATTTGGGCAAGAGTAGCCAAGAAAAGTGCGAAATTTTGAATGAACTGGCAGCCACCTTGATGAAAAGAGAACTTACTCAGGGGCCAGCCACCTTAAATCAAGCGTACTTACCAATTCTGCAGCGAATTACCCATCGGCATCTGCGTATGTAGCGATATCCCCACCGTGTTCTCACGGGCACTAAAAATGGGATAAATTGTCATAAGTACTCTAAGAGGAAATTCGCCAAAAAATCGAGAAATTTTGACACCAAATGGAAGCAATTTTTAGATCGAGTATTTGATAGAGTATTACATAACCGAGTCTACCTTGTTTGTTTTTTAGGTCTTTTTTATTGAAAGAATGGTGTTGGCTGTTGATGTTCATTTCATGGTAGGCCTATTCTGCGACCTTATCTCGTCTTTCAATTGAACCTTATCTCGCCTTATCTCGCCTTATCTCGCCTTATCTCGCCTTATCTCGCCTTATCTCGCCTTATCTCGCCTTATCTCGCCTTATCTCGCCTTATCTCGCCTTATCTCGCCTTATCTCGCCTTATCTCGCCTTATCTCGCCTTATCTCGCCTCATCTCGCTTATTCTCGGCTTATCTCGCTTTATCTCGCATAAACTCGCGGAGTAAGCCTTCATGGTGCTGTCAATCTATGTAAATTGTACGGGCTTACACCAGGAGTAATTAGATTACAGAGTGTTCCTCTGTAACTTTATGTCCTTAACCCAGCACAGTCAAAAATGTTCTATTTTTAGATAAACGTTTCACTTTGTCATCTATACAGCCAATCAGGTTCCATGTAAAGTGGCCTTGCATGCCTTGAACATTTTTTAGCAAACTTTATAAAAACATCCAAATTGTAAGATACATCCAAACGAGGCCGTTGAATAAGTAAAAAGTTCTAGCGTACATTTGTAGTTTCACATCATTTCAAGCATAGCTTACCTCAGATATTCGCTGAGCCAATTGGAATGCAGGTAGCGTACGCTTTGTTCAGAGACGTTTATTCAAGCGGCCTGCTTTTGTAATTGACCAATCCCGCATTCATTGTTCTACTCCCTAGTTACTGTTGTTACGTCGGACAAGCCAAAATTTTACTTTAAAATACATCGATTGCAGGAAGGTGTTAGAATTCTGCTCATAGTATATGGGTTTTATATTTTCGTCACGAAATGCTGAATAATTTATTAAAAATCTTCGAATGTCGAGTTTGTTGCCTGGACATTTTAAATTCCATAGGGAACTGCCCACATGATTGTTTGGTAATTAATTAATGCGAAGACGGAATCGGTCTATTCTAAAAAAACAACAACTAAAATACCTGCTTCATTTTTCACATTTCTACTCGAGGATCAAGCGCAATAAAATGTCGAGCGCAATAAAAGCGCAATAAAATGTCGAGTTTGTTGCCTGGACATTTTAAATTCCATAGGGAATTGCCCACATAATTGTTTGGTGATTAATTAATGCGAAGACGGGATCGGTCTATTCTAAAAAAAAAATAACTAAAAGACCTGCTTCCTTTTACACCTTTCTACTCGAGGATCAAGCGCAATAAAAAGTTTCGCAAGGCCTCGAGTTGCGGGATCACAGGTATGGTGATTACCTCGTCTGCACACATGTCGCCATTTGCATATTCTCCTGATCTTCCTTATAACGCGACGGACTTTTCTGGCAATGCGGCGGAAACGAAATCTGCGTCTACGACGTCTTCGTCGCCTTCGTCTGCGCCTGCGTCCGGGGACAGGTTGCGGTAAAGGCCGCGGCTCCTCTAGTTCCTCGTCAATCGCGGTCGCATCAGATTCCTCGGGCACCCTAGTAAGGAAAGGCTGAAGTTAATGTCTGTGATATCGGTGCGACAAGGAGAATGAATCCTCTTTCATCATATGTTTACCTTTATAAGTACATTCACAGGGGGAACTCTTGCGGAAAACAGTCCATGGGAAAAGCAGAATTTCCCATGACACAAGAATGTAAAGTGTTCCGCATTCATGTGTTTGTCCATGGGAAAACAGAACACTTCCCATTCTTGTTTCATGGGAAATTCAGCTTTTCCCATAAATGGACTAGAAGTCTGCAGACTCTTTTAGGGCCAAATTCATTTGGAAATATAACTCTTGTGTTTTCATTTATTATTTTATTCATCGTCAGTCACGCTCATGACTATCAGTCATTGGTCAATACCTAGACACGTGATGTGGTCAACAAAATCAATTACTGTGCGACTACATCAACCGGGCCATTTTGAAAGAAGTTAGCCAATCATAAAGCGAGTTATACAGAACAAAGGATATTGAATTTCTTCAGATGATCTCAGGCATCGAAATATTTGCTTTTCTCTCACAATTGTGAAAATTATGAGCAGAAATCACTTCAAAACACTTAATTACTCATCGCCAAACGTAGTCCAGGTATTAAATTTCCTTAAAATGGTTTGAATCTCTGAATGATAAACGTTTTACGGGATGGCCCGGTTGACGAGTCGCATAGTAAAATCAGTTACTGCTAGTCAGGGGAATAACTAGACTTATCACAAGCCGATCTCTCATAGTCTGGTATTCTGGTATAATTCCAAGAACTAGCTTAAATAAACCCAACTAAAAAGTCAAATATTTAAACTAGTTTCCCAGATATTCAAACTATTTTTGACTATTCAAAGTAATCTGAAACTCAATATTCAATCTAATTTCAAATTCGATATTCGATATTCTATAGTCAAAAATCGGCTTCAACTCCAAAATCTCAAGGTGCTAATAAAATCGCGATCTCAGAAAACAAATTTAGTTGTTGTCCTCGGCGAGAGTGGCCTCCTTTGACAAGTCTACTCACGTCTTTGTCTCCTCCAATTCAACGGCCTCGTTGGGAACCTCCTCCTGTTCGTCAGTCTTCATGGCTTCCGGTGCGCTCTCCGCATTCTCTTCCGGTGTGACGTCATCACTGAATACTTCCGATTCACACGTGACTGATATCACCAGAGCGAAAATCAGAAGACCCCAGAGCAGCGCTCTCATGATGCTTGATCCAAGATCTGAAAGAGGACAAAGTTCAATAAATATATTTTGTAATAAATGCGTTTATCCTTTATTAAATTTCGCATTTTGAGAACATTTCGTTAATCATAAATTTTCTGTAACAAAAGTAAATGTCATGGTATAAACCATTGACCATAAGTTGTTTTCATATATTACCAAGATCGGAGAGATGGTCGGAACAAGAACGCACAGTAAATAGACGATTGTATGCTTTTGGAAGAGCGATTTTTGGGACATTTTTTAAAGTCTTCATAATCGGATTTGGAAATGCTTTTAATTAAATTGTCGAAATGAGGTAGCGAGTTAGGTCTTGATGAACACGTAGAGCCTACAAGGAAGTCCGATAAAAGTACTTGTCAGTGAGAAACAGAAACGTCCACGCTGGCACCAACCACCCCCAAAATGCGTCATCCAAACTTTGACTCAAATTTGGTACATAGGATGACACCACATTGACAAATATTTTCCATTACTTTTGACGTCACTATGATGTTTTGTGACGTCACCAGAGATTGCGCAATCGTTTGATCATTTTTACGAATTGGAATATGCACTATTTCTGTAATGGCGATTATACACCTCAGCAAGAGATGTTGAAAACCGAAAACCGTTTGTTGATAGCATAAAAAACAGCTGAGTTCTAGTTTTTCAAAGATTGACCCCCTCCCCTCCCCTAAATATTTTGTTACAGTAACAAATGTATGGTAAAACAAACTCACTGGTAATTTTTTTCGAGTATTTCGTCAATTGAACTGATTTCTGTTGTTAAGTGCCAAGCAAAATGGTATCTAAAATCGTATGATTTTAAAATTTTGAATTTCGTCCTTAGAGCGAAGATATAAAGCGTTGTTAGATTGTGACGTCATAATCTATGACGTCATGAGTTTACATTTTTGGATTTTAAACACGGAAAATAGATGATCGAGAATGGAAATGAATGCAATTATTTTGTAGTCAACTAGTATAACTTATATACTAAGATATTTGCCTGTGGAATGACATTACCCTACAAAAATTAATTATTTTGTAATTTTTTCAATTGTTAAGGTAGATCCAACCTTATACGAATCATTAAAAAATCATAACTCAGTTAATATAAACCCAAAACGCAAACAGTTTTCGATTTTCAGCTTCTCTTGTTATAATCTAACATTGCCGCTACAAAAAGCAAGCAGATTCGACATAATAAAAAATATTCCAATAATTACGTCATCCCCAGTGACGTCACAAACACCATGGTGACCACACAATAGGTGAAAAATGTGTGTCTTCATAGTGTCATCCAATGTACGAAGTTTGGTAAAAATAGACACAAAGGGTAGAAAGTTATGTCGAGAATTGATTTTTGCCGACGTTTTGATGACTCATTTAGGGGGGTGGTTGGTCCCAGCGTGTCCAGTCAATGAAAGAGGATCAACACATTAATATATATAGATAGAAAATCATGTAGCGGAATACACTTTAGCAATACACCAGTGAGACATTTCCTTAGTAAAGGAGAGACACCAATAATACACTTTCCATAGGGGGTGTTGGTGGCATTGTCCACTCGAGACGCGTTTAAAACAACGTATTACTCTTTAAGTTTGAAATTTCTTAGGTAATTTCTATGCTGATTTTTAATTAATTTTCTTTTGCCCATGCAACGAATGCCAACCAAACCCTCAACCTGGGCAAAACCTGAGACACCTGACACACACAAGCCTGCAAGATTTCCAGAATGAAACGAGGTGACGGCAATGAATAGAGCTGCAATTACCGCCACAGTCAAGATCCTGAAACAGTATCCATCAAGCTCTGAGGCCCAGCAGTCGTTTGTTGATATTATTCCAAAGACTTCTGCCATAAAGATCAGTAGGTCCTCTGTAAGCTGTTTTAACCTACTTGAGGGTTGCTATGGAAACCACAAGTCTCAATTACCACAAAATGTTAGAACCTTTTCTGGGGTTGTGACTGCAACCCCCAGCAAGTAGTTAGGATGCCCAGGGTAATAGTTATGAGCACAACGTTCACTGCCTTCGAACTACCCTGCTTGAGGTTTCAAGAGAATTGGTGTCTGCTTCTCACCATAATTCCTAAGGGGAAGGGGACTCCTTCTGGGTGTTTTTGTCATGGGGAATACACGTTGTGTATTTGTGGGGAGGAAGTGCTCCCATTAATGTCATACAGGTCACACTTTGCCCCATGGACTAAAACAATGATCATTCAAAGTTGTGGCTATGGTAACCATGGGGTAGAGATTCAAATTATCTATCTCATGGGGGATCACCGGGACCCCCTGAGGAGGACTGGGGGAGCATGACCTCCATGGCGAATTAGGCACCTCTCATGGGGGATGGCTAATGGCCCCCAGAAGATGACTGGGGATTGTGGACCCCATCTTAGTTGAGGGTTGAATACCCTCCCCTTCGCCTAAATTTATGTGACCTGGATGGGCTTGCAATTGGAGTGCTTCACATCCCTTGCCCCCTTCTCCCACATACAATGTTGTCTCTTGTATTCCTAATGGGTTGGGAACATTAAAGCAAATTTATAAACACATTAATTAGAGTTAATGTGACAATCATTAGTGTCACGTTCCAAGTATTAGAATCTGTTAGCAAGACAAAGCCTCCCTTGTTTTCCTATCCAAAGTTCAGTGTGATAGGCACGTGCTGGGATCATGTCAATTTAATTAGCGAATCGCAACACATGTTGTGGTTAGCTTGTATATACTAGTGAAATCCAACACCAGATGTTTGTTCACTCAGTTGCTTTTGGCTGCCTCGTCGAACACAAATCAAATTTCCCATCCTCCCTCCCAATTTGTCTTAGTAATAGAACATATCCTTGAGATTTTTGTTTTTATCAAATACAAGGTGCCCTTTAAAAACCTCTTTGAACTTATGTACAGCATTACATAATTACAAGATATCTGTGAATTAGCATTAGAGCAAGTTACAGTTCATGATTAAATGAGCCACAATAATCAGGAAAAGTGCAGGACATTGGCCATCTGGGTAGCACAAAGACAATGAAGTATAACATTATTGCAAACAAATATTTAGAGCATATTGTTAAATTGTCAACTGATTTAAGCATTACTAGCTGCATGTTACATAATAAACAACTGAGCATGGGAAGAAGTGCTCCCATTAATGTCATACAGGTCACACTTTGCCCCATGGACTAAAACAATGATCATTCAAAGATGTGGCTATGGTAACCATGGGGTAGAGATTCAAATTACCTATCTTATGGGGGATCACCGGGACCCCCTGAGGAGGACTGGGGGAGCATGACCCCCATGGCGAATTAGGCACCTCTCATGGGGGATGGCTAATGGCCCCCAGAAGAGGACTGGGGATTGTGGACCCCATCTTAGTTGAGGGTTGGATACCCTCCCCTTCGCCTAAATTTATGTGACCTGGATGGGCTTGCAATTGGAGTGCTTCACATCCCTTGCCCCCTTCTCCCACATACAATGTTGTCTCTTGCATTCCTAATGGGTTGGGAACATTAATAGATAGAAAGTCATGTAGCGGAATACACTTTAGCAATACACCAGTGAGACATTTCCTTAGTAAAGGAGAGACACCAATAATACACTTTCCATAGGGGGTGTTGGTGGCATTGTCCACTCGAGACGCGTTTAAAACAACGTATTACTCTTTAAGTTTGAAATTTCTTAGGTAATTTCTAGAGCATGTACAGGAAACATAACTTGCATGAATTGCTGACAACAGGTTGCCAGACTATTTTGCGGGGAGAAAGACAGTATAAAACATTTTCCCATGAAGACGTTTTGACTTGGTAAGCTTGCAAGTTGCGAAAGGGAGGTACAGGGGGTGAGGAACGGATTAAATTTTGTGGAAGACGTCCGTTGTTTGACCGTTGTTTTCACTAACTGTGGGGAACAGGTTTGTTGTGGTGTGGCCGTGCGAAGGCGTGCACTGTTCAGGGATAGCTGGATGTTGGAAAATATCAAAATCTTGCACCCTTACCTCGCCGAGTAGATGACTTGACTGAAAAACTCTTGATCGAGGTCTTCTCAGCTCTAGTGCTCTGTGAGAGACTGAAGAAAACGATGCGCAAGCTCTGTATTTATGCCATCACGGAAAGAAATCTATGATCGAATATTCCATTAATTTGCTTCAGGAGGTGGGAACTTTCGATAGGTAGATAAAGGACCTCCGAATAGAGACAACTGACCGACTAAATGCGGAATAAGAACAAATTGGACATTAATTTGTTGACCAGAAAACGATCATCGTGTTGTTACCATCATCAGATAGTATTTTTAGCTATTTATAGCCCTGTTTTTATGTTATAACGGAAGACATCTATGAATATTCAACTATTTTGCTTCGGGGGCCGGGGTGGGAACTTTCGATAGGTAGATATAGGACCTCCGATTAGAGACATTACTGACCGACTCAATGAGATAGAGGAACAAATTGAACATTAATTTGTTGACGAGAAAACGATCATCATGTTGTTACCATCATCATATAGTATTTATAGCTATTTATAGCCCTGTTTTTATGTTATCACGGAAAGACATCTATGAATATTCAATTATTTTGCTTCAGGGGCCGGGGTGGGAAGAGTTCACTTCCCTCTGACGTAAAGAAAATCCATAATGAAACATTGTAATGAAGCAGTGTTATGGATAACAGTGACAAACTGTTATCGACCCCCTCCCCCTCTTCCACCACCATCATTCGACACTACCTCATTCACCCCCCTGGTCTATTTCTTGCTTTCAGAATAGGTCATCTTTTGGTCAAAACACTTCATTCAGCGTTAAGTTATTCAGTTCTGTGCTAGTGTCCTAATTAACTTGCTATTTAAATAGTTGTTATTGAAACATTGCGGAACTTTTCAAGGGCGGCCAACTTTTAACTTTTTTGCAGCATTCACAAGTACGTTTGTACACAAGTAGTACCAACTAAGGAACTATTACTGGAAATCCCTCATTCGACACAACCTCAGTCATTTCCCTGTTCCCATTCTTATTTCAGGTTAGGTTATCTTCATCAAAACACTTCACAATCCGTTAATATATTCGTGTGCTAGTGTTCCAAATTTAACTTAACGATTTAAATTGTTGTTCTAGAAAAATATTTGTTGTCAATAAAAATGTCTCACGGTTACTTTACAGAGCGGAACATTTCAAGAACATTTAACTTCCTTGCAGGATTCGGTATTTTGTGCACAAATGCTCAGCAAATAACTAAAATAAGTCGAAGACATCTGCGGAATATGATTTTTAGTAGGAGTCGTGTAGGAGCTTCTCCTCTAGGATTTGGATATGAATTGGACTGTTTGACAGATCATCTATGTTTTAGAAACAAATAGCTACAGTGTCAAAATGCTACTCATGAATCAAAAATGTTGCTGTCATGAGAGGAACTTTCCCATACATAGGCTCTAGTCTTGACATCTTTTGGTTTAAGATCTTTTTGGTCTAAGCGTATGAAAAAAGTTGGCCACGAAAAAACTGAAGGTTGCACGATAGGCTCCCCAGTGTTAAGGTCTCTGTAAACCCGTGACGGGTGTCTTCGGAAAATAATTCTCGTCGCGTCGCAATTTATGCTTATGACGTTGGTTTAGTTTATCGAAGTTTAAATTTAAAGACCCCGAACTAAAAACTACCTTGTTTACCTGAGAAGCTCCAAACCACTTAGCGGTTTGTTGCAAAATTTCGCACTGTCTCGGATTTTAGGTGCGTTTCTTTGGGAAAATCCGGATTCGGATTCTTGAATCCAAAAACGGATTTTTCGTTTCTTTTGAGAAATCAAAAAAAAGGATTCTGAATCCAACGAATCCACTGCCGTCGTGGATTCAGGAGATTCAATCCAAATCCGGATTCTGAATCCTCGCGTTTCTTTGGGAAAGGATTCGAAAAGAATACTTTGGGTCAGTGGTTTAGCTATCATCGCGCGTGCGTCCCTCGCTTGTGAGAGGGTCGTCCAGCGACTGTTACCATGGTAAAAATCGTTTTTCGGATTCAGCGTTTCTTTCGTTCTACATTTGACGCCGATATCTTTTAAGATTTAAAACTCGTGCGGGGTCAGGAGCTTCGCGAAGGTGAAAATTTGATCTATCTGTATCAAATAAATTCCAAGAAAAAAAAGTCATATTATGGATCATATCTCATTTGAAAAACGCCCTCATCTAGTCCTTTAGTACCTAAATAAACCACTACTAACATTTATATTCGGTCAGAATTGCCTTGACTTGCTTGTTACGTGACTCAGCATCTTAATCAGTCACACACCCGCAGGGGAAATAGATGTTAAAATGTTTTTTTTCCTCAATGAACATCTTTTCATTCAATTCCTTGTTTATATACATTCGGCATTGTAAATCATTCTAGATAGAACATAAACATATGCACCCATGTCCGGAAAGGTTGGACAGTCACGACAAGTCTGCTGTAACCTGCGCATGCGTCATGGGAGATACCAAGAAGACGAAATTATCGTGTCTAACTCAGTACAAAATTATCGTGTCTAACTCAGTACAAAATTATCGTGTCCAACTCAGTACAAAATTATCGTGTCTAACTCAGTACAAAATTATCGTGTCTAACTCAGTACAAAATTATCGTGTCTAACTCAGTACGAAAACAGCACAGGCTTGCCTGGACATCTACATATATCAGTACAAAATTGTTTCCGAGAAATGTATTAGTGAATTATTCGGCATTATAAGCGGGGACATTAGTATGGCTATTTATTCTTTGAACCAGTGTGCATGAACTGTTTTGGAATAACTGTTTACCCCACATCGCCGGCTAGAACAGACAGTTGTGACGGTGCAACCTTTTCAGATATAGGTGTACGCCCAGGTTATCATGGCTGCAGCAATGAAATCGTTAATTAGGAATTTAGCGGTTTCTTTCCAATGCCTTCGGAGAGTTTTTGTTCAAAATTTTCCGCACTTTCCATAAGAGCATGCACAGCTACTCTACTGCTTCCCAGATTTTATTCGGAAGCGATACCTCGCCGCTTGACTCTCGAGCGTGTTTTTGTATTGATTTTAATTACCCCCAGAACATTTCTAAAATTTACGTTTAATTCCAATAGAATGCGGAATGGCGCTGATACGAGAAATGTGCTCGCAGTGCATTTCTTGTCAGCACCATTCCGGATTCTATTAAGGATATTGCCGTGTACAGAAATTTGTAAAAATGTAAAGTTTCAGGTTAGGTTTTGTAAGTGATAAGCGAAGCTAGAGATCTTTTTGATTTGGATTGCAAAAACTTGACATTTCATGCCATTTTCGCATAGAAACTCTGTAAACAAAAGGGAGGTCTGATTTAATGGCTATAGCTTTGCAAGGTTTAAAACCATGCAATCGCTCTCGTTGGAATGATCGAGCTATAGTTCTGTGTGCATCAAATGCGGAAATTGCCACACTACAGGTTCGTCGAGCACCTGTACTTGTACTATTAACCATAATTGAGTCATTTTGTTGACAAGAAATCCAAATCTAAAAATGGTTTGGCACCAAACTTGGTCAGTTCCGAAACAAATAGATAACCCTGTTGCATCCTAATACGAATTTGTTGAAACCATTTCTTGCAAATCAAATACTCGAATAATTCAAGTTCGCGTAAATATAGTAACTTACTGTATAGTCTACTTTAAAAAGTTGTGCTTGTTTCTAAAATCCATCACGTGCTCAACGATTTGAAGGTATTCCAAATAATTTGCACAATGACGTCAATTGCTTGTTATTTATATTAGCCGAGGGATGTATGTCGTGAGTGGAAGCTAACGATGATTTAATGGTGTTGGGCTGGTGGAGCTATTTCTGTACACGTGTAGTGCGTTACCTGACAGTACTCAAGGTTCGTCGAGCTCCTACACTTACAATAATCATAATTGAATCATCAATCATACGTAGATGACTTCAAATATATCGACTTCACTTTGTAGAATGTTGTTGGCAAGAAACGCAATTTGTATTGTATAGTCATGAGCATTTCTTGCAAATCAAATATAATTCAAGTTCACGTATTGATGTCAACTTATTGTACTAGTCTAGGCTTTAAACAGTTTTGCTGGTTCCTAACATCCATCACGGTCTCACTGCTTCAAGGGCGGATCTAGGGGGGGGGGATTAGGGTGGCTAGACACCCCCCTTGTTCTCATATTTCTTTTAAAACCTTAAGATTAGCCACCCCCTTGGTCTGAACTCTGTAGTATATCCTTTGTACTAGCCACCCCCCTTCTAAAGGGTCTGCACCCGCACTGTGCTTGTTATTTTATTATTTATTTAGTTGAGGAAATCAAGAGTGGAAACCGATGTTGATTCATGCAGGGAAGTGTGAATGCAAGGTTGGGCTGGTGGGGCTATTTCTGTACCCGTATAGTGCGAAAATGGCAGCACTCCTCTCAGGTTCGCGGAGCATCTACACTTGCAGTAACCAAATTGAATCGTCAGTCATACGTGAGATACTTTAAAATATATCAACTTCATTTATATGTGGAATGTTGTTGACAAGAAACGCAATTGGCAATTTAGTCATGTGCATCTAAAATGATTTTGGCAGCAAACGCCGAGTCGTTCGAAACGTGAATAATCAGGCAGCTGCCACCTAATGATCATAACTCTTGCTAACCATTTCAATTTCAAGTTCACGTATTATTCACGTAGTATCAACTCATTGTATAGCCCACTTTGAACAGCCAGCTTAGTGGGTTTCAAAAATCCATCACGTGTCTCACTAGTTTTGAAATTCTTCCACAATCTCTTCCGGATGACGTAAATTCTTGTTATTTATATTAGTTGAGGATTTCATGAGTGGAAACCGATGTAAATTGATGCCAAGTTGGGCTGCTAGGGCTATTTCTGTACACGTGTTTTGTGGAAATAGCAGCACTCCCAGGTCGTCAAGCACCTACACTTCTGTAACCATAACTAGATAACTGATCATCAATCATACGTGACCTGATATTAAATGTATCGACTTACATATGTTGAATGTTGTTGACAAGAAATATAATTTGTGTTGTAGTCATGTGCATATCTAAAAATTCATTTGAGCACCAAACATGGTCTTTTTCGAAACGTGAATAATCCAGTAGTTTGCCACCTTAAGGATTATGACTTTTTGTACCATTTCTTGCAAATGAAAGATAGTCGATTAATCCAAGCGAAAAAGTTCTCAAATCCAACCCAAATTAAAGAAACACTCAATAGTGCTGGAAACGCTAAAATAGTGCTTAAAATTAAAATAAAGTGCTGAAAATTGTCCAGCGCAATCGGGACGAGCCTAATCACGAGGTATCAGCTTCTCAGCCGTGAAAAAATAAACACGGACGAGCAACTTGCAAGCAGGCTCATTGGATAATTTCAAGGCAACAAATCGGCTCGTATGGATTCTGAGTGGACATGGAATTCGAACGTACAAAAAAGAACAACCAGTAATTTTTGAATGCTGGTATTTATTATACATGTAGAGTTACTTAATTGTTACTGTTTGGACAGGACCATTCTCGTACCCAGAGCTCCCCGGTTCGTCCCCTCGCACCTTTGCTGACTGGCTTGGTTTCGAACGTTGGTGCATGCGCAGAAAGATCTTTCTCTCAGCCTCCCCGCAGAGCAACCGTGTTAGTGCTTAGTTGAGAATTGTTAGGTGATGAAAAAATATTGTGATAGAGGGAGGAAACGAGCTGGAGAGCTCTGGGTGCGATGGGCTGAGACCGAAACCAATTTAACATTTTGTTGAATATAAAGCAGGTCTAAATTTAACTTATGTCAGTTTCCGTTGTTAATCGGGATTTGTTTCATATCCATTTCGTTGTCCTTCTTTGCGGCATTCGTCTTTAACCTCGCACTGAAAAAGAAACAAACATGGCTTTATTAAAGGGAGCGTGCCATGATACGCGCATGCTCCAGGAGCGATCATTAAATAATCAGCCAACATCATGAGCTTTTGGAAAAAACTAACAAGATCATCCTATCAGATAACTTTTTGCGGTATAACAAGTGCTAACATTTTATTTTCATATCAAGTTGATCGGACAATAAGCCGGCTATTGTTGCATACTTTTGTCATTTCTTTCACACTGCCCATATTATTAGGGGTGGCGAATGGTAAATGCGCGATTCTCCCAGACAGCGAGATGAATTAAGACGATCAAATATTAATTGCTTCTCGAGATTCGTTAAAGTTTGTGGGATATTCCTTCAGGAAATTTCTGCTGAAACCAATCCATGGGAAAGGCTGAATTTCCAAAGGCACACGCATGGTAAGTAAGCATGGTAAGCCTGTGTAGCGGCTCTAAGAGGGAATGGGAGGGGAGTCGAAAGAAAACCGGAAATAGCGTGGGGCCAACCCCTTGCGGCCCGCGCCCTTTCCGCTTTTCGCTCGCCTCGACTCCCTTTCCTTTTAGAGCATTTCAGGGCACTTTGTTTCTCATTGTCGAATCACGAATCAAACACAGCAAAGCTCCGAAACATCTTTTCTTTTTGAACATCACACGTCCAAAACTATATTTTAATAAATTTACCTGATAAGAAAGGGGCAGAAGATGCTCTTTTGATAAGAATTTGAGCGAGAGTAGCAAGAAAAGTGTTAAATTTTGAATGAAAGGCTTGGGCCACCCTTAAATCATATTTCAATAAATTTACTTATAAGGAAGTGGCATACGATCCCTCCTATAAGAATTTGAGCGAGAGTAGCTAGAGAAGCGTGCAATTTTGAAGAAAACTGGTAGAGCTTACTCAGGGGCCAGCCACCTTAAATCAAGCGCACTTACCAATTCTGCAGCGAATTACCCATCGGCATCTACGTACGTAGTGATATCTCCACCATGTTCTCACGCGCACTAAACATGGGATAAAAGTTCATAAGTACTCTAAGAGACAATTCGACAAGAAATCAGGGGCGTAACGAGGGGGGTGGGGGGGAGCCCCCTTCATTTAGATTAACTCGACAAGTCTTTTGTAATTCGTAAAAGAACTTCAGACCTGCTTCACTTTCAAATTCGCTGCTACACCTTCCTACTCGGGGATCCCGCGCTAATTTTTTCGGGACGCCCGCGAGTTGCGGGATCATGGGTATGGCGATTACCTCGTCTGCACACATATCGCCGTCTGCATATTCTCCTGATCTTCCTTACAACACGACGGATTTTTCGGGCAATGCGGCGGATACGAAATCTGCGTCTACGACGTCTTCGTCTCCTTCGTCTGCGTCCGGGGACAGGTCGCGGTAAAGGCCGCGGTTCCTCTAGTTCCTCGTCAATCGCGGTAGCATCGGATTCCTCGGGCATCCTAGTAAGGAAAGGCTGATGTTAATGTCTGTGATCTCGGTGCAACAAGGAGAATGGGAAACCTGAATGAATCCTCCTTCGTCATATCAGGGTTACCTGTATTTGAAAAATTCATAAATATTATATTTTATTGTCATAACAGGGAATGTTTGCGGAAAAAAAGTATATACACATGGGATTAGCTGAATTTCCCATGGTACAAGAATATAGAGTACTTAGCATTCATGTGATTGTTCATGGGAAAGCCGAACACTGCCCATTCCTCTGTCATGAGGAATTCAGCTTTTCCCATGAATGAACTTCTGCAGAGTTGTCCTGTGATTATTGTTTTTGGGCCAAAATTAATTTGGAATTATATAACTATAACCGTGTTTCCATTCATTGTTTTATTCAAAAATCATCATCACCATCATCATTGTTATCGTGTTCATGACTGTCAGTCATTCGTCAATACCTAGACACGTCATGACCACGTGGTCAACAAAATCATTTAAAATCAGTTACTGCCCGTCCGGGTCCTAAGATCGTCCAAGATCGCAACATGAAATATAGAAAAAAATTCACAAGATCGCCTAAGTTTACGGCAATGTTAAAGGTCCCGAAGTAAGACTCAGGGGTAGACGCTGAAAATTGTCCTTTTTATATTAGGATTCTTACTTCCAGAAAGCTCTCATATTCCAAAAAAAAAACCGTTCTCAAGGTATTCCAAGTACTAGTATCAAAAAATTCTTACCCCAACTAGACGTCAAATATTCAAACTATTTCCCAGATATTCAAACTATTTTTTAACTATTCAAATTAATCTAAAACCAAGAGCCCATTCTGAAACTCAATAGTCAATCTAATTTCAAAGTCGATATTGTATATTCAAGATTCGGCTTCAACTCCCGACTCTCAAAGTACTAATAAAATTGCGGTCTCAGAAAACTAGCTGTTATCCTCGGTAGCGGTCTTTTTATTTGTCATGTCTACTCACGTCTTTGTCTCCTCCAATTCAAAGGCCTCGTTGGGAACCTCCTCCTGTTCGTCAGTCTTCCTGGCTTCCGGTGCGCTCTCCGCATTCTCTTCCGGTGTGACGTCATCCCTGAATACTTCCGGTTCATCACGTGATTCACACGTGACCGATATCACCAGAGCAAAAATCAGAAGACCCCAGAGCAGCGCTCTCATGATGCCTGATCCAAGATCTGAAACAGGAAAAAGTTCAATAAATATATTTTGTAATAAATGCGTTTCCTTAAGCCATTTGTCTCTAATAAATCTCTCCTACACGTTGTTATTCCGGCAGTTTGGAAATTTTTAGAACATTTGATTAATCCTAAGTTTTCTGTAACAAAACAGATGAATTTCATGATGCAAAACCATTGACCAAAAGTTGTTCTAATATATGAACAAGCTCGATGAGCTGATCGGAGCAATAGACGATTGTATGCTTTTGGAAAAGTGATTTTTTTACATTTAGGCACGTGTTGATGGCCGCGCCCTCGAGACGCGTTAATAACAACGTGTTACTCTTTAAGTTTGAAATTTCTTAGGTAATTTCTAAAGCATGTGTAGGAAACATAGATATCTTATGAATTACCGTCAACACGTTTTCAGGACATTATGCGATAAGAAAGACAATAAAAACATTTTCCAAATGAATAATTTATGTCATTTTGGTTATATTAGCTTGCAAGTTGCGAAAGGAGGGTTAAGGGGGTGAGGAACGGCTACATTTTGTGGAAGAGGTCCGTTGTATATGCTGCCTGAAATAAGAAGGAGTTTCTTTTCGGGTTTCATTGTGAACAATGTGAGCTTCATTCTTTTCCTGTGTTGAGTTCAATTATCATGGCAGAAAATCGACGTTTACTCTGAAGTAAAGGGATGATTCTTGTTTTGGGGATCGAAAAGTTACCTTATAATAAATGGATGTAATAAGTGTGCGTCTCAAAAACAGTGTGCTGCATCCCGTTAAAGATGCTGCATAGTATGGGCAGTTTATAGGGTAAGCAACACGAGTGAATAGCAGTTTGTAAGATGAGTGAGTGAGTAGAGTGAATAAACGGTTATAGCCTGAGCAGTTAAGATGAGTATATTGTCCGTTGTGTTCACTGTGGGGAACAGGGTTGTTGTGGTGTGGCCGTGCGAAGGAGTGCACTGTTCAGGGTCAGATGTTGAAAAAAAAAGTCCAAATCTTCCACCCTTACCTCGCCAAGTAGACTGGAAAATTCTTGTAGACTGGAAAATTCTCGATCGAGGTCTTTTTTGCTCTAGCGCTCTGCAAGAGACTGAAGAAAATGATGCGCAAGCTCTGTATTTATGCCATCACGGAAAGAAATCTATAAATATTCCATTATTTTGCTTCAGGGGGGTGAGAACTGGGAATAGGTAGATATGGGACCTCCGAATAGAGACATCTCCGATACAATACGGAAGAGGAACAAATTGAACATTAAAATTTGTTAACCAGAAAAATATCATCACGATTACTCGTCTGACTACCATCAAATAGTATCAACAAAATAAAAACTGGTTCTCTTTTGCTCGAAGCTCACTTATTAAACGTGTTTCTCGTTAAGGTCTGGTTTCCATATAGTCTTATCTGTCGTATATCTCTCATCAGTCGACCGTGAAACAATGAACGTTGGAATTATTCTTTTGTTTCACGGTTGACTGATACGACAGATACCACAGATAAGACTATATGGAAACTAGGCTGAAAAAACTGCTTAAAGCCCCATTCTTTTTGCGGTCAGATGGGCCAAGTTTTCATATATGGAAACTCTACCGTCTTGGTTGAATTTTTATTTTGGTTGAGAGAGTTCCCTTCCCTCTGACGTAAAGAGAATCCATAATGAAACATTGTAATGAAGCAGTGTTATGGATAACAGTGACAAACTGTTATCGACCCCCCCCCCCCCCCCCTCCCTCTATTCCACCACCATCATTCGACACTACCTCATTCACCCCCCTGGTCTATTTCTTGTTTTCAGAATAGGTCATCTTTTGGTCAAAACACTTCATTCAGCGTTAGTTATTAAGTTCTGTGCTAGTGTCCTAATTAACTTGCTATTTAAATAGTTGTTATTGAAACATTGCGGAACTTTTCAAGGGCGTCCAACTTTTAACTTTTTGCAGGATTCGCAAGTACGTTTGTACACAAGTAGTATTAACGTTCTAAAGCAAATAAATAGAACTATTACTGGAAATTCCTCATTCGACACAACCTCAGTCATTTCCCTGCTCCCATTCTTATTTTCAGGGTAGGTTATCTTCATCAAAACACTTAACAATCCGTTAATATATTCGTGTGCTAGTGTTCCAAATTTAACTTAACGACTTAAATTGTTGTTCTAGAAAAATATTTGTGGTCAATAAAAATGTCACGGTTACTTTACAGAGCGGAACATTTTAAGAACATTTAACTTCCTTGCAGTATTCGGTATTTTGTGCACAAATGCTCAGCAAATAAATAAAAACAGTCGAGGACATCTGCGGAATATGATTTTTAGTAGGAGCCGTGTAGGAGCTTCTCCTCTAGGATTTGGATATATGAATTGGACTGTTTGCATGACAGATCATCTATTTTTAGAGAACAAATAGCTACAGTGTCAAAAAGCTACTCATGAATCAAAAATGTTGCTGTCACGAGAGGAACATTCCCATACATAGGCTCCAGTCTTGACATCTTTTGCTTTAAGATCTTTTTGGTCTAAACGTATAAAGAAATGTGGCCACGAAAAAACTGAAGGTTGCACGATAGGCTCCCCAGGACCATTCACGAACCATCGTTGCGTCGCAATTTATGCGCTGTTATAATCAGCATTTATGCTATTATAATCAGCTATATATTATTTTAAAGATTGCTCTATCTTATGACGATGTTTAGTTTATCGAAGTTTAAATTTATCTTGTATTTTTAAGACCTCGAACAACTACCTTGTTTTACCTGAGAAGCTCCAAACCACTTAGCGGTTTGTTGCCAAATTTCGCACTGTCTCGGATTTTAGGGTGCGTTTCTTTGGGAAAATCCGGATTCGGATTCTTGAATCCAAAAACGGATTTTTCGTTTCTTTTGAGAAATCCAAAAAGGATTCTGAATTCTGCCGTCGTGGATTCAGGAGATTCAATCGAAATCAGGATTCTGAATCCTCGCGTTTCTTTGGGAAAGGATTCGAAAAGAATACTTTGGGTCAGTGGTTAGCTATCATCACGCGTGCGTCCCTCGCTTGTGAGAGGGTCGTTCAGCGACTGTTACCATGATAAAAATCGTTTTTCGGATTCAGCGTTTCTTTCGTTCTACAAAAATCCATGAAATTTCACGTCGAATCTGAATCCTGATTTTCCCAAAGAAACGCACCCTTAGCGGACTCTCGGATTTTAGAAAGTTTGCATATTTACGAAAATATTAGGTCGCGAATTTGAAAGTCGCATTTTTCACAGTTTGTGGCCGCAAAATTTATCATAAAATGTTTTTCAAGTGAAAAAAAAATTCCCTGACTGCAGGGTTTTTTTGTTTTTTATCATTTTCTAACGACACAAACAATTTGACGCCGATATCTTTTAAGATTTAAAAATCGTGCGTGGTCAGGAGCTTCGCGGGTGAAATTTTGATCTATGAAATTAAAGTGCTAGAAAACGCGTGTAAAGTTTAATTAAATTACAGAAAATGAGTGGCGAAAAAAGTTGGCGCTGCATTTTAGGTTTTAGAAATATACTTTAGGACTGTATCAAATAAATTCCAAGACAAAAAGTCATATTATGGATCATATTTCATTTAAAAAACGCCCTCATCTAGTCCTTTAGTACCTAAATAAACCACTACTAACATTTATATTCGGTCAGATTTGCCTTGACTTGCTTGTTACGTGACTGAGTATCTTAATCAGTCACACACCCGCAGGGGGAAATAGATATTAAAATGTTTTTTTCCTCATGGTCATTATTTTATATAATAATGAACATATTTTCATTCAATTCATTTCTTGTTTATATACATTCGGCATTGTAAATCATTCTAGATAGAACATAAACATATGCACCTATGTCCGGAAAGGTTGCAAAGTCACAACAAGTATGCTGTAGCCTGCGCATGCGTCATGGGAGATACCAAGAAGACGAAATTATCGTGTCTCTAACTCAGTACAAAATTATCGTGTCTAACTCAGTACGAAAACAGCACAGGCTTGCCTGGACATCTACATATATCAGTACAAAATTGTTTCCGAGAAATGTATTAGTGAATTATTCGGCATTATAAGCGGGGACATTAGTATGGCTATTTATTCTTTGAACCAGAGTGTGCATGAACTGTTTTGGTAAATAACTGTTTACCCCACATCGCCGGCTAGAACAGACAGTTATGACGGTGCAACCTTTTCAGAAAAAGGTGTATGCCCAGGTTATCATGGCGGCAGCAATGAAATCGTTAATTGGGAATTTAGCGGTTTCTTTCCAATGCCTTCGGAGAGTTTTTTGTTCAAAGTTTTCTGCACTTTCCATAAAAGCATGCACAGCTTATTCTACTGCCTCCCAGATTTTATAGGATTATTCAATACTTTAGAAGGCTAGATTCCGCTAAGAAAATAGCACGAAAAAAGCGATATCGCACGAGTCGCGCAGCGACGATCAGGGCGATATGCGGCATTTTTGAGCGCTATTTTCGGCGGAATCTACCGACTGAACGCTTTGAATAGACTTGAATCCTTTGATATCTCGTCCTCAATGTACACAAAAAAGAGGTATCATAGGATTCTATTCGGAAGCGATACCTCGCCGCTTGACTCTCGAGCGTGTATTCGTATTGATTTTAATTACCCCCAGAACATTTCTAATATTTACGTTTAATTCCAATAGAATGCAGAATGGCGCTGACACGAGAAATGTGCTCGCAATGCATTTCTTGTCAGCACCATTCCGGATTCTATTAAGGATATTGCCGTGTACAGAAATTGGTAAAAATGGCAAGTTTCAGGTTAGGTTTTTTAAGTGATAAGCAAAGCTAGAGATCTTTTTGATTTGGATTGCAAAAACTTGACATTTCATGCCATTTTCGCATAGAAACTCTGTAAACAAAAGGTAGGCCTGATTTAATGGCTATAGCTTTGCAAGGTTTAAAACCATGCAATCGCTCTCGTTGGAATGATCGAGCTATAGTTCTGTGTGCATCAAATGCGGAAATTGCCACACTACAGGTTCGTCGAGCACCTGTACTTGTACTATTAACTATAATTGAGTCATTTTGTTGACAAGAAATCAAAAGGTCATCTAAAAATGGTTTGGGACCAATGGTCAGTTCCGAAACAAATAAATAATCCGACCCTGTTGCATCCTAATACGAATTTGTTGAAACCATTTCTTGCAAATCAAATACTCGAATAATTCAAGTTCGCGTAAATATAGTAACTTACAGTATAGTCTACTTTAAAGAGTTTTGCTTGTTTCTAAAATCCATAACGTGCTCAACGATTTGAAGGTATTCCAAATAATTTGCCAGATGACGTCAATTGCTGGTTATTTATATTAGCCGAGGGATGTTATGTCGTGAGTGGAGGCTCACGATGATTTAATGGTGTTGGGCTGGTGGAGCTATTTCTGTACACGTTAGTGCGTAACCTGGCAGTACTCCAGGTTCGTCGAGCTCCTACACTTACAATAATAATAATTGAATCATCAATCATACGTAGATGACTTCAAATATATCGACTTCACTTTGTAGAATGTTGTTGGCAAGAAACGCAATTTGTATTGTATAGTCATGTGTATTTCTTGAAAATCAAATATAATTCAAGTTCACGTATTGATGTCAACTTATTGTACTAGTCTAGGCTTTAAACAGTTTTGCCATTGTTCCTAACATCCATCACGGTCTCACTGTTTCAAGGGCGGATCTAGGGAGGTGATTAGGGTGGTTAGCCACCCCCTTGTTCTCATATTTCTTTTAAAACCTTAAGATTAGCCACCCCTTGGTCTGAACTCTGTAGTATATCCTTTGTACTAGCCAGCCCCCTTCTTAAGAGCGTCCGTCTGTAAATATCACCTATAGGCTTTAGAATGGAAAATTCAAAATCGCTCAAATTTGGTCAGAAGTTAGGTCATAATGAACTATTCATACTGTCCAAGTTTCAGTTCGATCTGATAAATACAAAGCGGGAGCGAAGAAGTAAGCCATTTCATCGAATAAATGAGCGATTCGTTCGTATTTTTTACCTACTTCGAAAGATGACCAAAATCTCTTCTAAATTGATTACCACGCCAAAAAATCAGTTAATATCCTTGTAGATAAAGGCCACCACACACGGGCCGATTTTTCGTCGCAAGACAACAAATCCTGACCGATCGGCTCGTGTGTGGTGACTCGCGACAAGCTTGCGACAAAACATCGCGCGCCGCCACACACGAGACGATTTTTTGTCGGCGACGATTTGAAAATCAAACATGTTTGATAAGACGAGCGGACGAAAAATCGTGTCGTAAGCTCGTCGCGGGTCACCACACACGAGCCGATCAGTCAGGATTTTTTGTCTTGCGACGAAATATCGGCCAGTGTGTGACGGCGCGCGATAATCTTACGACAGAAAATCCTGTCGGAATCGGCCCGTGTGTGGCGGCCTTAAGATAACAAGCTTCCGATTGAGTGGTTTTAGAACTCTTACCGATGAAAGATAAATATTTCAGCGATTTTTAAACATTTTTCCGTTTTTTCCTAAGGCCCAAGCAGGGGGCTTATATCTCCGATGATATCTGGAATTGTCGAACTTTGAAATATTGGCGAGGAAGAGCAATGTTTCTGCTTTTAATTTATAAAATAAAATTTTGTGGCAATCAAAATCGCGAAGTTCTATGACGCGGAATTAATCAACCCCTGTTGAGCGCTAAAATAACGCTACGATTTCCAGGAACTGGAGGTCACGAACTACAAATAAATGTACATACCTGGTCGCAAATCGGCAAAACCACGGTGAATAATCCCTTGCAGATGGCAAACACTGGTATTGTTTCATTAGTGAGGCGATACAGGACGTCCAGGCATAATTATTCAGCTTCTTCGAGCATTTTCCGTCAAGACACAAAGTAAACAGAGTATATCACCGGCCGAACTGCTGGCTTTTCTGCACATTTTGCGGAAATTGAGCCACTTCTAAAACCTTCCAAAGAAGAAAGAATACTTTTCTTCCTTAGAGTTGAATTCCTGAGCTGACTTTCTATGGAAAATCAGGTAAAGCAGCGCGATTCCCGCGTAGTAGAGATCACTTCGCATGCTGGCTCCCCAAGTGTCATGTCATGTGATATGTGATATTGCGTGACAACAAGAATCCCGAATGCACGGTCACGAAAAGGGCCGCGCATCCTAAGGGAAGTATCCGAGAGTACCTTGATCTTGAAATATCAGATTTAGCCAAGTGTCGCAGTAAAGCACCTTTTGTTGACCGCATTTCATTAGTTATCCAGCATTTCATTAGTTCCTGTAGCTAACTCGGATGAATGCATTTTTCTTAATGCGTTTATTAGACGGGCAACATGCGCGCACCGACATATGGTGGGGGTTTAAGGTATGTGCAATATTATTATTTTTAATTACTGTACCTTTTTTAGTATACTTTGTTTTCACTGATATATGGGTAATGTCAGGGTTTTTCCATGCAGGATTTTTTTTCGGCCCGAAATCTTTTTTCAAACTCATCCACCCTTGCGCCCTCCCAAATAAAAACATCGGCAACTCTGAATAGCGTGCGACTTTGTCTCAGCGTCTGAAAAAAATTATGTAACAAGCCAACCGCTGATTTGTCCGTATTGACCGCAGTTTCTCCTGCTTGCAAGCGGTAGAGAGTGTTTGTTTATACCGGAAACTCGGGGTTTCCGGCATCGCGGCGCCAATTTTGACGTCGTGCGAAAATAATGAATAAATAAATAGAATAAAAATACGGAGTAGGAAGGGAAAGGAGACAAGAGCATGACGGCGATATTTCTCAGTCATGTGATGTATTGATTTATGTATTGATAGGAACACGCGGTGCCAATAAAATGCTGTCCATATATCTTTCTATGTGGACTTGTTTTTCGCGGGGCAGGGGAGGGGTGGAATTCTAGTCACGTCTAAGAATGAAACATTCAGAAATGTGGTTGTACCTGACACGACCATAGGGATCGATCGTAACTGATTACTAGCCATGTCATACCAGTCGGGAGTTGCAATTTCATTCAAATTGTTCTTCCCACAAAATGTTCTTCGTCTATATTTGCCGCATTAATTTTTTACATTGTTTTTCTTAAATAAAATCCTGGAACGCGGAGAAGAAAAAATTATTATCATCATTTATCATCACAAGAGCTCTTGTTGCCATTTGCCATCAAATCATCATTGATTTTTTTTTCTGCGCGCTTTCGAGAGGCTGTCGGGATTCTTGTGGTCACGCAATATCACATATCACATGACATGACAGTTGAACCAAAACATGCGAAGTGATCTTCACTACTACGTGGGAATCGCGCTGGTTTACCTGATTTTACATAGAAAATCAGCTCAGGAATTCAACTCTAAGGAAGAAAAGTATTCTTTCTTCGTAGGAAGGTTTTAGAAGTGGCTCAATTTCCGTAAAATGTGCAGAAAAGCCAGCAGTTCGGTCGGTGATATACTCTGTTTACTTTGTGTCTTGAGGGAAAATGCTTGAAGAAGCTGAATAATTATGCCTGGACGTCCTGTATCGCCTCAGAATTAAACAATACCAGTGTTTGCAATCTGAAAGGGTTTATTCACCGTGGTTTTGCCGATTTGCGACCAGGTATGTACATATATTTGTAGTTCGTGACCTCCAGTTCCTGGAAATCGTAGCGTTATTTTAGCGCTCAACAGGGGTTGAATTCCGCGTCATAGAACTTCGCGATTTTGATTGCCACAAAATTTTATTTTATAAATTAAAAGCAGAAACATTGCTCTTCCTCGCCAATATTTCAAAGCTCGACAATTCCAGATATCATCGGAGATATAAGCCTCCGGTTTGGGCCTTAGGAAAAAACGGAAAAATGTTTAAAAATCGCTGAAATATTTATCTTTCATCGGTAAGAGTTCTAAAACCACTCAATCGGAAGCTTGTTATCTTATCTACAAGGATATTAACTGATTTTTTGGCGTGGTAATAAATTAAGAAGCGTTTTTGGTCATCTTTCGAAGTAGGTGAAAAATACGAAAACATCGCTCATTTATTCGACGAAATGGTTGCTTCCTCGCTCCCGCTTTGTATTTATCAGATCGAACTGAAACTTGGACAGTATGAATAGTTCATTATGAACTACCTTCTGACCAAATTTGAGCAATTTTGAATTTTTCTATTCTGAAGCCTATAGGTGATATTTACAGACGGACGCTCTTAAGGGTCTGCATCCGCCACTGTGCTTGTTATTTTATTATTTATTTAGTTGAGGATATCAAGAGTGGAAACCGTGTTGATTCATGCAGGGAAGTGTGAATGCAAGGTTGGGCTGGTGGGGCTATTTCTGTACCCGTGTAGTGCGAAAATAGCAGCACTCCTCGCAGGTTCGCGGAGCATCTACACTTGCAGTAACCAAATTGAATCATCAGTCATACGTGAGATACTTTAAAATATATCAAATTCATTTATATGTGGAATGTTGTTGACAAGAAACGCAATTTGCAATGTAGTCATGTGCATCTAAAATGATTTTGGCAGCAAACGCCAGGGTCTCGTTCGAAACGTGAATAATCAGGCAGCTGCCACCTTAATGAATCAGAACTCTTGCTAACCATTTCAATTTCAAGTCCACGTATTATTCACGTATTATCAACTCATTGTATAGCCCACTTTAAACAGCCAGCTTAGTGGGTTTCTAAAATCCATGTCACGTGTCTCACTAAGTTTTGAAATTCTTCCACAATCTCTTCTGGATGACGTAAATTTTTTGTTATTTATATTAGTTTAGGATTTCATGAGTGGAAACCGATGTTGATTCATGCAAGGTTGGGCTGGTTTGGCTATTTCGGTGTACACGTGTAGTGTGGAAAATGGCAGCACTCCCAGGTCGTCAAGCACCTACACTTCTGTAACCATAACTAGATAACTGATCATCAATCATACGTGGCCTGATTTTAAATGTATCGACTTACATATTTCGAATGTTGTGTCAAGCAACAGAATTTGTGTTGTAGTCATGTGCATATCTAAAAATTCATTTGAGCACCAAACATGGTCTTTATCTCAGCAAGATATATGGAAAAGCGGAAGGTGCGAGCTCTGCTATGCGCCGTGCTACGTTTTGCAGAAGGGAAGAAGACCAAAACACGTACTCGCACGGTTGGGATTTTTCGGCCACTAGATGTGACGTTTATTTTTCAACTATGGTCTTTTTCGAAACGTGAATAATCCAGCAGTTTGCCACCTTTTAAAATGATTATAACTTTTTGTAACCATTTCTTGCAAATGAAATATATAGTCAAGAGTGGATTACCCAGAGTTTCCATATTTACTATGTACGCCCGAATCACAGTAAGAAAAGTGTCTATTTTTAGAACTAGGATTGCCGCGAAAATTCGTCATCCACAGGGTTCCCACTTTCTCGCCACGCAAACAGTTGTGAGATCCAGCCTAAAATAAATCGCAGATCAATCGAAAAACCTTTAAAGTCGCAAAGATAAGGTAGGATATTCTCTATTTTTTGTGTTTTGGGTATTACGAGCATTCGAGCCTGAGCATTCGAATACTTTCGCGCGCGAAATTCAAATCTAAAAATAGACACTTCTCTGACTGTGATGTGGACAAATACTGTACGAAAGATTCTATCTTTGTTAATCCATTCTTGATATAGTCGATTAATCCAAGCGAAAAAAAGTTCTCAAATCCGCCCAAAATTAAAGAAACACTCAATAGTGCTGGAAACGCAAAATAGAGTGCTCAAAATTAAAATACAGACGAAGTATCACCTTCTCGGTATCAGCTTCTCGGCCGTAAAAAAAAAACAAAACAAAAAAAAACACGGACAAGCAACTTGCAAGCGGGTCATTGGATAATTTCAAAGCAACAAATCAGCTGTGGATTCTAAAGAGGGCATGGGATTCGAAGCACAAAAAAGAACAACCAGTAAAGTTTGAATGCTGATATTTATTATACACGTAGAGTTAATTTATTGTTACCGTTTGGCCAGGACCATTCTCGTACCCAGAGCTCCCCGGTTCGTCACCTCGCACCTTTGCTGACTGGCTGGTTTCGAACGTTGGTGCATGCGCAGAACGATCTTTCTCTCAGCCTCCCCGCAGAGCAACCGTGTTAGTGCTTAGTTGAGAATTGTTAGGTGATGAAAAATTATTGTGATAGAGGGAGTCTCCCCCAGGAAACGAGCTGGAGAGCTCTGAGCTCTGGGTGCGATGGGCTGATACCGAAACCAATTTACTGTGATATACTATGTCAACCAGGTCATTTTGTAAGAAGTTAGCCAATCAGTGAGCGAGTACGTACAGAACAAAGGATCTTGACCTTCTTGAGATTTCAGCCCGGGGGCGGGGGGGGGGGGGGGGAATCCCCATATTTTCAGACGGGGGTGCTCGTCCTATCCCTTATAAAATTGACATACGTGCTATCTCTTAGGGGTATTTAAAATCAGCCCTATCTCTTAGGGGAGTCTCAGACCAATCCTTGCCCAGAAATATATTGGTACTGACACCAGAACCGATATTTACAAAGGAAACTTGGTTGAAAACCCTAAAAGACCTAAAATTCGCTTTTATTTGTTTTGACCTGCCAATTTGCTATCTTTTAGGGGTAAATTCGGCGGTCTCCACACCAAATTTGCTTTCTTTTAGGGGTAAATTTGCTGTTTGCCACACCCATTTTGCTATCCCTTAGGGTCAAAATAAGTTTTCCCGACGAGCACCCCCGTCTGAAATATTGGGAGTCCCCCCCCCCCCCCCCCGGGGATTTCAGACATCGAAATACTCGCTTTTCTCTGAAAATTGTGAAAATTATGAGCAGAAATCACTTCAAAACACTTAATTACTCATCGTCAAACGTAGTTCAGGTATGAAATTTCCTATGGTTTGAATCTCTAAATGGACAAACATTTTACGTGATGGCCCGGTTGTCGTAGTCGCACAGTAACATTTTGTTGTAATTAAAATAAATGTAATTTATGTTTTTAGTCACCGTTGTTTATCGGGATTTGTTTCATATCCATTCCTTGTCCTTCGTTGCCGGCTATTCGTCCTTATCCCTGCACTGAAAAAAAAAAAAAAAAACATGTCTTCATTAAAGGGAACGAGTCCTGATGTACGCACGCTCCAGTAGCGATCATTACATAAACCGCCAATACATCATGAGCTTTGGCAAAATTAATCAAATATTGCTTCTTGAGATTCGTTAAAATTGGTGGGATATTCCTTAAATTTCTGCTGAAACAAATTCATGGGAAAAGCTGAATTGCGAAAAGCACACGCATGGAAAGTTAAACATTCACATTGATAGCCATGTGAAATCCGAACACTTCATTATTCTACCATGGGAAACTTAATTTTCCCATGGATGAGTTTCCGCAGAAAATTTTAGGGGTTCCAAACGACCATTCGCAATCCCTAAGTCACTCGCTTTGTGAGCTCAAACGTTTTCCTATCCATGGGAAAAGCTGAATTTCCCAAGGCACACGCAGGGAAAGTATTTTGAATTCACATGGAAAGTCATGGGAAATGGCTTTGTCAGCTCAAAAGTAAGCTCAAGGTTTTACTGTTTACAGGATGATAGAGCAACGTGTCTGGCGTGTCTAAAACCGAAAAGAGATCGAATCGATATGAGTAGATCGCATTGCGAAAAATCATATTGTCAAAAGTTCCGTGTATTGCTCGTTTGATTTTAGGTTGGGTCATATGTTTTACATATGATCGACACTAGCACCCATGATCCTCTGTGTTCTGTCCTGTGTAGTGTTTGGAGCGTCTAAAGCTCGCTAGAAGCAAATTCATGTTTCAATACGATCTGCAGCGTGTCTGCCGCAGAGCAGAGCAGTACCGTGCCAGATTCGGCGATATCTACATATGTGCCTTATCACTTGGGAAAGTCGTCGTCTTGGATTTTAGATTTTATTATGTAATCCACACGCCCCCTGTGGAAATCAGCTTTGTCGGCGCAAGCCTAAATAAAGTTTTACCTACCTACCTAACCCAGCCGTCGCCTGAAAAATCGACGTCTACGGCGACGTCTACGGCGACGTCTTCGTCTTCGTCTTCTCCCTAGGAAGAAGTGGGGTTGCGGATTCTCCAATTCAGCATCAACTGGTGCAGTATCCTCTGGCATTGTCGAACTAGAAGAGAGAGTTATTCGTAATTCGTAACTGTTAAGGTATAGAGTACTAAATTCCAATGAAGTCACAATTTTCGATTTAGCAATATTGTCCCTTGATTTAGAAAGGGGCATATCGAATGAAAGCTACACACCAAGAATGAGGCAAATAGGTTAGAACGCGACCGATATATGGCCCACTGAATACTTAATTTTCATAGCAAATCACTTTGAAATGAGTTTCAGTTCATAAGATTTTGAACTATGTCTAAAATTATGTATTCAGCGGGTCATATCTCGGTCGCGTTTCAACCGATTCACCTCATTTTGTGCATGCAACGTTCTTTGGTATTATTCGTGGACTGAAATCTGAAATTCGATATTTTTTAATTTGTGAAGTCACACTTTACACTCTAGTAAATCGAGAAATTGTGTCAAATCGTGCATTTTTCCTTTTGAGTATAAAGACTGAGACAGAGTTTTGCGCGCTAAACGTACATCGAATAAGCTTAACCTTTAAAATTTACCAAGTTTCTTTGGGTTGTCGAAGGTTGTTCATGAAAAGAAGCAATTGATTGGTTGTTCAACAACAAACCAATCAGGGGACAACGAATGTACGACTTGAGTTTAATCAACCGTGTATTTGTTTTTTCTTCGCATTCTGATTGGCTGACTAAAAAAGTCCCTCCAAGACCTCAACCACTAGGAACACGTAGAAAACGGAAGTCTATAATTTACTTTTAACAGTCGTTTGAAATCCACACTATCATTAGGAAGTAATAGACCTTTTTCCAAAATGGCCGCCGAAAATTCACACGTCTTAAAAATACTGACTGAAAATCAAATACTGCCACTAGAAAGAGTATCCTCACATTAGTAAATTTTCGTCAAGCCAAATGCCATGTCAGCTGTGTAAGCAGAGTCTGAAAATTGAATCATATAGATAGCAGTGTTGCCATTCTAGAGATTGACCGGGATTCCTGTAGTATCCTGTCTACCTTGTTGCCAGGCTATTGACCGTGAACAACACAGTGGAAAATACACATAGCATCTTTCCTCGAGTATATATGAGTTTTGGTTGAGGTTTAAGCTTTCTATGCCAATAGAAATAGTGAAAAACTTACTGGGATTCCAAGATATTTCCTTATAAGGAAGCTGGAGAAAGTCGACATTTTTTCAAGGGAGCTATCTTGATATGGAGGCATACCCCCAGTCATACAAACGCCTGTTAGTACTGAATTTTCAACGTTCGTTTTTGCGGAAGATATTGGATATAATGCAGCGAAATTTCGCTAGTTTTACTAGAGTGATGATGCGTGTTCTAATAGTGCTGGTATTCGGTTTTAACAAATTTAACAAAAATCGATTTGAATTTTCGGCGCCAATTTTGGAAAAAGGTCTATTGTGCTCACCTTTTTTGTTCCTCTATTGTTGTAGTGGCCTCCTTAGGAACCTCTTCTTCTTCGGTCTTCCTGGCTTCCGGTGCATTCCCCTCAGACTGTTCCGACACGATGTCATCCTTGAACACTTCCGCTTCGTCACGTGATTCACACGTGACAGACATCGCCAAACCAAGAAGGAGAAGACTTAAGAGTAGCGCCCTCATGGTGGACGAATAAACGACCCGAGATCTGAAACGAGAGTCGAATTTATGTTTCTTTCTGAAGTTGGTTGTCTATGTTAGGGAATGTCCTAAAGCGTTTGTGATGCAGCGTTTGAGATGTTTGAAAGTCAACGAGAATCGGGTCCACTTGGAGGCGATGTCAAACTTTCTTGTCCATCCCTTGTCTCGCTTCTATTCTGTGGAATCGAGTCATTCATGTTTTTATTTTAAATTCGTAACATTTATTCTGATCTGGAACTTTAAATGGAGGCTGTCACGATATGTGCATGCTCCAGGAACGATCACTGATCAAAACTTTTTAGACCATCCTATCAGAAAACAATCGAAGAACATATGTAATACGTAAACATTTGGTCGGATGGATCGAGAAATAACGAAATAAAAACGAATTGTTCTCGTGTGGTTTTCGGCCTTCGCGACCCAACATTACGGGGCGATACTTCTTTGTTTTGAGATGCGCAGAACAACTCCGCAGTTGCGCGAGAGCTTCCCTTTACGTAGATGTTTTCTAAAGAACTGAGCATTACAGTCAAGTGCGAGGGACGGAATGGGAGCGGCGTTAAAAAACAGGAGAAACCTGCATGCAGAGGCTATCGAAACAAGGAAGGAAAGAGTACGTATATTCACGGTGGAATAAGGCGTTAATTTGTAGGGCTCCGGCCAAAATAATCCATCAAAATCGCCTGTGCTCGCCGCAGTGCTAGATGTAAATTGCTTTCAAAAGTATTTTGTCGATGCGCGCGAAAAATGATTGAAATTTTGCTGCTCGCATTTGTATTGACTCACATCAAAATTATTTTGGTCTCGCTGAGAAAACCAAAGTGCTCGAATGCTCGCCAAAGATTTGTTGAATTGGTAGTACTCGCAAAAAGTAATCGAAAATATTTGCTACTTGCATTTACTTTATTGATCAAAATGCTTGCTCTCGCATAGAATGAACCAGGATCGATTCCTCGCCAAAGTAAGGGGGGTAGTGCCCGCAAAATGTGATCGACATTTTGCTATCGCATTTATATGCAAACTTAACCAATGAAAATGCTTCTTCTCGTAGAGAAAACCAGGGCTCGAATGCTCGCCAAAAATGGTTGGTAGTACTTGCAAAATGTTTTTGAAGTTTTGCTGCTCGCTTTGCTAACGAATCGAAATGCATCGTCTCGCAAAAAAAACTCGAAAAGCACGATTATACTCGGAAATTGCATCCTCTCACCTGTTGCAGTAGTGACTGACTTGACTTGGAATCTTAATCTCCTGTGCTCGCTTCTGTTGCTGGAGAAGACTAAAAATTCGTTTCGTACTGCTCTGCATTTATGCCATTACAGTAAGAAATCTATAAATAGATCCATTGTTACGCTTGCAGGGGAGAACATTTCCTGCAATGCGGAAAATTTCGTTAACAAGGAAAGTAGATAATATAACGAACAGCATTTTTCCGATGTGGATATTAAGATTATGACCCCTCCCCCGTTACTTTTTTGTGCTTTAAAAAATTAAATAGACTAAGGTAATGTATTTCATTTTTCTATTGCTTGACAAAGTTGTTGATCGCAATCTTTTGCGCAACGTTCCCGAACTTTCCAAAATGTGCTTAATCATGAGAATGATTGGAAAATTACGGCCTTTAAACATTTTTTGCGCTATTTTAAGGCAACAACTCTTTATGGAATGGAAAAGTACTACATCGGACAATTATCAGTTAATGAATAGGCGGTTCACATGGCCATGTGGTAAATATTTGCGACCACGAATGCCAATGCGTTGTTGTTCGTTCTCACAGGAAGTTACAAACAGAAATAGTAAGATGTTAGGTCAAAACAACTTTTCAACAACGTTGCACATTACATTGAATGTCAAGCAGTTATATATAGTATCAGTCAAATATTTTCAACGCTGCGTTCTGATTGGTTGGACCTACTCGTAGGGCTATAAGTAGCGAAAAGTGTCGGATTTAAAAAGCCACAAACTGGCAAATGACCAAACCAGAAATAGTATTTGGCTAATTTACAAATAGTGATTGACTTAAATAATTATTCCACTCGCCTTCATGGTCTCTAGAGTGAATAGCCCACTCTGCACGGCCGGGAAGAATCCCATTGTGTTTGACGTCTCTCTTTTGTGCGCGTTAATCAGATGCAAAAGTCAAGAAAAATCATGTCATGCTCCGCCGAGTTTTGAACGAACTATAAAATGTGCGAGAATTCTTTTGTTCATGTCCTCTCGTGGATAACTCGGCTGAGCGCGATTATTTAAATCACCTTGTCGAGTTGTTGAATAGAGTTTTACGGCGGGTTAAATTTAAAGTATAAAATGCGACTTCTTTAAAGAGTTGTTTATCCCTGAAACTTGGCATATGTGTTCTTATAACGTGGTTCAGTATGCTGGAACCTGTCGAATTGTTGTAGGTAGCTTTGTTTCCAAAACATTTTCTCGAACTTCTAGACGAACTTGAAATGCCATATAAAATCAAATGAAAATGGCCTGTGAATACCTTCAAAATGCGACCACTTCTGAAACGCGGATAGTCTATTTCTTTAGAGGTTTGCCTTGTGCGTTCCTTAAACTAGCTACCTAGAAATGTCGAATTCTTACAATGGCTCCTCATTTCTCGAAAACTTGATAAATGTAGAGGCTAGTTTGCGTGATTTGGCCGATTTCTTTGTAATATGGTCTGTATAATGAATCAAATTTGAATTTTACCGCCGCGTAATAAGATGCAAGTTAAGCTCAATGACGCGTGATTCTTCCCGATAGTAAGAAATCTATAAATAGATCCATTGTTACGCTTGCAGGGCAGACCGCTTTTCTGCTATGTGGAACATTTCGTTAACAAGGAAAATACTAGATAAATATAACGAACAGCATTTTTCCGATGTGGATTTTAAGATTATGATCCGTTCCCCCGTTACTTTTTGTGCTTTAAAAAATTAAATAGACTAAGGTAATGTATTTAATGATATCTCTTTCATTCTTCCATTGCTTGACAAAGTTGTTGATCGCAATCTTTTGCGCAACTTTCCCGAACTTTCCAAAATGTGCTTAATCATGAGTCAGTATGATTGTAAAATTACGGCCTTTTATTTTTTGCGCTATTTTTAGGCAACAACTCTTTATGGAATGGAAAAGTACTACATCGGATAATTATCAGTTATTGAATAGGCGGTTCACATGGCCATGGGGCAAATATTGCGACCACGAATGCTAATGCGTTGTTGTTCGTTCTCACAGGAAGTTACAAACAAAACTAGTAAGTTGTTAGTTCAAAACAACTTTTCAACAACGTTGCACATTACATTGAATGTCAAGCAGTGATATATAGTATCAGTCATATCACACTAGCATCTATTTCCAACGCTGCGTTCTGATTGGCTGCGCTACTTGTAGGCTATAAGCCTTTTATTAATCAGCACATCGATGCACTCACCAAATATGGTCATTGGAACGACAATAGCTGTCTTCTGTACATGTTTTTACAGCTCGTACAAACTACGCAAACGTAATGTTTTTCAGGTGTTTTTGTGCTATCGATGTGAATAATAAAACCATTATCCCGCTTGATTTTGCAGAATATCGTCTGATTTTAGCCAACTCTGGACTGCGTCCCTCGTCGGCTAAGTATCAGATGATATTCTGCGCAATCTCACAGGATAGTTAAATAGCCTACTAGTAGCGAAAAGTGTCGGATTTGAAAGCCAGAAAATTGCGAATGACCAGACCAAAAAATCGTTTTTGGCCATAAAAATTGTGATTTGATTAAAACAATTATTCCACTCGCATTGGCCTCTGAGTCAATAGCCCATTCGGCCTTTTGCCTCATGGGCTATTGACTCAGAGCCAATTCGGGCTCGAAGAATAATTGTTAAATAACACTGCGTGTATTATCAAATAAAAACACAACGTTCGCACGGACGGTGCGAGCCTTCTGAGTGTATGAGTGCAGTGATTACAACCAGAACCATTCCGCCTGTCAAGCCATCGCCAATCACATTCTTGCCCTGTTTCGCCCAGAACATTCGCCGAGACCACAACGGAAGCTTGCAAGGGGCTGTGAGAGTGAGAAAAACGTGTGCGTGTTCAATAATATGCGATGGCAGCGCTGATTTCAGGCATCTTTGTTTTGAGGGAGGGTACATAATAGACCTTTTTCCAAAATGGCCGCCGAAAATTCAAATCGATTTTTGTTAAAAATGAACAACAGCACTAGAACACAAATCATCACTTCAGTAAAACTACAAAATTTCGCTGCATTATATCCAATATCTTCCGAGAAAACGAACGTTGAAAATTTGAAAATTTACAGACGTTTGTATGACTGGGGGTATGCGTCATACCCCCAGTCATACAAATCTCTGTAAAAAATTCAATTTTCAGACTCTGCTTTCTCAGTGGAAATGAAATTTGGCATAGCGAAGATTGAAAGTATTACTAATGTGAGGATACTCTTTCTAGTGCCAGTATTTGATTTTCAGTAAGTTTAATTTTAAGGCATGTGAATTTGCGGCGGCCATTTTGGAAAAAGGTCTATTGCTAACCTTGACAACTAATCATCTCGCAGAATTCAAATTCTAACACCTAAAACTAGATTCACCTACTCCTGTGCTTTGGACGCCCAACAATTGGTGATGGAGCAGACTGCGAGCCGGTTCTACAGTGTTATGTTTCTTTGGAACAGAGGAAAATCTAGAAACATAGTATCATGTGTTATTCCTCGGGCTTCCTGTGGAAGAGCCCGAGTTATAAATTCGGCTCTGTTATTTTATTATCTTTATTTTTCCTGGCAAAACGCAGTTTTTGACAGCTAGCTCATCAAAAATCAGCCAATCAGCGCTCAGAAACCAATTAGCATAGCTAGCTAAGAATCAAAATGGGCCGGCAGCGCCATATTGCTTGGGAAATCTTTGGCTTTCTAGCCAACTTATAAGCTCTAGAATTAAGACTAAGTTTAACAGAACAAGGTCTCGTCTCCGGAGAAAGCGATGTTAATACGAGTGTGCAATAAAGTTGAATTGAATTGAATTGAATTCTGTGCCGAGTGGAGCATGTTTACGATCTTTGTTTTCGTGAAAAATGCATCTAGATTAATTGAATGTAGCCCTGAAATGTCAAGAAAAATTCCGAAAATGAAATATGTTTTGTATCTGAAGCACTGAGCTGAAATATTCAATTTCGTATTTGACATGTGGGTGAGCCTGAAGTCGTTCGATTCACGTTTCTCTGGTATTATTGAATCCTCCAAGGATAGATATAGACAGAAGCCCGAGTTCACGCAGTTATGCGTCTAGCTTTGAAATGATCTTCGTATTTTTATGGATCAGAGCTGAGGGACCTATATTTCGAGCTCCTGTTTCCAGAAATAATTTCGCATGGAAGTAAAATAACGGAATATGTATAGTTCAGCTTACATGCTCAAAATAGTCCAGTCATTTTACGGTTTGACCTAAAAGTAATTGCAACAAAAGCTTTTCCTTCATAATCCTATCCCAAATACCCTTAGAAACAACATACTAAAAGTCCCATTTAATCGAAGAAGGGAACATCTCAAAATTCAAGTTTGAAAAGACGCCACAATTTTCTTTTGTTGGCGGCCATCTTGCCCTTTGTTATTAATGAGTTTTGCCGCACTTAAGTTTTGCGAAGCTTTTGATATTCGCTATACTGTACAGTATTCCCAGCTAAGTGTTTGAATTTTAATGGTTCAAAATGGACTCATTCGTGTTATATATACTTTGCTAGGTACGTTATTTTTGCAAACAACGCTTTGACAAAGAGAAATTTCCAATGTCATAAGTCAAATACAGTGCCTGACTAGGAATCTTGAAACATGTTTCCATACACAACTCAATAATTCTTAGTAATGGATTCGGTTGTCAAACATCAGTAGACTCTATACAAGGGGTCATTTCTATGTAAAGGAAAGCGTTAGAATATTTACCTGTTACGCGTTACAGTCTAGAGCTAGTTCTATCAGCGTACAGCTCGAAGTGCCGTAAAACTCATTAATAACAAAGGGCAAGATGGCCGCTAACAAAAGAAAACAAAAGAAAATTGTGGCGTAAAAGAAAATTGTGGCGTCATTTCAAACTTGAATTTTGAGATGTTCCCCTACTTCGATTAAATGGGACTTTTAGTATGTTGTTTCTAAGGGTATTTGGGATAGGATTATGAAGGAAAAGCTTTTGTTGCAATTACTTCTAGGTTGACCGCATTTTTGTCATAAAATGACTGGACTAAAAGTGTTATTAGGCTTTTATCTTATAAGTTGAATGATGGTTTATTAGACTTCCTTCCGTGTTGTGTAAAAAAATGCACCATGAACTTGTTTATTATTTTATAACACATTTTGTTAAAACAACCGAGACACAACCACTGTGCCCAATGGATATGACAATGTTATGATCCCTTTGTTGTGTGTTGATCTAATTTTTTTCTTTGATTCTGCGAACTCTACACCGACCAACAAACTACGGTTTGGCTTCCGTCAATCAAACGAATGAACAGCTCTGGGTTATTTCGTTGAGGCTTTCATAGATCTTGTGATCTCATATATAGGGGCTAGCTGGAATCAGAAACACACTGTAAAATGCAGACCAAACTCAGAAAACATGCGTGGACTTGACTTAAAAGGTTTGATTGACGGAAGCCAAAACGCAGTTTGGCGTTTGGAAAGTCAATTAAGTGGGGGTTCGCAGAATTATGAAAATCGCAGTATAACCTTGCAGTACCCCTCCCAGGATAATAAATCAGTTCTTCTATTGGCTACAAAAACTCGATCGGACACAAGTATTCAACTCTGCATCATTTTATTCCTACGCCTACAGATGTTGCGCAGCTCTACGCCAACTAGCAAAGTGGTAGTTCGCAGAATTATAACATCGCAGTAATAATGTAACGGCTCATCGTACTTTTTTCGCTATGCTCATTAAATAGTTCGATCAGCCCAAAGCTAACCAACCATGGATTTTCCACTAAAAATACCCTCGACCAATACAAATAATAAGGTACACTGACTCCATCCGGCACTAATTAGGTAAAAATCAATGTCCTTGTCGTAAACACTGGTATTTTTCAAAACAACGGGATTTTACTGGGAAAAACGTCCATTTTGCAAAGTTGATAATTTCATGTGCGGCTATCTTTTTCAAGCCATTGCTGTCAATGTCCACCCTGGAGCAGAAAAGTGAACCTGCATGCTGAGCTGGACGGCTCCATCTCTATTGTCATAGTATGTAGCTTGTTCGAGGTTTTTCGCGTCGTCGGTGAATTTTGCTTGCCCTTCGGTCGTAAAATTGGCAAAGTTTGCCAAGTCATTTATTCGCGATGTGAGTGTTAGTAATTCAAGGAACGACGGAAAACGGAACACGCGGAACAAACAAACAGTAATTTGGGTTATTATTTTTATTTTCTGTATCTTTTCATTATCACAAGTACCCGAAAAATTCTGCTTAGTAATCTTTGAACGCTTCTACAGCTCGTCAAAACCAAGGCCGTAGCGCTTACTGGAGCCGGAATCCTTAAAACTCCCGATTTTGCTCTCTGATCAAAGTTCTCCCAAACATGCGGTAATTTCACATGCTGGGCTTTAAATTTTCGGCACGGCACGCTTCGCGCGCAATAAGAGTTCCAACTTTCTTTAAAAACTGCCGGAACTTTTTTATGTCGTGCCCCCCCCCCCCCCCCCCCCCCCAGTTTTTGGAGGCTTGCTACGGCCCTGAAAACGGTGCTTATTTTGAATAACAGAAAAAAAAAACCTTCAATTAAGAGGGGAAAAACGGGATCATACATCCAGACATACATTCTCTAGTCCCCAAGACTAAAGCGTTATATGGCGACCGTACGGAACGCTAGAGATTGGCTGCCCCGACAGGTGCTATCCCGAGAGGGGGAATATATAGATTTAGCCACTGGCTAAAAGCGGAGCTCCCGGTAAATATTTTTCTGTTTGAGGGTGGGTTTACCTTATTTTTTTTTGCCGTTGCTAGGGAAAACTATAAGTCCTGCAAAATATTCATCACATGACGTTATCGCGACGTAATTGCTCGGTAGCGACTCAGTGACCTAGCGGCAAGATTCGGGGCCCTGGTGGAATCCTATTTGTGAGCATGCGTGCTAGATAAGATCACTACAGAAAACATTGAACTTTCAAACCGGAAACCGAGAATCTGGGATTAAAAAAAATCGACTCCCACGAGCACTAAATCTTGCCGTTGACCAAAATATGACGGCTCTGGGTACGAGATTGTAAAAATAAGCCAATCACCAACGGTCTGAAATGGCTGTCACCAGAGCACCCTATGCTTTTATCTATGCGCCTGGGCAAATTTCGCTGAGCATGAGGGATACGTTGGATGACATACAGAGCTTAGAGTGAAGAGAGAACAAGTTTGAATGCAGATCACTTTTTATATTCTACTTTGGCAGTACGCTTGCACATGTTATTCTCATTTGTCTTAAAGGGGTACTGTCATGGTCGGTCATGATTTTGGGCTTATTTCAACCTTTCAGCTGCTAGATAAATACAAATTTTCAAGCGGATGATAAGCTTGACATATAATGCAAATTTAAGTTCTTATTTTTGTCTAAGACAAAGCCGAAACACTGGTCTTTTGTTTGAAACAACCCCGCTGGGGAGAGGGGTCCCATAGTTTTTGTTCGGGGATGATCGTCGTATCTTTTTGGGGCTAAAACACGGGTTTTTGGTCTCTTTTACGGGTTATCTTGATGTGAAATAAGATTAGATGGAGAGACGTAGTATCTTTTAGGGGCGAATTATGCGTCCAAATAAATTGTTTTGTCTCATAATTGCGCTTGTGTAAGAAAGAGAGATTACTCGATGAAAAATGATAAGTAGCATTTTGGTCAAACACGGAAACTTCTTGATGGGTATCTTTTAGGGTAACAAATTTCAGCCACGTCCTTTTTGGTATCTTTAAGCGGTGAAACTGTAAATTCCCGACGATCATACCGACCAAAAAATGGGAGCCCCCCTCCCCCCCCCCCCCCCCCCCCGAAACAACCTTGACAGTGCCCCTTTAAGATCGCTCCCACTATTTTCTATCATTTGTAACTTTGTAGCTTTCAGTCTGGATGTTACTTGCTTGTCATGTCTAAATCCTTGCTGATGGGATTCGCTCTCATCCATATTGTACTAAAAAAAGTGTTTCAAATTGATTTAAGAGAGGTTTCACGAGGATTTCGAGCACAAATTGGCCACAAATTCAGTTACTCAAAAGCTTTAAAACCTCTTGGCTTGATTTTGGTTTGCTTTTGAAGAACACTTGCATGAACTATTTACTGAGTGCCAACTTTTTTGTGTCAAATCCATATTTAATGGGGTTACCATGGAAAAAAACCCGCTGATCTGCATTACTAGGGGCGCATGGTTTGCAGCGCTGTTTCAAAAAGATCATTTTAAAGCTTCTGAAGAGTAGAACACAAATGTGATATTGTTATTAATTATTGATAAATTATCAATAAAATCAATAATTATGTCAAAAACTTATTCTCTCGTTTGATAAGTTCTAGTCCGAATTTAATAGAACCACCCAGTTTTTTTGTGTCAGAATTAATGGATTAAGGTGGACTCGAAAGGCGTGCCAGCGATTTTTTTGTATGTTCGATTTTTACGGTTTGATTGCTTTGAATTTAGGTATAACCGAAAAAGCTCCAACTGAAGGAAAAATCGTCATGAAATTAGAACAGAGCAATTTTTTAAAAATCGCTGGGACTTGGAGTCCACCTCTGGGTTATCCAAGATGATGATGATACAAAACTGGATGTTTCTATTGAATTCTGACGGACTAAAACTTAGGCAAACGAGATTGGTCACTACTCAGCCGTGCTAGGGAGTGGGAGGACATGAAAGCCCGGGGGAGGGGGGGGGGGTACTCTGATATAAAAATGACGGAGAGGAAGAGGAAGTGTCTTTTTTTTCTATTCTTGTCATCACCTGTTTCCCGGACGTTTCAACCCCCCAAAAATACCCAAAAAATACTTTTACTCCAAATTTCATCCCCAAAAAAATACGTCGGACCCCCCCCCCCCCCCCCCGTCATTTTTATATCCGAGTACCCCCCTGGGCATGAAAGGTACCTCAAAATGAAGAAAAGACGCGGCACTGCTCTTTTTAGTTGCATGTATTTGTATATATGTATATGTATTTGGATTGGAGGGAATTGGAGGTTGTTTTTAGTACTTATTGTGAATATTGGATGTTTCATACTTTGTGCATCGTCAGATAACATGAAGCACTTTTCACTATTTGTTTCGGTCAAGTGCTAAAAGCTTTTCATCATAACTTACCATATTTGCAGACTTTAGTCCAATCGCACCCTGTTACCAAGGAAATAAAATATAAGGGAATATTATGAATACCTTATATATTCTCACTAACTTTCGCTTTTTATCAATTTGTGTGGGTCCAGAAAATATCCACCCCTCGGAGGGGCAGGGAAGGTTGGTGGTCAATTTACCTTATCTTTTCCATACAAATTCTGTATATTTCTTTGGAAATTCCAGAGGGGTAACATGTGGGGGGTGGGGCACTTTTCAACACCTCCGTGTGGGGTATGGATATTTTCTGGAACCACGCATTTCGCGAAAAAAAAAAAAATAAGCGCCATATTTCGCTAGATTATAAAATTTCGCGTTTTTCAGAACAAATTATATGTAGAGTGGGAGTGTTTTAATTTCGCGATTTTGTCTATTTTTTAATTGATACAACTTAGCTGGTTTTCCCTTCGGCATAATAATATCGACATCGTAAAGAACAGCCACAACAAAACAAGCTAAGAATGGCAAAACAGAACGTATTATACAGCCTAAATAATCAAGTGTATAAAGGAAGAGGTCAAAACAACGGTACTCTATGTATAAGTATCCACCGTTTGGTACCCGAGACCCATCACCTCTTTCAATTTACCTAAAAATCGGATTTTAAACTAGCTGCCGATATCTCGTGAAATGATTGATGAATCTTGGTGAAAACTCTACCATTGAGCTCTACATGAAGAGAACAACACATTTCTACAATAAAATCGGGTATCCCTTATTTGTGTGGAAAATAACCACTGGATACCTATAGGGGGTGGTAGTACCCGATACCCCACCACCTCATTTACCATCCCTGATACCTATCGAGTACCGTTGTTTTGAATGTAAGGGACCGGTCATTATTTATCGCCTGGGGGGGGGGGGGGGGAGGGGGGGCAGAGGATTTGGGTAATACAAGGTCAAAATGCAGTGATCCTCCCTCTATAAGTACAGTGATTAACGTGATCCCCCCTCAGAGCAGTTAAACGTTTTCGTGATCGCCCCCCCCCCCCCCCCTCCCCATTTCACCTAGGAGAAGACAATTTACAGATTAAGGGGGATCGCATTTTTCTTTCATTGCGCGCGAAGCGCGCCCGAATTTTGATAAACGCATTTCATCAAACCTCAGAGAAAGGGTCAATGAACATTCCGTTTTTTATGTATAGTAAACAAATCCTCTAGGTTTTATTATTCATGCGCGCAATTGCGCGCCGAAATGACGAAATTATTATTATTCATTTGCGTGAAGCGCGACCCAAATGGCGAATTTCTATGCCTGTAACGCCGAACTCACGCTTACTCTTCTTTCAAACATAGTGACTGCCCGCCAGGCCTATCACTGCAGGGCATTGGTGGCAGAGTTTGTTTTTTTTCTCGCCAAGATACACCTGTTCTTGTGAACGGTGCGAGTAGTGTCTTCGTTGCGCGAGTTGCGAAAGACTAAATTAAATGATATTCTTTATGCGCGCGCGAAGCGCGCCGAAATTTTTATGTATTGAGTGAAGTGAAGTAGAAAAATAGAAATGATAGAGAAGTTGATGGAATAACTACTTAGAAAATTTCTTGTGATCCCCTCTTTCAGGGCTTCAGGTTTTGAGAGATCCCCCCTTTCGCTCGCCCCAAAATGAAATGATCCCCCCAAAAATCCTCTGCCGCCCCCCCCCCCCCCCAGGCGATAAATAATGACCGGACCCTAAGTCCTATATAAGTTTTAAGTGCCCAAATATTCATTCTACTTATCTTCCTGCCCTCATTTGGACGGTCACAACCCATTAGAGCGCAGTATGATGTTGTTACTCTGACACTGCTATCAGAAGACGAACATTCGGACATATCAGTGTTGGTTAAAGCGAGCGATTGTAGTTTTTAGTTTCTCACAGCTACCCTGTATTTTTGACAGGCTTTTTTACACATCGATAGGCATCAGTATGAAGAATTAAAAACGGAATTGCTCAATTTATACAGTAGCTATAAACCTCTCAACTTTGCAGGTAAACTCATTTCAGTCACTATCTCAATGCTACGATTACGTATTTTGTCGATTTTGATATTTTTGCAATCATGATTTCACTTTGAGTTTGTGTGAGGTTTTGAACTTCGTATGCCTACTCCGTATATCAAGAAAATTTCGCCAAAAGCTGTCGTTTTGCCGACGTTGCAAAACATCCTTATTAGGAAATTCCCCCTTACCTTATTTGGAAGGACTGTAAGTACTTTCCTCATATCTTTGCGAAAAAAGCAGTAAAATTGACCAAAACTTGCAGATACTCAGGAAACATCCTTTTCTTGATCGCCATTTTGTTTTTACCCCCCGCCGAGGGGCCTGAGACGCGATTTGAACACCACAGGCAGCCCGCGCGGATTTGCCATAAAAACGACAGCACGATAGCAGTAAGCAAAACAAAACAAATGGTGGAGAAAAGTACCTTGACAGGCTCTTTCCCATCTGCATACACGCCTTAGGGCACGGTAAACCTTTCTTGCGACTTTCTTAATTCTTCGTGTGAAGTCTTCTCCACCCAGGTCTGGGGACTGGACGCGGTAAGGGTCGCGGGTCCTCCAGTACCACATCCAATGCGGTCGCGTCCTGTAGAGCCAACCTAGGAGACCCCTCTCAAATGTTAGAGATAGATAGATAGATGTGTTTATTCCTTTGACTTGCAGCTAATAGCTGAATTTCACAAAGGGGTCAGAACAGCTGGTTACAAAACAATTTATTATATTATTTAAAACAAAAAGATGGACTTTTACTGTTTTTTACTCAAAAAGAGGGGTGGGTATCCACCCCATTCCAAAAGATATTTGTGAATCCCAGAGCTAGTTTTAGACCATATGTTAAAATGAACAAAATCCCCCTACCCCTCCCCCCCAAAGATTTGTGTCAAAAATTAATAGCCTGTACATAAATTACTAATGAGTACAAGCTCCGATAGTCATAAATTGGGCAATGTGTCCAACATTAAAGAGCCTGTGTCAGCCACTCCTTTGTTGTTGTTTTCGTTTGATGTTGGAAGATGAATTACGTGTAGAAATCTTTAAATCAACATCTAAAAACAAAGTTTCAGATTTGATTTACCAAATTCAATCGAGCACATTGCTCTATATTCTCTAAATCAGCCGATGGAAATGGATGCTTTCTCCTATTTGGTATGTTGCTATGCTGTCAAAATAGCGGCTGACACAGGCTCTTTAAGCTTGAAATATGAAAAATTCACGTTTTTTCGAGTTTTGCAAAACATGCATGTCAAAAAGTGGTTGCCATGGAAACTGGGCCGTTGACCCTGACATGTCATTGACACCAAAATGTCCCCAGATAAATTTTAGGAAAAGTCACGAAGTTTCACCATCATAGCTGCAGTGGTTTTAGAGTAATCAGGATAGTTTACTGGGGGGGGGGGGGGGGGGGGTCTGAATAGCTGAATAGGGTTAATTAACAATTAGACCTCGAGGCCGAATGTGCTATGATAAATAGACCATGAGGCCGAAGGCCGAATGGTCTATTGATATCATGGCACATGAGGACGAGAGGTCTAATGTTTTAGTATAAAGCAACTAGTTGGTCGGTTTTGGCAATGAATTCCATTATTTCATGATGTTGAAAAATCAAATTTTCTTGCAAAGAAAGGTGGTAGTTTTGCCAGGTATGGTCTATCACTAATAGACCATTAGTAGCTCAGCCAATCAGAATACAAGATTTGTAACAGACCATTAGTTGGTTTATACTAAATATCGTATATCCTGTGTGTGAGTACCAGTGCTTCAGAAAAGTTTTTTCTGATTAATAGTAACTTAATTTTACCGATTTTTTTTGTCTCAGCCAAATTAAATTTCCTACATTTTCAATAGAGCCCGTGTCAGCCACTCACCGCAGTTTGGAAATGTACCATATTCACGAGCTCACCAATATCAGACTGTGATTATCGCACATGCGCAGTACGATTATAGAACGTAAGGGGACTGCTGTCGACAACATGCCACAGGATACCCGTTTGATTACTTGGGCAAAATTCGACCAGCCATATTCTGGTTATTTTGTTTCAGATTTGATTTACCAAATTCAATTATTCGAGCAAATTGCTCTATATTCTCTAAATCAGCCGATGGAAATGGATACTTTTTCCGACTTTTTTTTTTGGTATGTTACTGTCAAAATGGCGGCTGAGAAATGTTCGATGGGTCCTGGTGTTAGCAAAATAGTTGTTATTTTGTCTGATTTTAAGCTATTGTAGGTGCATCATGTATTAATCATTTTAAAGCACACTTCCCATTTGTGCCATGGGGGATTCAGCTTTTCCAATGAATGAGTTTCTGCAGAAATTCCCTGTGATCATGAAGGTTTCAATGTCAAATTCTAGTTGTGTGCCTCAGGCAACTTACATCTCTCGCTCATCCACTTCACCTTTGTCCAGAGCAGCGTCGTCCTCCTCATCTCTCTTCAAGGCATCGATGGAGACGTCATCTCTAAATACTTCCGGTTCGTCACGTGACTTGCTCGTGACTACAATCACGAAACCCAAAAGGAGAAGGCCATAGATCACAGTTTTCATGTTGTGCTGGAAAATAATATAACATGCGGCATTACAAAGGGCCCATTCTAGGAGAGTCGATCTTTCATGTTATCAGTCCCACGGTGTAGCAGCGAAAAAAAAAAGTGTCCCCAGGGTCTTTGTGGCGGGTAATTTTCAAGATAGTGGTTTGTCGAGCACAATTAGACCCTGGAGGATGGAGGAGGCTACCTCATACAGCTATTTCAATAAACGTTGTTGGTCTTGTGAGCGCTCAAGCCTACGCGCCCCGACCGAAAGGCAGTTTGGGTATAGAAACAAACGTATCCTATTTTGATGATACCTCGCTGGTCTGAGTGCTAAATTCTACGAAAGAGAGCTTTGTTTCAAGCTAGTAATGTCTCGAGTAGTTCATGAGCGTCGTACTCAAGCATGGAGCCGATTGAAGACCTTCTAGTACCCAGACAACTTTGCGGTCTGGGCGCGTAACGGCTTCCGACAACGTTTTTTGAAATAGCTGTATGAGTACCGTTTGACGACGCGCTTCAGCCTTGAATTGTTGTTCTCGCAGTAGCAGTCTCCTATTTTTCTGAAGGATGGTGCTTTGCAGGCTATTAAGGCTATTATTCCCTCTCGGGGTCAGAGATTTTTTCTCTTTCTCCGCTTACTAGGGCTAACGCTCAGAAGCACACATGGGACCATTTCATTAGCACGTTAGCTTTCACACAAGGTTAATTCCTTATCTCCACTCTGTTGAACATAGTGCTACGCGGCCACAGGCTTGCCTGAACATCTACATCTATTATTTTAATATTTCTCTAATACATTTTGAATTTTAAACATTACAGTATAATTATATTCATAGTAGTAATTTTTAAAGTAGAGTATTTATATAACTTACACATTATAATTAAATTTAAATCAATAAAGTATACTTAGCTTTCATTTTTTTTCTATTTTTGTTTATTCCTTTTTGTTGTGTCCCCATATTAGTGTGGGATTTCTCCCACGCTAGACGGTTTTTTTTTATCTATCTATCTATCTATCTATCTATCATTAAAGAACATGACACTGCTATGTACTACACACAACATATTAGAATATATTTTACAACACAAATTAGTACATTAAAATGTACTCCTGTTAGCGCTAGCATGCAATACACAAGCAAAAATATCACAGTCATGCATTGCTAAAGTCACCGCCTTACAGTGAAGTACACCCCTGATAGCTTTTAATCTTATACCAATTGAATATAAGCCAATAATACGGAAACTGAAAAAAAACCGGTTTTATAAAGTGACATCTTACCTTACCTTCGTAACAGTGCGACACCTTCTACTCGTCTAGATCTGCTCTTTGGTTTGTCTCTGGAAGACTGATAGTGATCTCGGACCGGCCCGTTATTTATGCCATCATTAAGGAAATCTATAAATATCTTACTGTTGTGTTTCTATGGATGAACTCTAACAAACATTTTCTGTAGGCGGAATTGGGATAAAAGACGCGCGATAAAAGTATGAACAGGCAAAAACACGATGGAGGTGCTATGGTGCGCAACAGGTGGTTAGCGTATCCGGTAAACTTCGTACAGTTTGAAAAAGTATTTCCCTCAGGGACACGTTAAAGCCTAGTTTCCATATAGTCTTATCTGTCGTATCAGTCGACCATGAAACAATGGAAATTGGAATTATTCTTTTGTTTCACGGTTGACTGATACGACAGATAATACAGATAAGACTATGGAAGCCAGGCTTAAAGGAGCACTCGCACGCTTGCCTGACAAGCAAATAATTCAAATCGCAATCCAATTCCATCCTCGTGATAATAGATAAAAACACTACATATTTGTATTGATTTAACAGTTTATAATATAAAAGGTTATTTAACAAACCTGGACTATTATTTTGGTTATTCCCAGTTAAACGTAAATGTATTTTGGTCTTTATATAGAATTAGACTTAGTTTTTTACAGGTTGTAAGAGTGCCCCTTTAAGATCGATTTGCGGGCTATAGATTCGCGTGGTATTAAATTTATTAGTTGATTGGGACCAAATTTATACATAATAGGCCTAGTCCAACGGACCTATTCCTCAGAAAAGGCAGCCAGATCTGATGTATCTTACAATTTGGATGTTTTTATAAAGTTTGATAAAAACTACAATCAAATGCAAAATGTTGGAACACTTTGTCGAGAGAACACGCTCTTCCTGCTCTCCCTTCAATGTTGTTCAAAATTGTGTCAAGCATTATTTCCCGCCGAACATTATGCCGAACATTATGGCGGGAAGGAAAGACTAGGTGTTCCAACGACTTGTGCATTTGGTTTGTTGACGGGACCCAAGTTTATTGTATCATCAGAAAGATGGAAGCTTTTGAAGTAGCCAAGGAAATATAAAATGGATAATTAACCGTACTAGGGTTAGGTTCTCCGTGCCGATATAGTAAGAGGTCATGTTTTTATTAGCCTGTTGCAGGCGTTGTTTTTTTTTTATCGCGAAAACCCCAGAGTGTCACTCGAAATACTTTTCAAAATTTGTCACCCGCTCCAGGCACCAGATAAATACAACTTTATTGGGGTGTCCATACCTGCTAATCTTGGACAACTGAACACCGGGAGATCGGGGAAAGTGTTGTCATAACCTCATCTCAACCTCCCCCCCCCCACACACACCTCCCCAAAAAGGAAAGAAAAAGGTTGCTCGCTTAAAATCTTGAGGTTGTAATGCTGAAGTAGACTGTGCGAGTTGATTTCCCGGGAGATTTACGGTGAAAAACGGGAGACCAGGAGACTTGACGACTAATAACGGCCGCGAAATCCGGGAGAGTTGCATTAAATTGGATTACAATTTCACATTCTCAGTCGTTCCGGGTAGGTCGGAACAGCTTGCAAACCTTAAAAGTCCCTACACCATCAACAATTTATAAATTGCCCCAGATAAACCATTGAAATGATTTTTTGGGCATAATGAGAAGACAACACTCTGGTCTTATTTTATTTTACTAGGCTGCAGCCGTGTGATGCCCTTTGATTTTCAGTCAAAACCTATTAGCTCATCAATGAACAGGATATCTATAGTCTAAGATGTGAGATCCGCGTTGGAGACAATTGATGCGAAATTTCATGGCGTGTTTTCCTTAATTCAAACCTCAAAAGCGACGCTATTCAAATGAACACAAGACACCTGGCTCATTTGGCTTCATATCTTTGCATGTTTTGCTAGACAGGTGGGCGGAAGTAAATTGTTCAAGGAGCTTACTGTCACATAGGAATATTTTGATACAATTTGATTCATATCATATCTTTCCTGCTGGGGACTCGGCTTTCATTTCCGAGCAGTCTTTGCATGTTTTGCTAGACAGCTGGGCGGAAGTAAATTGTTCAAGGAGCTTACTGTCACATAGGAATATTTTGATACAATTTGATTCATATCATATCTTTCCTGCTGGGGACTCGGCTTTCATTTCCGAGCAGTCTTTGCATGTTTTGCTAGACAGGTGGGCGGAAGTAAATTGTTCAAGGAGCTTACTGTCACATAGGAATATTTTGATACAATTTGATTCATATCATATCTTTCCTGCTGGGGACTCGGCTTTCATTTCCGAGCAGTCTTTGCATGTTTTGCTAGACAGGTGGGCGGAAGTAAATTGTTCAAGGAGCTTACTGTCACATAGGAATATTTTGATACAATTTGATTCATATCATATCTTTCCTGCTGGGGACTCGGCTTTTTTCCGAGCAGTTCTCAGTACACATACATCATTTCTTATAACTTTAATATCGGCTGGTTGATTGGCTGGCATATCATAGTTTCTGTCCATATGTTTTGCTAGAACAGGTGTGCGGAAATAAATTGTTTTAGAAGTTTACTGTCACATAGGAACATTTGAATGTAATTCGGATCCCATTTCCCGGCATAAATTTTCGCCAAATCCCAGTCTCAATCGCCAAATCCCAGTTGTCGTGTGACACTGCAAGCCACTGACCGAAATACTGAGTATGGTCACGGGGAAGACTGGTAACCAAACAATAAACTGCTGTACAGTTAATTCTTTTTGTCGTTTAATCTATTTATGTCTTTTTCAAATGTTTACTCTGATTTTATCCTGACAATTATTTTAAAACGACGTTTTTATTATTATATCGTTTTACAAGGAAAAGGGAAATAACATAGAATCCCATTCCCAGAGTGGACAAATCCCAGCTCCGATTTTATCCCCTTCTGGACCCTGTTATAAAGGAAGGGCGCCGAGGCAGAATTTGCGATGAGAGATTGATTGGGCCATATACACAACTGTTTTTAGACAGTAGTTTTATTTTAGATGGTCTGTTGTTTCCTCCAATAGCCGATCCCAATTAAACTCGACTTGGAGACATCCATACAAAAAGTGTTCTAGGGTGTGTCACTGGTCGCAGTATGGACATGAATTGCTCTGCGCTACCTTCATTTTGAACACTATTCGTTTGCCACTAGTATGTTAGTGTACTGTTTCCATTACAGGTACATAATTTTCAATCCCTATGGAGTTCACCGGATACGCTAACCGCCTGCTGTGCACCATAGCACCTCCATCGTGTTTTTGCCTGTTCATACTTTATCGCGCGTCTCTCTATCCCAATTCCGCCTACAGAAAATGTTTAGTAGAGTTTATCCTTGAAAATATAACAATAGGATATTCATGGATATTTATATATTTTTTTCAGCAATGGCATAAATAACGGACAGGTGTGAGTCACTCTTCAGTCTGCCAGGAGAGATCAAATCCAGAGGAGCAGAGAATCAGAACGACGAACTGTTGAGATATTACCCTACTTGTGAGAAGGTAAGGATGACACTATTCGTTTTGTTCCTTCCTGATAATTAATAACTGTCCCAATACATCACTTGGTAAAAACGTCCAATCCTTGTAACGAGAGTACGTTTTCATACTCTTGAATGTGTTTCTTTCTCGAACTGCGTCATTTGCATTATTTTCAGCTCCAACATGAAAACCCTGATCTGTGGTGTTCTCCTTTTGAGTTTCGTGATTTTAGTCACGTGTGATCCACGTGACAATCCGGAGGTATTCAGAGATGACGTCACTAACGACGTCATGACCAATGACGAGGACGACGATGCTCCTCTGGAGGCTGTCGACCAGGACGAGAAAGAGGCGTCACGTGACGCGTAAGTACAACTCACCATGAGACGAAATTTCAGATGACGTCTCAACATCTGACGCAAGGATAAAGGTGTGCTGCATGAGGTGGGCCGTAATGAACTCGTCTTGCCTCGGACACTAGGATTTCATTATCGAAACGTATATAAATTAATAGTCAGGGGTCTCTCGGCCTGCCTCGCTATGTGTTTTTTTTTTTTTTTTTTTGTGTTCACAGTTAACAGGCCCCCCAGTTCGCGAGAACCGTCTCGCCTTGCCAGAGGTGTTATTCGTCACATCCAAACTTATTTTGCATGTCAGTTGACTTTCTCTTATTGGTTGATATCTTGGGTCTGTGTTTAAGCCAGCCAACAAATGCGCAGGTAGAACCAAAACACAGTGACCCTTGCTTTCTTATTCGTCCCGTTATTGGTTCGTCGCTTTTGAGTGTATTTACTTGCATATTTGCGTTTAGTGTAAGATAAATATTCGTAGTATTTACACCAACCTGTATGAGAAAACAACAAAGCTTTCTAACTAAGTTTTCTATACTAATTTGACATCTGCTGTATAATTAATTTGTGTTTGGTGATTGTTAGTGAGAAAATACTAAGTTGCTGCTAAATGGCTTCCTCGTCAGCCAATCACGCGCACCGCTATCACGCGGTAGGCACGTTATGGGCGTCTTTGTAAAGCCAAGTAAGATCACGGGTTTACACGCGATTACTAGATACAGAGTTGTGTTTAGTTTAAAAATTTGATTGGTTGGCAGAATAACTAGGGACCAAGATCGAAACACAAAGAAAGCGCGCATACAAATATACTTTTCGACATTATTATCTCATACGCGCTGTACTATTTTGAATGTCTTAACATTTCGGAGACTGCTCTCTTAGGTTGGCTATTCCCGATGCGGACGCGATCGCATTGGATGCGGTACTGGAGGACCCGCGTCCCTTACCGCGTCCCGTCCCCAGACCTGGGTGGAGACGATTCAAACGAAGAGTCAAGAAAGCTTGGCGCCGCTTGAAAAAGCACTGTGGATTTCATCGGAACTGCTACAACGGTACTTTGCGCATGCTTTGCTTTTCTGAATGCCTCATTAATTCTTACAAAACTTTTTGCCATGTGCAATTGAATCTACTCACATTATTCCCCTATCATTCCTTTACCAGGGAGGTGCTACATGCGTTATAAATGCCAATGGGGTACGTACGCATAATCATCGGATCACTTGCACTATAGGCGACTGTTTTGTTTACAAGTTGAGTTCATTACCATAAGCAATGTTCAGCATCGGACTATTCAAGGCAGCTGTAAAATGAAGAGTTCTGTATTATGAACAGAGGACTATGAATGAAACATAATTGGAAAATTTCAAGTTTATGTTTTGAATTCTAAGCGCGTGGTGCAACGCTCAATAAGAAAACAGGTGAGCTGATGAGCGTTTTGCCCCAATGATTTCATGAAATTTTGAAAAAGCTTCAACTACCCGGAGAAATGATATGGAAAAAGGTAAAAACTTTCTTAAGAATAACAAATGAACGTATCGTGAGCTTTTATTGTATTTTTCAAAGCTTAATTCATCTTTTTTTTATTTCGTGAAAGGGCAAAACGCTCATTAGCCCACTCATGCGCTCATAATTTCGTTTTTTTAGCTCGAATTTTCTAATTACACTTTATTCACTGCCCCTTATTAATATTCAGAACGTATCCTTCTCTAGCTCTGCTGAGTAGCCTGATTCTTTATATTGCTTATGCAAATGAGCCAAACTGTAAACAATGACCGGTCACAGAATAATATTGATTAATAATTAAACAATAAGACTACGAGTTCCAGTTAACGAGGTGCGTAGCGCCGAGTACTGTTTGGCTCTTAGAAAACGAGTATTCTAATTGTTTTGGTAGAAACCCACTACCTTCGATCACCGTGGCTTCAAGAAATGCTGTAAAACAGCGAGAATTCAATCAACGCAGCTCAAATTTACTGATCAATGAAAACATAGGCACTGGCCAAATATGCATCAACTGTTGGTAGGTGCTGTATCTATGGCAACACACAGAGACTAGGAGAGGGCTGCGGTTCCCAGAATCATACAACTTGAGGCATTCATTTTAATTGTGAGTAGTGCAACCAATCAGATTGCAGGATTCGTGATAGCATGCGGGTGGGTTTCTTCTAAAAGGGGTAATAGGGGTAATATAGAAAGTTCCTGACCCAAAAATGAGGGAGCCAGCTAGTTACACCAGCCAGTTAGATCAACGTAATCGTCACTAATAAAGTTTTTATTTATTTATTGCAAGGTTGAGAGCGAATCCCTCTAGGAAGAAACAAGAACTGGGCATGGAATTTACATCCTGACAGAAGTTATGGACATCTGAAATATGATTCACAGTAAAAGATAAAAATAGTTCCAAAATAGTGAGCCCAGTCTTAGAACTAATGGGAAAACTAGTATGTATTAAGGGTAATTAACTCAGGTGCAATAAAAATGAACTGCATTGAAATTTACTGGATGTTCTCTCTTGTACATGGAATCCTATAATAACAGAGCTGAGTTGAATTGGTTTGCACCCCTTGTCATGAATAATTACAAATTACTCAGTAATTTTGATTGCTTTAGGTTGTAATTGTTTGTGGGCATAATCTTTGATCCTTTTAAGCCAATCAGATCATGTAGAGAAAGCTATTACGGGCTATAACACAATTTCTTATTTATTACTTCTCTCGAGAAAAGGAGATTGTGAATCGCTCTCTGATTGGTCACTGATGCAAGGTGCTGCAAAACGTTGCAAATGACATGACGTCATCAAGACTAGAAAAATTCCTCTCGAGAACTCTGTTGCAGGTTTTGTACCATCCTAGTTGCAGCGGATGGTGGATGCATTGAACCAACAAGTCTTTTTCTAAAAGGCTACCTAGTTCAGCTGTTGATAAATATTGGTTTGCATGTGACGTCACTGATGGCCATGTTGGTGGAAAAGAACAAGAAAGTTCATTTGTTCCCTTTGTTCTGTCCACCAACATGGCTACCCCGCTTTTGCGATTTTATTACCAAAGCGATGATTGCAAACCATCAATTCTGTACAAACCCAGAAATGACCAGAAGCATATGAGATGGCATAGCATTTTGACACCGTTTTTCATACAACACCACCACTGAATCACAAGGGGCAAGCTTAGACCCTGTTCACAAGAGACCGGTACAAAATCGGACTGGTACAATTCTGGTACAGTACCGCCTGTTCATACGGTACCGACCGGTACAATTCTCAAGTCCCTTTATTACATTTGATACCACTACTCCCAGAATCCTTTTTGTAGTTCCCAAAGGAGCTCAAACTTTTGAATAACAAATAAATTTGAAGAGGATTCTGGATTCTGGATGTTATAAGGGGAATTGTGAATTCTGGCACGTTTTGCAACAGTGTTCACAAGGGACCGTGTACACCTAGCCGTGCCAAAATCGGTCCTGTACCACAGGTCCTGTGTGAACATGCAACGGTACCATACCAGAATTGTACCAGCCCGGTTTTGTCCCGGTCTTGTGTGAATGGTTGCGTTTAGATTTACAGACTCACAAATAAGAAATAACATCGGCTTGTTTGGCTACCAAAATATTACTGCACGTCCATCTTGACTCCCACAATAAGTTTTACTGTTTTGTGAAACACGTTTCTTTAATCTTTGTCTCCTTCCTCGACTCTCTCTGCAAGTACTCCTTGTTTCAGTTCATCAATCGCAGCAAAATAATCCGTAGCAACATACAACAATCCAGCTGCACTGGACAGTCCTATAACAGCCCTTGCTAGCTTGTTCACAGGACCAAGCTCTTTAGCCATCGCCCAGAATAACAGAGACCCCAGGTTCATAATTAACGCCCCGAAGCAGCTCCATAAAATACGTTTTGAGGGGCTGGTTGAAGAACATCAAAGACAGGTCGACGGTAAATGAAGACAGCGAATCCTATATGTGAAACGCAAAGGCTTGTATGAAAGACCACGACACGGCTTAGATCGGTGATGCTTGGTGGTTCGACTCCTAGGGATGTTAGGGCCAGCAAGGAGTATCCCACGGCGCCACAATATGGCACATATTTCACGAAATGTCTTCTCAAATCGTTCAATGTCGCCGCCATGTTGGGGAACTTGAAGAGACGTGAGCTCTTTGTGGGCAACCTGTGGTTTTTACCAGAGCTGAGTAAAATCAAAAATAAATAAATGATTAAAAGTATGTAGGACTAGTAGGAGAGAAAAGAAACATATATATATATATACTATACAGTCTCTTTGCAAGTATGCATCTGGTAACTTGGAGGTTTTAAAGCGATATTTTCTCTAGTTTTATTTTTTCTAGTTCAGGCTTCCTGTGTGAGCAAAGTCCCTCGCGTCCGTTTTGTCTGGTTTCAGCATGTAACGCCTGGGAGAAAAGGAACATTTGTGTTGATTTTAGCCACGAAGTCATTTCGAAGTTTGTGTGGTTTTTGAACGAAAATAACACAGAAAGATTACATCAAGGTTTCAAGATTAAGAAGATTATACCTCCGTGAGCATCAAATGGTACCTTAAGTTGGATTTTTCTAACTTTTTTTTGTAAAAATGCCAAACGGCGAAGAAGTTGATAGAAGCTGCTACTGGCGCCACTTCACAACTATCACACGAGCTTTAGGTCTGGCGACGTGTGTAGGTGAGACATTTTAACTTATAAGATGCATGTTTATAAAAGTCAAGATAGCCCGCTTTGAAAATGGAAGCCATATATTATCAGGCAAAAACATCTTCTTTAGAGCGATTCCCACGTGCTATATTAACCTATGTTAATAATTGATAGCCATTTCAAGCTTATTGTTGAAAATTTTTGGCTGCTATCAGGAAATTCTTATCTTTTTACTATGAAAACTGCTACAACTATCTAAAAGCAGCACCATTAGCTTTAAATTATTGAACTACAGTATCTTGCACAGCTCAGAATGTGCTGCAAGAATTAATTGATACACCACCGCCAGTCAAGAAGAATGACAAAAGTTAGGTTTCATTCACCACTAGCTTAAATGTAATGGCGGCCAAGATGGCACCCGGGCATGAACGCTGGTCATTGGGCATAAGACCGCTGACCACAAGGTGGAATACAATGCAAGCTTGTTCACTGCTTAAACAATCACAACCTAGCCATATCATACTATGGCGCACCTTTGACTCACAAACATTTTTAAGGTGGATAAAGTGCAAATAAAATAATAGCCTTTGAGGCACTTTGAAACTACGGTTAGATGAATATCATAGCTGTATCTTTATAGGAGTGGGTACAATGTACTGTAGCTCTCCCTTCCCCTGCTTGCAATCATCATTTGCTGTAAACTTTGTTGATCTCTTTTACAGCAATGTGGTGGGTTGGTGTACTGCTAATCGATAAAGCTGATAAGAGGATTGCTGTATATTTACTGTAAGTCATCACATTTTAAAATAAGTTAGCCTGATGTCATATGTCAGTGCCTGTAATGGCACACGTACACCATGTGTTTTTGTTGATGTTTACGATAATTCTGTAATCAGTGGCTTGTTTGTCTCTTATTGTACAGGATCACTGGTGTCTTTGTCTCATTTCTTGAGGTTATCTTTATAATCGAGAAATGTGCATGCTTCAAGTAAGTTCCATAGAAATTGCATATTTCATAAAATACATCCAAGTTTAATATGATATTCATCCAGGAGAGGCTGACCTTGTAAGTCTCCTGAAATGAAGTCATCAACTAAGACAGGGATTTGGGGTTCAAACTCAATGACACCTTAACCGACAGAGCCGAAATGACCTGCTTAGATCACTAAATTTCAAATAATAAGGTCAGGTTAACTCAGAAAAGCTTGATTTTTTGCATACAGACTCCTTGTCTTATTAGAAACAAAATATCAAGAATGACTTTTTTCTAATGGATCCGTCTTTGAGATATTGGTACTTTGATCAGGAATTGGTACTTTGATCAGGAATTCTGCAAAACTTTGTTCAATCATATCTAAAATTCATATTCTTCAAATTTCTTGAAAATTTGGAATTATGCTTTTGGTCATAGAAACTCTTTGTATACGGAATCTTGAGCTTATATATTTAAATATGGCGAAGTTAGACATTTCATTTTGGTCATTTCCGCTCAGTCACCTTAACCTTGAATGGATATTTTCTGGAACCACACATTTGTAAAAAGTGAGGCTTGGAAAACCAACATTTTGATGGAAGCTGGACTGCAGTCTTTTGTGGACTTTGATCCTTTGTTGCAAAGAAAACAAATCTAGACCAGATTATAAGTAGAACACTGTGCCTGCATCACTCTCCCATTAGTTAAAGTTGTCCTTAATTTTAATAATCACTTACTAAAATCTTATTGCTGTTCAATGAAGGAACATAAAAACATTCAATTTTAATTTTATTGACTACTACATGTATGCCAAGTATTTGCCAAAAAGTTGGCTCCTCTGTTTGAAAATGATTAATACATTGTTCCCTTTCTTATCTTCAGAGAGGGAAGCTTTGGGTTTTCCCTATGGAAATTTGTGAAAGCCATTGACAATTGGAAGAAGTTCATCCTGTATGTTGCACTATCTTGTGTGTGCTATCTTCACCCAACAGAATACTGGGAAGCCCTGATAGTAGGTGTTATGCTAGATGTCACAGGTTTGTTTTATCTTGTCAGAACTTTTAGAAAAAGGAATGAGAGGGAATCTTACAAATATAGACAGCTAGAGATCAAATAAAGGTTTTACAATATAAATACAAATAGTGTTACTACCAGTAGCTGCAGTATTTTTGGTAATAACAGACAAGAGTAAATGCAGTGAAAGTAGATGTATGTTAGTTCCTTTCTAACAGAACATTCTTGTGTCAAGAGCTCCTGGCTCATCACCTTGCAAGATTGCTCTGTCAACAGCCACTGATGCATGTAATAATTTGCTTGTAACTGTTGTGAAGGTGCGTGCAATATAGAGGATATTACATGGGTGTGCAGAGATACACGCAAATGAGTGAGAGATTGAAATTGAGCACAAGAAGATAAAATGTAATAATAATAATATCTCCAATCACCCATGTAATGTTCTGTTTATTATATGATAATGATGAGATAAATTTTAAAACAAATAAAGCCTTTTATTGTAAGACCAAATCAATAAACCGGCAAACCTCTTCTGGCGCTGAAACTCTTTACAAGCAAAGTTTGATGTAAGCTTAATGAATCTGATACAAAAACTCAGTATAAAAATGTTATAAACATATCAAGCTAAGATTTAAAGTTTACAAATTATATAAATACCAGTTTCATACCAACAGCAATATCTTCACATGTGAAAGATATCATATCTTTCACATGCGAAACATACTGGGTATCGATTTTTCAACTCTGGTATCTCATCCATATCTATATAATAAAATCCTGTTCTACCATTGGTCAATCTTGATTTGTACTTGTAGTTGCTCAGCTCCTGGCAGGTTGCAAAAAAGCCAAATTTCGCATGTGATTTACTCCAGAAGTGCTGGAGTAAATAACAGATCAGTTCCACTAGTACAGTGCAATGATATACATGCTACATTTGTAGCAATGGGATGCTTCAAGGGCGCTGCAGATTGTAATAAAACATGAACGTTAATTTGGTTGCGACATGCAGGCTAGGGTTATGCATTCCAGGTACTAAAGAATGTGCACTGCACTGCAATTTAAAAATGTACTTGACATGATCCAAAATTACCGTAGTATGCACAACCTATGTTTTTGAACCTTGTATGGCAAATGTGGGATGTCACTGGCATGCAGCGCATACATACATTATAATGTATGCAGTTGAAATCATTAACAACTGCTGAAGGCCAACATTGGGCATTCTTTTGGGTTTATATGCACGTATAGTGTGATTAACCCTTAAGTTAGCCACCATTTTGTCGGCCTAGTGAAATACTCGAGAGACATGACGCTTTTCAATGGCTGATTTATGGTGCAATAACTTTAATATGAATGTGGTGCAGTATTTTCGATTGAATTCAGTCAATGACGTATAAATGTTGTTTTTTATCTTGAAAAAGTTGTTTGTGATGCTAACTAGACATCTAGACAGTTATACAACTATTTTATTGTTCATGTTATTTTTCTCTTGACTCTACTCGCTTTCTGATGATGATGATGATAATGATAATGATGAAATATTGTATCACTCTTGTTTCCTGCATCTCAGGGCTTGGACTTGCAACCATTGACGACCGAATTTGTGGGCGGAGAGACCAGAATTTTAAACCTAGTAGTTGCAAAAAGGAACCCCATCTTTCTGTTAAGCTGAGATCCATGTTTATGTGGCGACTAAATATTGCTTTGTGGTGACTAAAATGTGTGAGGTCCCAATGGCACCCCAATGGTCCTGCAACTTCATTTAAGGTGGATCGACCCAGTAATTTTGTACCCATGCCAACCAATTTTGAACCTCTCATATAAAAACAGGTTGATTTCTATCGCGCAGCCAATATAACACATATGCTACCAATAGACTGAAATACATGTCAATACAAAAGTTGGGGAGATCGGAGTTAGTATCACGTGACAATCGGGCTACGCCTATTTCTACTCTCAGCCCAGTTTCAAGCTGTAACGACATTTTTTCGAAAAATGCTCTACGGTACCTCGAGATGGAGTAGTTGCCTCAGTGTAACCGAAATGAATAAATGTCATAATTGAATAAATGTCATACAGTGGCGTGATAGATACGATATCATTAAATGTGCGCAAGTGCGGCCTTAAACACCACTGAAAAAACCTGAGAACAAATCAGGCATAGAACGGGATTCGAACCCACGACCTTTGCGATACCGGTGCAATGCTCTCCCAACTGAGCTATCCACGCCACAGGGAGAGGTCGTATACGGGTTAGCCCTTTATATGAAATGACGTGTCGCTTGACCCAAGCGAAAGTATAAATGAATAAATGTCATACAGTGGCGTGATAGATACGATATCATTAAATGTGCGCAAGTGCGGCCTTAGTGTAACCGAAGTTTGATTAAATTCTACAAGACCGATTTGAAGATATTTTAGGATTTATAAATAATGGCTATAATTTATGTAAAATTCAGTGAAGTGAATAAATGTGTCAGAGTTTGGTACTTCATGGTTATAAATTGCAGGCTTTTATAGCCAAATCTATTTGTAATTGTTCAAGGAAGGTCATGCTTTTGATAAAAATTAAATATTATTTTGCGATTTCGAAAAATATAGAAATGTACGTATCAACATAATTCCTCCACGCATCGGCTCAGCGCGAAATTTGGGCCTACTTCCACGATATTTGGTCTGATTTAAAAAATCGTAGTTTTTTTCGCTCCAAAATTTTGGACGACTCAATGTAAAGTTTGTCTCCAACGTTTCATAGCAATTGAAATCCTCCAAGACTGTCAACTGGGGACACAAAGATCGGTAAATATTGGATTAATTTCTATAGTTTCTCTTCTGGGATTTGCTTTTGTTCCCCATTCGGCACAAAATCGAATTCCAATGGAGCGCACGTGGGCTTGTCCTTGCTTGGCTAGTCTCCGATGTATGATAATTTTCTGAGGTTCTTTGGTCTTTTGTTATGCATTTAATTACCATATGTCGGGGACGATTCGGAGAGCAGTCAACCGCGAATATCAACGTGTGCCGCATTGGAAGAACAAAAGCAAGTCCCTGAGCGGAAACTACACGAATCCATCCAATATTTACTGATCTTTGCGTCCACAGTTGATGCCCATAGAACATTTCAATTGATATGAAACGGCGGAGATAAACTTTACATTGATCGATTGGAGTCGTCTAAAATTTTGGAGCGAAAAAACAACGATTTTTTAAATCAGACCAAATTTCGTGAAAGTAGCCCAAAATTTCGCGCTAAGCCGATTCGTGGAGGATTATGTTGATACGTACATTTCTATATTTTTCGAAATCGCAAAATAATATTAAATTTTAATCAAAAGCATGACCTTCCTTGAACAATTACAAATAGATTGGGCTATAAAACCTTCAATCTATAACCATGAAGTACCAAACTCTGTCATGTTAATTCATAACACTGGATTTTACATAAATTATAGCCCTGATTTATAAATCCTAAAATATCTTGTGATCGGTCTTGTAGAATTTAGTCAAACTTCGGTTACACGTAGGCAATCAGTCAATCTCGAGGTACCGTAGAGCATTTTTCGAAAAAATGTCGTTACAGCCTGAAACTGGTGTGAGAGTGGAAATAGGCGTGGCCCAATTGTCGCGTGATACTAACTCCGATCTCCCCAAATTTTGTACTGACATATATTTCAGTTTATGGGTAGTATGTGTGTTATATTGGCTGCGCGATAGAAATCAACCTGCTTTTGTATGAGAGGTTCAAAATTGGTTGGCATGGGTACAAAATTACTGGGTCGATCCACCTTAACATTTTAGACCTTTTATGGCAATGCAGACTTTCCGATCAACCTTTATGCTCTATTGTTTTAAGCTGCTGTTGAGTTTTGTGAGAAATTAAAGATGAATATGATGTTTGAATATTTAACAACTACAGGTAGTCACCATATTTACCGAGCCTAAGGTGACTAATTGTTTTTAGTATAATTGCTCAAGTGATTTTTTGAAATTTTCGATAAACAATTCGTATTTTAGAGGTATTTTTTAAAGTTAAATGTAAGAAAGTGCGTGCGCGTTCCCCAATGCTTTTAATGTTAAAATGACGAAAGTTTCCACCAACCAGTGCAGGGACATATCACTTGAGTAATTATACTAATATTATTTCATGATTTTTTTAAAATATGATTTATTTAATAAAACTGAAACGTGCTTATGGGCACTCTTTGTATTTCCTAACTGGAGATTTTTATTAGCTATCATAGTCCCAGAACAAGAAAATAAATATGTTATTAATATGCATAAGAAGCTCAATCAATGTGATGAGAATAGCTTATGTGTGAAGTTGTAACCGGGTAACAGAACTTGTCAAAACAATTTTTAACATTAAATTGTTAAATAATCGTACTGATAGTAACATAAACAATAAACAGGTAGTTTGAATTCGATTTTCGGTTGTATATTTTAAACATGTAAAAAATGATAATTGACTAATAAAAAGAAGGATCGCTGTGATCAGGGAAATTTAGAATTCTTTCTTTTTAGAATGTGATGTTATGATGCATGGGATGTCTTCAAAAACGTTTCAGTTTTCATTATTATTCAAGTTATTTTTGATAACCTGAAAGCGTTTCTGGTTATTTTTGGTTATATATCGATCATTTTGAATGTTTTCTTTTACGAGGTGTTCAAAAGAATTAAACGAGTTCTGTATTTCCTTACCGTTATTTAGATAAATTGTTTTTCTTAAATAAGAAAATAACGCGTGAAAACACTCAGTATAATATTTCTTTTAAAAAATGAAATGCAAAACAAAGGAGGCTTAACGATATCTCTTCGGAAATATAAAACACAAATAAAAAGTCCTATCAAATAACACCCTTTCTACTGTCTTATGTATCCGACTTATTACATTAAACACTTTAAAAAGGGCTGCCCAGAGGGCAGTGTTGAATTTGCATTCCATAAACTTTAACAATATCTACACAGAATCGTGTAAGTGTCTGTTGTTTCGTCCTTATATGAAATTTACGAGCCTTCAATCTCATTTTGTCGGCTTGAAAGAAACTTGTCAAATTTTATTTAAATAAGATTCATTACTTTGGTAATGAATTGGTAATCATTTTCGTTATCTTTTTTGTGTTTAGTAATATAAGGAAGTGAAAATAATTGAAAATTGCATATACGCCGCAAATCTCCATACTACATATGATTAAATGCTGTTAAAGATGCGACATATAGCTAATATGCCTACAATATGGACTGTAATACTTACAGTTTCCAATTATTAGTTTTTAGAAAATAACACCTATGTTGTATTGTGAATGTGCGCATTCTGATTGGTTAAGAGGCGTGTTTGTAAGAGACTTGAGAAACACGATTGTCACGCAACGCTGTCGCGCGTGTGTATGTTATTTTCTAAAAGCAATAAAATTACTTTCTGCGTGCTCTCTGGTTTCTTACAAACACTCGGGGAAAGTTGGTCGAACTGATAAAACTTGAAAGACACTCGCCTTCGGCTCGTGTCTTTCAAGTTTTGATCAGTTCTCCCAACATCCCCCTCGTGTTTGTAAGAAAGCAGAGAGCACGCGGAAAGTACTTTTATTGCTTAAGTAGTAGCTATATGAGAGTAATGTCACTCAGGATGGTCACTCTAGCGTCCTTAGACTTCTAATGGTTTCTTTATCGTCCTCCATATACCTACACTTATAAAAAAATAAACATCATCTTCAGTTTATGCTCAAGAAACTCCTGCAAACGGAGGATGATTATCTTGGTGGTGCAGAAATAATTGCGGTATTGCCTTAATATAGTTGAAAAGTAAAACGTACTCATATCATTTATTTATTTATCTATTTACCTATTTACTTGCTTTTCTACTTACAACTACATACTCTTTTCCTTTTCCCTTTTTTTTCATTTCTAAATATAGCCAAGCAGCTTTGTAAGTTATTATTTGTGTAATTATAATTATTGTCTATTCATTTTCTTTATTTTTCTATTCATGATAAAAGCCACCCGCCTCGATTAGCTCTGCTATTTTGCGGGTCAGCTTACAAAATGTTGTAAATATTATAGAAATCAAATAAAATGTTGTTGTTGTTGTAAAAAAGATTGATTTCAAATTGAAAAATGTGTCAATTTCACTATGGATTTTGCTGTTTATTTTATCTTTCGGCCATCATCATTTTAGTTTTAGGATTAAAAATATATGTGATAAATCATATGCGGAGCACAGAAACAATTATTGAATGTGATAGACAGGAAATGGCAAACCGTTTATTTGATAATTATAATGCCTATCCGATTCTCATTTCAGAGGATTACTTCATAAATTACTTCACGTAGGTCGCTTTAGTATTTCGTACAATGTTGCACAGACGTAATGAAGAGGACGGCCATAGCTTTTGATCCCCCTCACAATTTTCTCTTATTTCCCATTTATATATTTTATATTATTGTAAGCATGTTGTAATTCATTTTTATGCGAAATCATTATTATTATACTATGAAAAGAAGTGTTTTCAAGTATTTTGACAACGCATTTTTTTTATAAACCTGAGCCTCCGATTTTCATTTCCGATGATTATTTCATAAATAACTTCACGTAGTTCGTACAAGGTCGCGCAGACGTAATAAAGACGGCCATTCCTTTTGATCTCCCTGACTACTATGAAGTACTATCAAGTATATTGAAGGATTTTTTCATTGGCTATGTAATGTTCTCCATTTTACGTTTTTGAAACCGCAAATGGGTGGAGTTTTCCTTTCCAAAAGCATCTTAGCAGTATTTTTTTACGGATTAGTTCAAAGGTTGTGTAACTGTCTCCAGGCGTTATGAATCCGCCAGTGAATAGCGCTACCATTTGAAGGACAGTTGTTTCAGCGATTTTTTCACGAATATGATGCTGCTTTGGTCTTTAAATAGAATAGAGCTCTTTTTGAGGCGATTATTTCGGTGATTTTGTATTCTTATATTTTATTCCTATTTGTCTTATTATAATCGTCGTGGTATGCATAAAGGACTCGGACGACATCGCTGAAGATGTCCAATTTATATATTTGAACTCGTCTTTTTATTTCAAGCGATAATATATATTTTTTTCATGTCTTTCAAAAATATCTTATTTAGTAGTCCAACTATGGACAAGTTGCAAAGCTTACGGATTGAAATGCTTCTCATCAGCAGGAAAGTAAAAGAAAAATACAATTTAGACCGACAAGGGCTAGTAAAAACCACACGACAAATAGACATTGAGTGAAGGAAAGTAAATGTTAGAAGATAATGCACAAATAATAGAAATTAGAATAATTTAATGTTGTCCGTGCTATACCCTGCTAGCTTAGGCCTCTTTTCTCTGTATTTCGCTGGGCTCCCATCCGTGCTATTTTCCGTGAAAAATATATATATTTTTTTCTCAGTTCAACTGGTTGACAGGTCCGTTTATCAGGATCCAGCTTGGCAAAATAACTCGTTCGCGGATTTTCATATTTTAGTCTATATTTTCCGTGACGTAGCCCATTCTTTATATTGTAATAGCACACGTAGAAAATCACTAGACTGTCGAATAATGTTTGTCTGGTAAAACCGCAAATATTTAGACATGCATTGAGTTTCCCTTTTAATTCAATTTATTTAAGTGCATTTTTTTGTTTTGTAAGGGAAAGGTCAACGCGTGCGGATTGAAAGGCTTCTCGTCACCAAAAAAATATCAGGAAATTACAATATGAGAAAAATAGGGCTGGAAAATACATGGCAAATAGAAATTGATTGAATGAAAATAATATTTATAGGACTCATATATTGCACACAAAAAAAGCAAAGAGAATAGCTAGAGCAAGTTTCAGAGAATATGAAATCTACAATGGGGGCCAAAAAGAAGTAAACACTTGCTATCCAGGCTGTTCCCCGCTCCCCTGTTCAATGTTGTTTGATGCGCGAAGCGTTCAATTCAAATTGGCATGCTCCAACATTGGAAGGGGGAACGGGGTGTTTACGATACTTTTGTCCGCCGCTGTCTGAGTGAAGTAACGCATGCGCACTAGCCTACTTTAGGCACTTCGAAAAATAATACGCGACTGTCTGAAATCATACGCAAACGAGGGCTTATTTGTTGCCCCTAAAGTTTTACAAAAAAATGGTGTTTAGGAGAAAATTTATTTCTAAACGAGTGCTTTCATATTATTCAGAACATACAGAACAGTTTTTTAAACGCTTCTGCTCGATTCGTAAAATATTTCGCTTGTTCTTTTCTGTCAATGTCATCGCTTTGCGCGGGGTGTATCAGCTGATAGTTTGCGCCAACTGCAAAGCTATTAAAAGCAAAAATGTCACAGCTAGTTTTAACCACGAGATTCTAGATAAAAGGGAGAGTTTACGATTCTCAAGCCGCAGCACGGCGGAAGTTTATTTGTTTGTTTGTTTGCTTCTTAACGAGATACATCACTCTGTCTGGTACAGGGCCACGTGCCATTGGTAAATGGTTAAGTTGCCGCCATTTGACTTAACCATCAGCAAAGCTTGGTTCTCCGGGATAATTAATTTCAAACTAGCATAAAAATATCACTATATCTTCACTAACACTACTTTATGTGTTCTCAAGCAAAAAGGCGAGAGAAAAATACAGTTTTAATGAAGTAAAAAGTGTGGTAAACCATTAGCGACAATATATAAAGAGACTAATACTTCTCTTTTATTCATTCTGAGCAGCTTAACCATTCAACTTAACCGTAATATTTTCCTTGCATGCTCAAAGGTAAACAAAATTTTAACCCTGTGTGTCGAATATAGCACTAGATTGCTAGACATTTCAAAAGCTATAACTTTAAAATGTGGATAAAAGGAAGATATTTTGGAGAGTTTAAATGAATGGTTAACTCGGTCAAGTGTAATGTGGCGGTGTTTGCTTGACCATGTATTTGCATATTTGTCGTCCGTTGAAGGCCCGAGATAGTTGCGCATGGAAAAAGCATCGAGTTAATTTCTTGTCATTGCTTTTGACATCTCAGAAACCTCGCTTTTGAACATTATTCTTGCTTCCGTGAGATGTTTCCCATTACAATAACTAAACTGATAGCCTATGATTTTTTTGTAACTGAACTTCCAGAAAACTTCGCTGTTAACTCGCTAGTAATTTTGAGTCGGATTGGCTTTCCTTTCGTCCTATTATTTGTACAATTTGTCCTAAGACTTTAACAATACTTTATAGATTTCAGTTTCGAGTATTACTACATTCTCTTAAAGAATTAAATCGGCCAAATCTTCAAAACACACACCGATGCTAAGCCTATTGCGCTCCTTTGTCAAGTACCGTTAACTTTGCTTGATCCTTCTATCGTGAAATCATAGCACAGAGCTCGTTCTTCAGATAATCCGTTTTATTTTTCTCTATAAGTTGCCTAAATTTATCGTGCTTTCATTATGAGACTCAAATCCGTAACTTTTGCCTATGTTAGCGAAATTTTGAGCAAAAATGTATCGCGTAATGACGAAAAATCCGGCTCTTGCGCGACACTATTAGGTCACGTTATCCTTGACTAAACTGTCATTTTGACGAATGCCAGGTATCGATTTCAGCTCAGACAATGGGGGCCAAAAAGAAGTAAACACTTGCTATCCAGGCTGTTCCCCGCTCCCCTGTTCAATGTTGTTTGATGCGCGAAGCGTTCAATTCAAATTGGCATGCTCCAACATTGGAAGGGGGAACGGGGTGTTTACGATACTTTTGTCCGCCGCTGTAGTATCGTTTTGTTGTCCAGTATACACCACTTTCAAAATTCAGTTTTTCTAGTTAAAGCCGAAAGAAACATTAACTGTGTAGTCAAAAGCTTGCTGCTCATGAAATTACATTTCGTAAATTTTAGTATAATTTGGATAAATATTGACGGAATTATAGGACCTCACGAATACAGAGCTTTGTATGGGGTTTTCACTAGAAGCCTTTCTGACCTCGTTTTGGTGTATTTTGAGAACTTCAGATGGCTGCTTACATATCTCGTCTAAGACAAGGTTTCAACTCAACTCCACAAATATTTTGTAAGACATCAAGCGCTATAATTTTTAATAACTCTGATGTCAAAATTTCAAATAGTCTAAGGAAGTAAGGTTGTCATCGCAGAGTGGAATAAAGATAGAAATATCGCAGATTTTTATATCTATGTTTCTATATGTCGATAAATCTAAAGCACTAATTACAAAGTGTTATTGTATTGTAAAAGTAAACACCTCTAAAAATACACCGCTAAATACGTCATCATCTGCCTCAGGTATACTTCTAAAATTATTTTACAACATCATTTCGTTCATAACTCTGAGTTTCCTCGTCCATTCCTCATCCAAAGATAGCGCTATAGAAATGTATTTTAATTATTATTATTATTATCCATAGAAATACAACATGCATATTTTATTGGTTTCTTATTGGGGGTTGGCTTCCCATCTTTAATCTTTCGTTTTTTACAAAAGATTAGTAAAACGACACAACGTGAATGAGCGTTGTATAAGTTTCTAAAGTCGCAGATTAAAAAAATATATAAAAGTATTTTATACTCAAGCTAGTAGTCCTTATAGCCAAAGACAAGGCCTAAACGTAGCGAGGTGATACTTTGATCAGCACACACATAAATATTTTCTTGAATATTTTTTACGAGCCTTGTGGAGTCTACGTAAATCTGCTACATCACATGCAAGGAAAGGGTAGAATTTTTTTTCACGAAAAAGTTTGAGATACAGTTAAAGTAAAAACACGCGAGTAAGAACCTACATTTTCCCATGTTAGCCTAAACAGGTTCTTATGTAAATGTTGCTTAGTGCAAATTTAGGTTCTTAGAAAGGTTGTTAATTGTTATTGCCCATAACGTAATGTCATGACTTCAGCAAAGTTGTATATATCCCATTTCTCCTTTATTTCTGCCACAAGCAGTAGAAAGAGCGTGCTGAAATTAGTAAAACTGCCAAGTTATTTTTAATTGAATTACTGTACTGAACAGTCCTGGACATAGCCTACTTGTAGGCGTTTGTCGGTGTTTTATCGCAGGAGAAACCAGCGCGAATCGACTAGCGGCCGCCATCTTGGATTTGATTGACACTCAAATCCAAGATGGCGGCCGCTAGTCGATTCGCGCTGGTTTCTCCTGCGATAAAACACCGACAAACGCCTACAAGTAGGCTATCCTGGACATAATTGGCTTGATACTTTATAGATTAGTAAGTGCGTTTCGTGTTTCGCCGTGAGAAGCCTGGGCACACGAAAGCGAGGCTAATTGCATGAATTTCGATCAAAGAATCTTGGCATACGAAGCCGCATGTGCTTGCATTGCAGCTTGAACTGCTGCCCCGATCGCACTAATCACCTCCGGTGATAGTGTTGTTTGAGCTCCCGGTTCCATGACCAAAATCCAAGAGACGATCCGTGAGAAATTGAACGAGAAACAAATGGCAATGTGAGAGTTTGCAGGGGCACCCAACGAGTCAATACCGTAAAACAGCTCAGAATGTCATTATAAGTCGTTGCTGAGCATACAAATGACTGTAAACTGGGTATTTTTAATCCCTACAAATTTTATATCTGTTCGGATTTCGTAGCTGAAAGTTTTGGGTTACGAAAATTTTAGGGATTGAAATCAAGTCTTCCGAAAATGCCAGGGAAAAACTCCATCCGAAAATTTTAGGTGACCTTTTTAACGGCAAAAATCCCCCCAAAATTAGTAAAATTTAACCTTTTTGTGCAATTCGAAAAATCTAGGGGATCTTATAATCTATATACGAAAATTAAAGCTTGAAATTCTGAAGCGAAAATTTCAGCTCTCGTAGCGCCATCCGAACAGATATTTTACCGAAAATGATCGTTGGGTGCCCCTGAGTTTGTTTACAACTCGAGTTCACAACTATAAATGCAGGCCCGCGAGTTGTGGGATATGCGGGGAGTCCCAGGGGCCCAGGACACGAGGGCTCCCAAGGCAATCGATATATGATCGGGAAGCGTGACGCCTCGACTCGGTTTAACTTCGCCTAAATTGCATTCAGCCACATAATTTCGCTCAAAGAATCATGGCATACGAAGCTGCAAAACCTGTTTCACTGGTTTGTTTGCGCGAAGGCTAGCCGAGTGAAGCCTGGGCACATAAAAATGAGGCTAATTGCATGAATTTCGCTCAAAGAATCTTCGCATACACGAATAGGTTGCGTTTCTCCTTCGTCGAAACGCAATAAATTGTAATTAAGCAATAAAAGTACTTTCCGCGTGCTCTCTGCTTTCTTACAAACACGAGGGGGATGTTGGGAGAACTGATCAAAACTTGAAAGACACGAGCCGAAGGCGAGTGTCTTTCAAGTTTTATCAGTTCGACCAACATTCCCCGAGTGTTTGTAAGAAACCAGAGAGCACGCAGAAAGTATTTTTATTGCTTTTAGAAAATAACATACACACGCGCGACAGCGTTGCGTGACAATCGTGTTTCTCAGGTCTTACAAACACGCCTTTTAACCAATCAGAATGCGCCCATTCACAATACAACATAGGTGTTATTTTCTAAACCATTTTTCGTACTGATTAGAAATGTTGCAATTCATGATTTTTTTTGGTGAATATAAAATCCTGCATGTTTTGAAAATTGAGAACTTATTACACATTTTAGCCTAACAGGTTCTTACAGCCCAATAAAATTATACAGAAAGCAGACCACCAAATGTCAGTGTCCGCTCAAAAAAAACAATATCGACCAACGCAGGTGCGATTTTTCCCTGTAAATAGCAAATAGGATATTGCCTAATATTGAATACTATTTGCATTAGATCATGATATATTTAAACAGGATACGCGACTGATAGGTGATTAGTTTACAATTCACACACGACTGACGGATTACCTGATACCTTGCCACTTAACTAATCACTTGAGTCATGCAATAAAAGGTCGCGGCCATTCGTGTGTTATGAAATAGCAAATGAGCAGCGTATCAGGATAAGTCGGTAAGACTGGATTTAATGAATCCGACAGGATATTACTAGTCGATGTGTATCAGTAAATTTCAGGTTAGATGGGCCTTACTGGTTTAGTTACTAGTTGGTGAATCTTCTGAATCGGTGACTAAAGCAAGACCATCTGAACTGTTGTTAAACCTAAACCTGCAACGGTGGCTTGAAAAGTCATCTATTCTGGATCTTTGTGAGACTTTGAACGGCCAAACTGTCTCATCAATACCTGCCTTGAAAGGAGTATACGAAAATTGTCTATTGGACTTGGTAAACTGACTGTCTTCCCAAACATTGTTGACGAGATATCAGTAAGAAGTGTTGGTGAATCTTCTGCTCTTCTAGCTTAGATCTGTTAGATTGAAAATATCATCTATTCTGAGTCAACTGTGAGACTTTGAACGGCCAATCTCTCTTCTCAAGACCTGCTTTGAAAGTAGTTGTATACGATGATTTTTTTTTAAATTGGTAAACTGATTATCATTCCATGGTCTTCTCAGTTTGAACATTGTTGACAAGATATTTTGTCACCGAGAATCGACGAGCAACAAATTAGATCTTTATAATAAATGAGGCGTTTCTTCGAGTGAATTAGTAGTCAGAACTAACGATAAAGCCAATGCATTCAACCATTTCATAACATTTCGTATTGGGTGATTTGGTTTACCGAGTATACCTCGTGTATGACACATCGTTAGTGTTCACAAGTTGAAACCAGTGAGACCTTGCCTTCAGCAAAGGGACTGAAAATGAGACAGTGAATGCCTGCGCTCCACGAGCGCTCCTTTCTCAAGAGGCAGACTCTACATTTGAATATTGAAAGAAGCACTTATACTATTTGAGGACTTCAGCTCAGTGTTGAATTTGATTTTAAAGATGAGGGCGATGCATGTTTTCGTAGCCCTTACTGTTGCATTGCTTCTTAAAGAAATAGTTCCGATGAAGATGCAGGTTGAACGCGAGTTTGTTCTTGAAAACGACGCTAGAACGGATGGGAGCAGGCAATTTGGTGACTTTGTAGACAAAGTAAGAGGACCCGAGTTCATGAATGACGCAGGGAGAGAAGAACTGCGTTTAGAACAATATTTCACTGGGGCGAAGGATTCGTTTGATTTCTATTTTGGCAAATACAAGAGAGATGGGACATTAAACAGTGATCAAGGTGTAGGCGTACGTGAGGACGAAGACGCTGAAAGTGAAATGATTCATTTACGACAAAAGACTACACAACGTGAAAATGGAATAACGGTGGCAAATGAGCGTGACGAGGGCGAGTTTGATAAGAGGCCTGAGGGTCCAGCGCGACAGTATGGACATAGTTCAACAACCTTGCTGAAAAATCCTAAAGCGAAATTGCCCGAGGGGGACTTATTAAAAAAGGCTAAAAGAGTAAAGCGCTCTCCGTCGCGCTCGAACCCTACAACCCTTCCTACTCGCGCTACGCATCAAATATCTATAACCACAAGGGCAGTGAAAACGGAAGAAGACAATCCAAGGAACCCCGTTTGCTCAGCTGAGGTATCTTGCCATAACAGGTGTAACAACACACGGAAATTCTCACTGAATGTTAATCTCACTTGTTATTGCGACGACGACTGCGTGAATTTTTACGATTGCTGCGCGGATTACGAGAAATACTGTACTACGAACACCAGCGGAGCCCTTCCGAGACCTCAGTCTGGATTTGGGAGGGAACCAGAAAAGCCACCGGACTGGGGACTCTGGCAGTGCGTTCCATGGATGAATTCCATGGTCAGGATACCTGGAGGTATAGGTGTATGGATGATTAGCGACTGTCCTAATGGATATAGCAACCGCGAAATCTGGCGCCAGTGTATCACCTTTGGAGCACCGTGGTTCCGAGTCACGCGAGACAGTATAGTGGACGCCTTGCCCGTTTACTCCTCTGACGGTACTGTGTATCGTAATCGCTATTGCGCGCTGTGCCACGGAGTCTCTGCAAATGAACAAGATTCTTATGGAGTCTCATTTAATTGCGAGAATACTCCTCCCGCGCATTTCACAAGCGCACAGAAATTCGACTACCTCTTCGCTTACTGCACTAGGTGGATGACCTGGAAAGCAAGAACAACAAGTCCCAGGAGGTTCTGCTACTATGTGTCACACTCAAAGTGTCATCAATCAGCAACGAGAAAGCAGTATTATAGCTGCGTTAATGGTAATCCTGCCGTTGTTTACGCTTCAAAAGAACAGGTGAACTATAAAAATATTCACTGCGCAGTTTGTAATCAGGTAGACGTAGGGGAGATCACATGTGGGCCGGGAAAGGTCAACCCTACGGGAACAGGACTCCAACTTGCGCCATTTTCCTTGGTATTTAACTTTGGTGGGAAATCTCAGACACCAAAATCCATTACTGTTAAGATTGATTGCCCGAAAGAAGAAGTGTACGATCCTTATTTAGAGGTGTGTCGCAAAGGAGATGTACCACCTCCTAGGGCATCTGTGTTGGATGAGTACCGGATATTATTATGGATAAAAAGCCTTGACGATCGCGATGGTTTCCATGACAGAATCCCAGAAAATGTCCTTAAAGGCTTTTTGACAAATGCATTTCTTTTAGACCCTCGGTACATCTCAAACATATATTTAAAGGGAACGAAGAGGTCCAAACAATACAAATTGATGTTCGATCTTTTAATCAACGAAACCGCAGACACTAGGCAAAGAGAGCGGGACCGAAGGTCCGCATTTACGCGTGTTAGTATGAACAAAGTTTTAAACTTCCAATCGCCATTTAATGTTTCATTGAATGGAACGTTAGTTACAGTCTTTGGAGCAACGAAACGAATCCTGCGATGTGTCAATATGAAGACTTATCAATCCTCTGAGTATGCAATGTTATCGAATCCCATCTCAGCGGTCTTTATAAATGAAACAAGCGCAGTACTCAAACAGAAGGACTATTATAGAAACGCCACAACTTCGGACATCTTTGTCTGTCATGGCCGCTCCTTAGGAAATTGTTCTGGCGCTTACGTGTCTATGGACACTAACGAATTTTCGTTACTACCCAACAATTCAATGTTCATAAACGCCTCGAATGAAATCATTTCCCCTTCTTATTTCTTCACAAGAAACGGCTCCTACTGGGTTTGTAGGAATTTTTCTCAAAGTTACACAAAAATCGTCATTGAGGAAGAAAATGACGACGAGGTACTGAAAATAATGACGCTCGTCTGTTTGGTGTTGTCAATGATTGCGCTGGTTTTCTTCCTAGTTACTTATAGCTTGTTTAAGGAGCTGCGAACAACCCCAGGTATTAACTTAATGAACCTCAGCGTCTCAATTCTGCTCCTACAACTAGTATGGGTTGCCGGGAGTGGACGAACTGAGAATCGTGGAGCCTGCACTGCCGTCGCCATTTTACTACACTATCTCTTCCTATCTTCATTTCTGTGGACATCAGTTATAGCGTTCGATACCTGGCGCGCGTTTTCAGGTAAAAGTCAGCGTGCGACCGGCGTTACAAGAAAAGAAAGGCTTATGCGTATTTTGCGTTACATGGCAGCCGGATGGCTTCCCGCGATGGTGTTCGTGGCTATCACCACCGCCCTCGACCAATCAGAAGCCGTTGCCATTGGTTACGGATCAGGAAAGGCATGCTGGATTGGCAGTGCCATAGCAACCGTCTGCACTTTCATAACACCTGTCGCCATTACTCTTGTATTCAACTTGACATTCTACATTCTAACAGTGAAAGCTATAAAATCGTCAGCAAGCCAGGCCAGAATGGCGGCAGACAGTGGTAAAAGCCATTTTGGAATTTACGTTCGAATTGCAGCAGTTCTAGGGTTTACATGGCTCTTTGCTTTCCTTGCAGCGTATGTTTGGTCCCCCCTGTGGTATGTATTCGTGATATTTAATTGCCTTCAAGGTGTCTACATCGCTGCAGCGTTCGCGCTAAGCGAGCGCGCACGAAATTTGTACAGAGAGTTCTTCGCACGCGTTAAGTTACCGCACCGGAAGCGACTTCAAGATACCGCTACTTCCGGTTCAACAAAACCTGCGACCCTGATTACGCCAGTGGACTCCCCTAATACGTCACGAGCTCAGGAATCTACGATGGACACTAAATTCTGATTGGCAATGAGAACAGTTCACGTGAAAGACTCTGGTCATTTGGAAGAGAAAGGTGGATTTATTGTCTTTGAATAGTGCATCGTATCTGATTGGTTCTTGGAACAATGAAAAGCGATTGAACGAACTCCCGTTGGGTGTCGAAACGGCGAGGAGTAGATTCCTACTCGCTTTTTCAACATTGACAATTCTGTAACTAAGCTATAAGAGGATCCAGTGAAATCAGGTCGCTGATCGTGTATCGGGAACGATTCTGGTCCTATGATCTTAGGACATCGAATAGGTCCTATCTTAGGACATCGAATAGGTCCTATATTAGGGCGTCGATTAGGACGCCGAGTAGAATGACCGCGGGCCCTACCTGGACTAGGACATCAAACGAGCGCGTCCAGATTACACGGTTTTTAAGCACCAGCAATACTAGTCCTATCTTAAAGAGCTAGTGTCAGCCACCATTTGGACATCCAAGCAACATAACAAGTTTGAAAAAGCATCTATTTCCATCGGCTGATTTAGGGAATGTAGTGCAATATTTTCGGTTCAATTTGGTAAATGAAGAAGAAAACCTTGTTTATAGATGGTTATTTCAAAATTTCTACACGTAATTCGTCTTCTGATACCGAATGAAAACAATATAAAAAAGAGTGGTTGACACGGGCTCTTTAATTAGGACGCCGAATAGAATCCGTGAAATAGAATCCGTCGAAGAGATCCGTCGAATAGAGTTCCATCTGGTCTACGACATCACATACATGTCAAAGCTGTCTGACTCGTTCACGTAGATAATCTTAAAGTCTGTCATTTCACGAGATGTGATTGGCCACGAAGACGAAATTCCGGGACCGCGCCGTGTTCACTTCACTTTATTAAAAACCTACCACACCCAAATCCTATTGTTTTATGCAGGTCTTGAACCCTGATGCAAAACCTATACTATTTAAAAGATGGTAGCGGCATTTGAATAATTTAGGGGAGTGTGGGGCTGAATGTAAGACCCGGTACAGGTCTTACATTCAAATGTAAGACCCGGTACAGATCTTACATCCAAATGTAAAACCTGTACCGGGTCTTACATTAAGCTACACGCTTCTCTAAATTAATCAAATCACAAATCAACCCTAGCACCAGAATTAAATAATTAGTCCCGCTCCCAAATAATGAATTTTAAATTGAAAAATACTACTATTCTGTCTCAAAATTACACGAAAGTAAAACAATATTATCCATTGACTATCGTTGGGAAATTTAATGTAAACAATAAATCAATACAATGATCATGTTCAATCCCTCAGTTCAATTCTATTCAATACAAATTGTATTTCTTTCCTTTGCTTTTTCAAGAAAAAAGTCAAATTGAAACTCACAAACATCGTCATTGCTTGTCATATTTCGCCGGCATGCAGTAATATCCAGGAAACAAATTGCCCAATCTTAATTGAAGAAAATGCAACATGTTAGGAATGTATACAAAGCTACTTTTAGAACAAAATAGAGCGAGAAACATTATACTATGATTAGCCGAGTTCATACTAGAGTTTCTCGTCTTGAATGTTCTTCCCTGTTCTTCTGTGATCACGCGAAGAAAAACTTTTTTGAAGGAGAATGTCTGGCGATAATAAGCCGACTAGAATTCACATAAGACTGGAAATTATTCTGACGACAAACTGGTCTCAGACGGGAAACTCGTCTATATAGTGTGAATTCGGCTATTCAATCATGTACACCAGTTTTCTCGACTACAGAAACTGAAATTAAGCAGAAATGTACTTCAATCTCAAACATTGCGTATGTACCTGTCTTTATCCATCCCATGGATGATGTTGAACGTTCATCCCAAATTTTGCTGGCCATCTGGTTTACAAAATGCGCAACTATTCCGCAGATATGTTTACACGGCAAGCATTGAAGCAATCTGAAATTCAAATATCCCACTGCCAAACCCAGAAAAGGCGACTCGTTGTGTTGCTCTGCTATTGGATAGAATTTCTATAGAACTAGACACTTTTGTTAACCTTTTGTTAACAAAACAAAACAAAACAAACCTTTTGTTAACAAACCTTTTGTTCGGGGTAACGTTATTAGGACTTTTTGTCCATTTCAGCCATTTCTGACAATGGCACACAGAAAGAGATAAAACAGTGATAATGAGCTTTCCATAAAAACAATAGAATTTGGGTGTAGTAGGTATGTAAACAAGTTCAAAACTACGGAGTCGGTCTTGCATAGAAATTCAAAACCTCCCGCTCCGCGGTCGGTTTTGAATTTCTATGCAAGACCTCCTCCTATGTTTTGAACCTATATATATAAAGTGCTACCTCCAATGGATAGCGGTCAGATCTGAGATCAAGGTTGCTCCTAAGGCTTCTTTGAAGCTCTCAGGATTTGGCGATAAATTCTATACCTTTTTACATCATACGAAATCTACTCTAGGAAACTCCGGCGCACACGCTCTAAGAGCCAATCGCAACACAGAATTCGTCGTCCTTCTAGGAAAAAGTAATAGTCGCCATTCCCTGCACTGTTTATTATATATTTTTTTGTTTTGTTTTCATCTTCACGATATATATATATTTACAATGTTTATTTCAGTATTAAGATGTCATTATTACAAAATTACTTTGAGAGTTTTATCTATTTTCCTAACCTACCCTTCCAAAACACCAGATAGGCTAATACGTTTACTAAATTGCATTTCAACCGATCAAAATTCGAATCACCACAGCACTCTAAAATATATCATCTTGGCAATGTTCAATTGCAAATATGAAAATATTATTGTCAAATAGATGTATTATAAATTAGCTGCCGAAATTGCGGCAACGAATTCGGGCATCCCGTTTTCGTATAAAAGTTTCTGCGTCACGTATGAATATATTTTAAGTGCGAATGCATTTATAAAGTGCACATTGTATTTTAAATAAGTATATACCAAATCAGTGAATAGTCATTTTCGCGCTCTCAGATTGGTTCCTGAAATAGTAGATATCCAGCACTATTTACTGTTTTGAGAAAACGTTCAAAATGGCGGCTCGTTTCGCGCGCGATATTGCGTTTTGAACCTTAATCCACCGTATTTTATTCTAGTGATTTGGTATATACTAAAACAACTATCCCCCTCAGGGTCGGTGCCTAGCGGTGGATATATACCGAGACGCGATCCACCACTATTCACCTCCCCTTCGGGGGATAGTTGTTAACTATTATTTGTGTGCTTAATAAAACAGTTAGCTCTGAAAACCTCATTTTTGTTGGAAAACTACTTGCGCCTCTAAAAGGCATTTTCTGATACGGAAATAGTGTGTATAAAATCATTCTCGAACCCAGAGCTCCCCGGCTCGTCACCTCGCGGGGGAGGCTCTGCGCGAGATTTGAACAGAGCCGTTGAGAGAAACATCTTTCTGCGCATGCCCCAACGTTCAAAATCAGCCAATCAGCGAAGGCCCTCAAATGGATGTCCCAGAGCCTCCCCTGCGAGCAGACGAGCCGGGGACAGCTCTGGGTACCAGAATGGTATAAAATATGTCCCCATATATTAGAGCGGATTTCAGATGAGTGTCGAAATCTAAACGCAAAGTAAATACACTTAGCCAATCAGAAACGAAACAAATTCTACACCAACCAATCAGGAAACGAAGTAAGCACGACTTGGGTTCAGTCGTGAGCAAGAAAACAAGAGTCACTGTTTGGTTAGTCTTCGCATTCTGATTGGCTGACTAAACAAAGACTCTAGTCCTCGACCAATAGGAACGCAAGTTGGATTTACCTTCGACGGTCATCTGAAAGCCGCTCAGTGAAGTGAAATAATAGTCCCTTTGAAATACAGAATTCAGAACCAAAACCAGATATTAAAATACTGACAAGTCTGCTTTTACACATTTGATGTGCAGTACATTCTCGAACCCAGAGCTCCCCGGCTCGTAACCTCGCGGGGGAGGCTCTGGTGACAGCCACTGACGCATGCGCGAGATTTAATACAGAGCCGCTGAGAGAAAGACCTTCCAGCGCATGCTCCAACGCTTAAAATCAGCCAATCAGCGACGGCCCTCAAATGGATGTCGCCAGAGCCTCCCCTGCGAGCAGACGAGCCGGGGAGCTCTGGGTACGAGAATGATGTGCAGTATTATTAGTATCCCAAATTATAAATTCAATTATCTATTTTGGTTGTTATGGTTACGCCGCTGAAGCAGCCACAGGTGGCTTTCCCTTTGCCTCCGCCGCCACCGTTTCCATGGCAATGTACTTGTTCGTGTCGTTATCGACCGCGGTGATTGTGGGGCCTGGGGCGAGATAGGCAGCCATTTTGTCGACGATGCTTGGCGTCGGCGCAAAATCGAGATCATCATAATCGTCTGCTACCGATAGAAGGACTCGGGATCGGACTGTTTGGAGAAATAATAAGTTACTTATTAGTCAATGTTCTACTCAATGTTCACTCCGCTTTAAGGCAGTGTAATAGCGTTAGCCCCTATTTGCTCCGCTTTTGCGCAGCGCAGAAAGGGCAAAAGAAGGTCAAAACAATGGTTCTTCTCAGGGATCCAAGCTACCGGGCGGTACAAGCCCTCCTGATTTACAAGGTCAATTTTCTCGAGGCACGCATTAGGGACACCTGAGAGTTTATTGCATAATGTGTTGCTGGGTGCCGGGTTACTGGATCCCTAAGAAGTGGCATTGCTTTGACAGCATTCCTAAACAACAACGAAAAGCAGCAAATCTAGCCACAAAAATAAACACATGACCCACAATGTCTAAACCCAGTCTAAACCCTAACCTGGGGCAGTTCTGTAGTCCATCGGTTGCTTAGCAACGGTATTGTCGGATACGGGCTGAGGGGAGGGGATGGTGAGACCAGATTTTGTCAGCGGACTCCAACTACCAACAAACACGGCAAAACAGAGTACGACAACCTTGAAAGGAAATAAAAAATTCAGTTTTCTGTTTATATTTGCCCAGGCACCGTTTAAAATTACTTATTTCTATTTTTCTCTTTGTTTTAGAACTCGAAATGATTTAATTTCATATGGATAAGTATGCGAATAAACTTCGTCTTAATTTAAAGGCAGCAGTAGATGACTCTCATGGTATGCCATATTTTCTTGTATGTTTTCATTGTAGATCTTATGTATTCTAATATTACATATCTCCTGTCCGAAAATGAATAGCAATTACAGACGTACTATATTCGATTTAAAATATGTTAATGTTTCCCATCTTTCCTGCTTATCATCTGTTATATTTATTATTTCTAAGCAGCGTTTAAGAGATTTAGTGAGGTTAGTTTTATCACAAGGTTTTATGAGTCACGTTTTGCACGAGATGCCGACATCGAGCCCCATTCTAGCCACCGTGAATGTGTTTGTACTTAGCCAACTGGTTTGCCTCCCAACTAGTTTTTTAAACCTAGTTTGTTCCTCGTTTATCATTCATTCATTACAACCCCAATTAATTCTGCGAGCTCACAGAATACATAGACACTTGAATAGCCTCCATTTTGTCAGCCTAGCAACATATAGAGTCAGAGAAAGCATCCATTTCCATCGGCTGGTCAAAGGAAAGGTGCTACGAAATTTTCGATTAGATTCGGTAAATCAAGTATTAAACTTTTGTTTGTAGATTGTTAATTCGCTATTGCTCTTTAAAGTCGTCATCTAATGTTGATGGAAGCAGGAACAAAGGTGAACAGGAACAGGGCTCTTAAATCAGTTACTTATTTATATTCATTGTATGTGAACTGTTACTGTCGCGTTTACACAGACCAGCATTGTACATACATACGTACACATATTTTAAGTAATATATCAAACTCGAGACAGCGTGTGTCATCCGATTTTTCCAAACACCGAAAAGTGGGTTAATAGAAAATGATTTCCAGGTGTTTGGAAATCGTGATAAAAAACACTGTCGAGTTTTTGATTGAACGGATTTCACATGACTGTCAAGACGTGTTATGTAATTGCGATTGCTTTGCGTTCTCATTGGCTACTCGTTTTTCTCAGCCAATCAAATTCTGTAGTAAATACACTATTGTGTAATTAGTATAAACCAACTAATGGTCTATTACAATTCCTGCATTCTGATTGGCTGAGCTACTAATGGTCTATTAGTGATAGACCGTGCCTAGCAAAACCACCACCTTTCTTTGCAAGAAAACTTGATTTTTTCAACATAAAATAATGGAATTCGTTGCCAAAACCGACCAACTAGTTGATTTATAACTAAAACAATTAGACCTCTCGTCTTCATGTGCTATGATATCAATAGACCATTCGGCCTTCGGCCTCATGGTCTATTCATCATAGCACATTCAGCCTTGAGGTCTAATTGTTAATTACTAAGTAATTGGTTCGGCTTGCAATTGGCTGAGAAAAAAGCCATTTAGGAGGAAGTCATGATTTCTCTCGATTCTGATTGGCTAGTGATTGCTCAATTGCAATTGTTTTCACGACAGTCATGTGAAAACCGCTCTATAGCCTCAACGAATCATGTAATGTCGAGAAAAAGAAGAAACAAACTCTCAAAAATCCATGCAAATTAAGACCACGTATCCAAGCCTACTTCAAGCTTATAATTTTCTTTGTCTAAGCTTAATGAATTATTAATGCTTATGAGAAGTTCCAATGGGGTAGCTGACTATTAGAGCTCTTTAAATTTGAAAGTTGTTTATAATTTATGTGCATTATTACTGTGGCATTTACACTGACTAGCATTGCACAAACATACATAATATGTTTTAAGTTACGTCCATACCATTAGACATGTACTCGTTTGAGTAGAACGAGCATTGACTGGTCGTTGTACTTTGGGAGTGATGAGGGCTTGAAGCTTTTGAAGTTGGTTGATGAGGTTCCTGTTTGTATTTTCTAAGCTGTCCAACTTTTTTCTCAGCTCGAGGTTCTCATTTGAGCAGGTCTCTACCCTGTAGGAACAATGGAAATGAAAGCTTAAATCATATTATCTGAAAAGATGCTGGAAAGGGTTGGCTTTTAAAAAGCAGAGCGACTAAAATCGAGTAAACGAGGATCTTTGTGAAAGTCGAACGATGGTCATTACGTCTAGTCTCTTAAACGTATTTCGCTCCACACAATCGCATTTGGAAATTGATTGTTGCATTAAGAGACTGGGTTAGTCTCCATTTTGTCAGCCTAACCACATACCAAGTCTGAGAAAGCATCCATTTCCATCAAGAGATTTAGGGAATGGCGATATTTTCAATTGAACTTGTTAAATGAAGTAAACTTCACTTTAAGATACATGTGCATCACAGACAGTCAGCGCGGTACAACGTTGTTTGTAGTGGTACAACTTTGTTTGTGTTTCGTGATTTATACACGAAATTTGGCTTCTAAAAGTGTCTGACAAGGTCTCTTGTCATTAACTTTTCTGTTTACCTTTTTTCAAGTGTCTCCATGTACTCTTTTTTCTTTCTTCTGCTTTCTTGTGCAGATATCTAAAGGTCAAACTTAAGTCAGCATTTAATAAACAAAGAATGAATGGAAGACGAATGAAGTTTGGAATGAAAAAGACTTCGAAGAGCAATATGCAATATGCACTTGGTGCTTTGTTTTTTTGCGGGCGTACCCAAAAAAGGTTAATAATAGAATTCTAGGAAGTACTTTTCACCCCTTTACTACTCTTCCCAGTAGACCGTTACACCTCTCGGTTTTTCAGCCCGCGGCTGTCTAAAATTGATCGCGTGATCACTTTTGTTGTACCACGTGATGAGTTGCTTATGTACCACGTGATCAATGTTTGTGGGCGTAAACTTTGAGAGTTCATTGTTTTTCTGCATTCCAACGAAGTCTACGCCCAAAACGGTTGATCACGTGGTACATAAGCAACCCCGTCACATGGTACAAAAAAGTTGATCACGCGATCAATTTTAGACTGCCGACGGCGGGCAGAAAAATCGAGGTGTAACGGTCTACTGGGAAGAGTAGTACTGTCCCAGCTACTAGACAGCTTCCAGCATGCAATAAATAAAATCTTTACCTTGTTTTTTATCTTTCTTCTCACTTTCTTGAGAGCTCTTTCTTCTACCTTTGAGTTCATAAAAATCAATTGTATAAATTCAAAAAACATTTGAAAGGAAAACTGACTGGCATCATTGTGGTATCGGGAGCGGACAGGAAGCCCTGGGGCAAGACATCCATTGGAAGTGCAGTTTGATTTACAAATGCAATTTAGTGAACTAGGGTGAACTTTGAACGACACGCAAATCAACACCAGAATCATTCAGATAGACTGCTTGCAGCCCCTTATTTTGCGTCCGTGAGTACAAGAGAAAAGTCGTTTTTTTTGTTTGTCTGTTTAGAAAATGGGTTTCCATCTCACTCTCGTTCCGCATTCTTACTTTTGTTAGTGGTAAACCAGACGGCACTGGTAAACCTTCAGAGATGAGTGTCCGTCTCTCTTCGTCTGTTAGGAAGAAGGGTTGTTTTTCTTGCGGCTATAAGAATAAGAAAAAATACTTGAAAAATCAATTATTTTCTTCTAGCTCAAAATAGTCGTCGAAATTTATCTAATACGAAGAAACTAAAGCACCATTCAGAATTTGCTAACTAATTTACTAGCGCTTGAAGTTCTGGCATTACCGTGTCACGCTAATAGCGCAGCGCACTTTTCTGTGACAAGATGCTAAGAATTCAATATATCCGTCTATGTGAGGATTTGTTCGGTAATTTCGTATGAAAGACGACTATGAATGAGGTAATTCATCTATACTTTTTGATGTGCATTCCAAAAAAACGTTCCTGATTGGTTGATGTACCCGTCGAAATTCCCGCCAATTTTTGGCGCGCGCGCGTGGGGCACAGGAAGCCCGCATGAGAGGGCGGATTCAGTTCTGGTAACTTTCGTAGCTTTTTCATTACCTGTGTTGTTGGTGGTGTTCTTTCTCCTACACTTGACCCCGACATGTCACTATCCAGTTCTATGGTGCGGGGTGGAGTGCTCGGAGTTTGACAAGTTGGGGAATGTGCGCCAGAGTCATATCCTATGGATAAGATTTTTTTATCAAATTAGAAACAAACTGATTTTAGGGAGCATATCATGCTGCATAAGCTCATATTATAAGTATATGATAGTATGATATTGATAGTTTGCTATAAATATAATTTATTACAACCATTCGTTTTGGATATTTTTTCGTTGTTTACTGATCTAGATTTAAATACTTAAAAACTCACTGAACTGACACAGTATAGGTTACTTGATAAATTTTGTAACATTAGTACACCAGCGCGCGGTTGTTCAAAGGTGGATTAAATTTAAACCAGGTTCAGTTCTGAACAAAACCATCAAGTCACCATGGTAATTAATCCTGGATTAGTGATAAACCACTTTCGAGCAACCGGACCCAGAGCTTCAAATCTCAAGAATCACGGAAGATAATCAATGGATTTTTTTTAACCTTTTTGATGCCTTGAAGTTTTCCCAAAACCTTATAAGCCCTTTCTAAATTCTCTCTGACGTGTTGCTGAGATCACAAATAGCATCGCTCGAGATCCAAAGTGGATCATAGAACTGCTCAGAAATCCAGAGATTTCAAGCTCATACAGGAGATTTGATAAAACAACTGGATTTTCCCAGTTAGAGAAGCTCTGGTTTAGTTATAAATCTAAATGCCATTTGAGCTTTAATTCGTAAAACATTAGAACATTCTAAACACACTTTTATCACTCAATTATATCATTGAGACTTTTCATTCAAATTTAACCACAGTAGTGGAAAAAGGTGGCATAAGAATTTAACTAAATATTACAGTATCACAATTGACTAAGTAACTTTATTTAGCTCATGCAAAATTAACCTGTGAAAGCTGCCACTATTCAGTGCAAGAGACTTCAGTGAAAAGTCTGCATATTGGGAAAAAGATCACTCTGAAGACTCAAATGTAATTTCAGCTGAATCTGGGCAAACACTTTGTATGAGCTAGCACATGTAGCAAATAACATTAGAAAAATCAGATTATTTCAAGGTATATACCGGTATGATACTGCATAATGCAATAAAAGTTTGACCAAATTCAGGCCATATTATTTCAGCTCTACAACTTTCATGCAGTCATTGCACAGATACTTCTTTCTGTGAGTGTACATTGTACCTTACATCAGTAAAGCATAGATCATTTGATGAATTTTTTTTCAGCCCTTTCAGGTAGAGCAGGAATTTTATTTCACTAAGTAAACAGTAGTTTCTACAGGCTAATAAAGCATGGCATTTGTAGGCCTGTTATCTTCCAGATTTAAGATTTTAAATTATTTATTATTTATTTGGATGTTTTTTTAGTGTGCTTACTGTATTGCCTACTGCATGGCCTGAGTGTTGCATATTCAGACTGTATCGGCAGCGGCGATGCATGGCAATAAGACCCATCTCCTATTGGTGCAAGGCAGCATATTAATAATAAATAACAGTGAATTAAGAAAGCATGCAATTTAGATATCATGTTATACCCTACCACAGGTTAAAGTGAAATCTGGGACCCTACCTGGGATCCTAGACATCCAATGAGGTACACCTATTGGATATGAGGATGAGATACCCAGCTCGGATCTCAGCTATGCAAATTCCCAGGTGTTACCACAACTGAAAATTTCTGCTGATGAGACACATTCCTCATGATTCCTGGAAAGCTAATTTTCCCATATGGTAGAGGTATGGGAAGTGTTCAGATTTCCCATGGCTGCCCAAGGTTAGGTACCCATGAGAAATCTGAACACTTTTCATACATCTACCATGGGAAAATCACTTTCCCTTACAGAAACTCCCTTGTGTTATAGCTTGTAACTCACCAAACCATACATCATTTCTATTGGATCCCAGTTAGGATAGCTACCTGCAATTCCAAATTTATGCTGGGATCTGAGCTGGGATTTGAAAGAATAACTTCTAGGATAGATGAGATACGACCTCAAAAATAGCTGACATCATGTCCAGGTTTGGGATCCCAGATTTCATCTTTACCTTGGCTGCTTTGTGGTTTGTTTACTGATTCTCAAAAGCATCAGTCTTTAATTTTACATGAATTTTTATTACATCCATCCTTGCACCATTCCCATACATGTCACTACTTTGCCCATCCCCACATAAAGTTTAAACCACTTCTGAAAGTAAATAATCACCCAGCACCTGATTGACACTCTAGTAGCTTCTAAATAGCCTTGTCAGCATGAACAAAGCAACATTCAAGCAAGACATATCTCTGACATAAAGCAGAAAATTCCAGAAAGTAATTACAGGGAGTTGCATGGCTGCAAAGAGATACACATTTTCTTCTCAAGTATAGAAAATTCATCTCATGAGTGAGTGAGCGCAGCAATTAAGGAGTGTGACAATTTTTAACACTGTTTTTCAAGCAGCCATGCATGCAGCACTCTTTTATTATATAAACATCAAATGAAATATCAAAGTCATTTTATTTTAAATAAATCTGAAAAAGAGCTTCAAACATAGGCTTGAAGTGTTTTATCTTTCCTCCAGTGTAATTTAAACAGGATTGTGAAGAAACCAGTTTCTGGTATTGTGTTGAAAATATATTTCATAATAATTCTTATATTTAGAATTATGATATTTCAATTTAATGCAGCCATGAAAAATTGATTTAATTAGATTTTGTAGATTTTTTAATATGTTATTATACATTTATACTTTTTTTTAAATAGTTTGGGCAATATTGTTCTGAATGGCAGGTTTTATTTAAAAAAGGATGTTATACTCGTGTTTAAACAAACTGTAAAATTACAGATTATAATAAAATATCCATGTTAAACTAAGGCAATAAATATTCAAGTCTGGTTCAATGACATGCAGCAAGAGATCTAGAGGACATAATCATAAACACAACAAAGTAGACAACAATACCTTATGTAGATTAGATAGATATCTTACGTACATGTAGTTTCTAGAAGTCAGTAGGGACTCGAACAAACAAAATATATTCTTTTTAAACCAAGGGCACTGCTAGCTATTTATATAGGTTACCATGGCAACAGTTGGCATATTGACCTCATATAGCCCACACAATGATGCAATATATGGAATTGATTGTTCATTCTTTGGCCAAATCCTGTTGTTATTACAAATTCTCAATGAATTGTGTCAACTAGGCGGTCTGAACCATGTGGGTTTCAATGATGTCACAAAATTTAACAAATTATCCCTAAAAGCGCATGTTTTAGTCAAAGAAGGGCATAGCTGCTTTTTGCTTATTATTTATTGAGTTAGAATGATCAAATGAGTTGGAGTAAAAAGTTCATAGCTCAGAGACGTAAATTGACATTGTGAGAATATTTAATCAGCTTTTGTTCAAAAGAAAGTCTTATAGTAGAAAATCGTTAAGAAATATATTAGGAAAAAATGTAGATAAGGGAATAATATCACTTGAAAACGGTTAATTCGATAGGAATCAAGCGAGTTATTTTTTATTTTCCGTTAAATGCTGGGAGAGCTTTTAATCGAAGAACAAAGGGCTATAGATAAACTATTCTATTGATAAAATGATTATCTCGGAAGCTAGGGCGGATTAAGAGTGTGAAATAGTACTTACAAGAGCTTTCACTAAATTTTGGGATATTTTTGTTTTATTAGTCGACAATTACTACTTTGTCTTTTAAGGAGTATTTATTTATGTGCGAGCTAAACTTGATAGGCCTTATTAAATCTCCCAGACCGTCTAGCCCCTGTTTTATCGGAAATACGATATCCTTGAATTAAAAGAAATCCCTGCAGGGGCTGATGAAACGTTTGCGAATCAAATATCCTTGGAATTACACAACATTATTCACGAGCTGAAAGTTTTCTATTTACCGAAAGAGCTAATTTCTGACAATTTCCGGCATTAAGGAGCTGCTTAGCGCTGCTGCAATGATTAGTTATTAACGGAAGAACCTTTCGTTTTCACACAAATAATTCACAAACTAATATCAAGTCTACATTGATACTCCTACGATAGACAAAGCCCGGTATCGTAGAAATATTTCAAGTTGTTTGGTACCCTCACGAACATTAAAATTTAATACTACCCTCATGGTTCTTAGAGCAGTTTTTGTTTATATGAATGCTGTTTGGAATTACAAATAACTGTGTAAAATGCTGTGAAATATCTGCTATAGAGAGTAGGCTTGTGCTATGATATAAAAGTTTCGACATACCTGATTCTGTGTCGACTAAGTCATCCGGTTCAGAACTCGTAGAATGTCTTGCCACACAGTTTGTAACGCCTCTCTCTATTTCTGAGCTTTCTACGTGCGAGTTAAAGACATGACAAGGTTCGAAAGAGGGGCATAAATGTCTAGGAAATAAACTTGGTTTTATATCTTCATTCAAGTTCATTATATTCACGTCTTCTTCTGGACTTAGAGCTTTGCCCTCGAAATCCGGCGACCTTGATCTTTCGCTCGGAGTTTGGCAATACATTGATTCATTCGAGCAGTCTTCCGATAGAGAAGGCATAGGATCTATGCTTAGTCTGTTAAGTCCAACATTCTCATTTTTAATAGCGCAGTTTTGTAAGTTAGACGTAGAGTATTCGGGGAGTGTGTAACTTGTGAGCGTTTGTTCTATGCATGACGGGACCTCATCGAAAAAACTCGAAAACCAGTCAACAGCAACTTCTTCTGTCGGCTGCAAGAACAAAGATAATTCTTTAAATTTGAAATACAGAAATCGACAAATCACTGTACATCTTGGGAACGTAAATGACTTAAAAAAATAATTCCAATATGATATTGCTACACTAAGTTCTATTTATAGTTTTACTATTAACTTACCATTGAATGAAAATTCTCGTGAAAGTCCTCCCGCATCATAGAGTCAAAGATTCCTGAATCCGAAGGACAAATACTATCGATTCGTGGTTCCTTTTTAACTATACTTAGATCTAAGTCCATGTTAGAGGAGAAATTAAGAAGGGATTGAGAAAGATTAGAGAGCTAGGGCAAAGTACATGGAGGCAAAGAGAGTTGAAACAGACATAAGCTTTGTTCAAACTGGGAAAAGACTTATGTGCCGGTCACGACAATAATTATACGGCTTGGCCAATCAGAATGCAGTATTTACACAATAGAAACAAAGGAAAGCCACAATAGACTTCCATATTTGGTGTGAAGCTTGGCTATTACCATACATTATCATGTGATATCGTTTATGTTTTGATATGGATTCAATATCTTTTCAAGGGACGGTTTCACAGGTGATTTTGAGGCTCGACTGGTATGCAAGAACTCTGCGGAGGGTTTCAATGAATGTGATTGGTTTAAATCCTGATTTACACGCCTTCTGACAATATAATTACTTTAAAACAGAAGCACATTATTTCAGCGAGAACATGGTTTCTTAGATATGGCTTGATTTTATTCAAGTATCCAAGGCAAAAATCTCAATACCTTTCATGAAATTTTCACCTGAACTAAGAAATCACTCGCTATTTTATATTCCTCGCGCAAACTCCAATAACATTTTCTATAAAAAAAGAAAAGCTGAATTTATCGAAGGTAACTCAAATATTTGTCAAACTGTAGCAAGACATTACTTCCCGCACTATCAGTTACAATTCACTATTCACGATTGAAAAGCGTCTTTTTGAATGCTGCTTGGATACCGGTAGAAGCAGAAGAAAATCTCAATTATAGGATGATGAAATCGAGCTATCGTTTCAAACGATTATTTCGAAACCCATTTTAATTGGGCTCTCAGTATTATTTTTCCATCAGTAATAATTGTGAACTTTATACGCCCGCTTTTTCCAAACTGACTCGCGTTTTTAAAATTTTCCGAGGTCTTCTTTACTGTTAAATCTTTCGCGAAGTCACTTGTAAAATTTTAGGAAAACTCTCAATAAAAGTTGCGCACAAAGCCGGTCACCCAATATGACGCTGTTCGCCATTAAAATGTCTCCCACTCAAAACAAACATTACTGAGAAAGCAGCTTGAAAGCGTTTTAATATATTTTTATCGAATTATTGATTCATCGGTAGTCGCTGAGAGGCATTTTAGGACGAAAGCGCTGCAACTATAAAAAAAATGGTCACAGGGACGTCAACTCCAAACTAAAAATGTTTTTTTTCCTAGAAATGGCAAAACTTCCCGAAATTCTCCCCGGAGAAACACAGTAAATGTATGCAGTATTGAATTTGTCCCAGGAGACGAAGCCAAAAATCGTGAGACTCTCGACAAAACCGGGAGAGTGACGTCCCTGTAGTCATGCTGAATTGAATGAACGGGTAGACACTGCATACCCGGGTATGCCCCCCTCTGCTAATACTGACAAAATGTAGAAATTTGAAAAGAGAAGCGTGGGGCAGGGGGCCGATTATTAATTGGATTTTGAGGCGCGTCACAAAGCCCCCGGAGGACATACAGCTATTTCAAACAACGTTGCTCTCCCAGACCGCAAAGTTGTTTGAGTAGGAAGTCTTGAATCGGCTCACTGTTGGGAGTACACTCGAGTTTCTAGTTAATACTGGTCATTGCTAGCTTTAAACAGAGCTCTTTGTTTGTAGAATACAGCCAGACCAGATGTATTTATTCAAAGTAGCATGTTTTGTCTTTACCCATACTGTCTTTGGTCTGTCTTTGGTGCGTATAGCCATAATCCTACCCGTTTTACTTTCGAGAATATTGTTAAAGCTTCTTCGCAGTTTTTACTACTACATCGTAGAAAGTAATAACTAACACAGTCACACGGACTTTGTAATTAAGTTTCCCTTGGGTGAATATGGGTACAGTGGAAAGTTTATGCGATGACCCGCTGTAATTGAAAAAAAAAGGCGCTCCTGTGAACTAGTGTTCTTTTAATATAGTATTGCTATTTTTTTCAAGGTACAGTACAGTAAAAATGATGTTGTGGTTTGCGGGATGCTATCTGGAACGATCGATAGCTATATACTGCATCATTCTATAAAGGGATCGCTCCTGATGACGCTACATTTAGCAGTACAGTTCTATAGAGATCGTCTCCACTAGAGCCCTCACACAATGTGCCTATTCGTTAGCGCCTTGGCAAGCTGAGCATACACACTGTTTATTAATTGTCGCGGGGCTCACCCAGTTAATCTCTAGAGCCTTCGCGTTCTTCTGTGAAAGCGGTGTTCGGCAAACCAACCTATAGATCCTTCATATATGGTACACTAGTGTCCTTCTGTATAACAGTTGTATATCCTCGTTCTATAAGGCGTGCGAAAGATAAACGGAGGACACTATTAGCGTTCAGACTGTTCCATATCTAAAGGGTCTACCCGGCCAAACCAAGAGCTCCCAGATCTCCTCGGCTGTCATCTCGCGGATGAGGTCATTCTCGTATCTCGTATCTGGGTACGGCTTGCTGCTCGCAGGGGGAGGCTCTAGTGACATCCATTTGAGGACCTTTGCTGATTGGCTGGTTTTGAATGTTGTTGCATGAGCAGAAAGATCTTTCTCTCTAACGGCTCTGTATCAAATCTCGCGCATGCGTCAGTGGTTGTCACCAGACTCCCCCGCGAGGTTACGAGTACAGCTACTGTGGCGCATGCGTATAAAAATGTAGCCTATTTTATGCCTCAGTCAACGTTACTTGTAGAGCGTAGAAGTCGAGAGCATACGTCAAAATGACGACTAGCAAATGAATAAAACCTACACAGTTATATCGACGCCGCCGATCCGCCGTCTGGTCCTTGAGGCTACAATGTTTCGGGTGTTTGAAGAGAGAATTCGCGAGAGCGGTTTTTAATTGAAAATTTAATTTTACAGTGTTAACATGAATGGGGAAAGCTTGAGAGGCTCTTTTGCCAAATAATGATTCGATGTTCACCTTTGCCAACTGTTGCGTCGTACCGATCACTACAAATTACGTATTGTCGACGCTCATCATCAAACGTTCCCTCTGCAACATCCATCTTCTTATGTCGGCGGTACTACTGGAAGCAGCGAGGTGGTACTCAATACCGTCACATGCGAGTTTTGCGACGTATTTTTCTTAACTTATAACGTTTTGCATTTGGCTACTTTGCACTATGGTTTATAGAGAAATACGTCGAATTATCTACTTTTCAACTGTCTTTGATAAATATTTCTGATAATATGAGCAATTTTATCTCCTTACCGGGTGGGGCCTGGTAACTAGTCAAACGCAAGATTCCTTTTTTTGCAAAAAAAAAACCACTTGCATTCTCCCAATATCAAAAATTCGAACGGTACATAACAGTTGGAAAAATCACCAGTCACAACGTTCATAATAAATACCTTTCTTTTAGAAATGCCATTTGCAATTGTTTCTGATAACACCCGACCCTGTAGGTTCAAATCTAGTGAGCCTTTTGCAGTTAAGTTTGCTGCGTAGTCAATCACAATCGTGTGAGCCAATCGGATCCTTGTTCAGTGCACTCCTTTGGCTTGTTTTTCGAGACATGTCGCAACAGACATGTCGCACTAGGCGAAACTAGGTAAGGATCTGATTGGCTCACGAGTTTGATTGACTACGCTTGATTTTCTTGACAAAAAAATGGTCTTCGAACGCTCTTGGCCTATTTCTTCAAACTTATAGTCTGACCTCATTGGCGTTGGTATTGCGAAAAGTTATCTTGCATGTCTAGGTGGATTCTTCAACTCAAAAAATGGAGGCAGTGGTTTAAAATACATATTTTTTTTTACAAAATACAGACAACGCTTCAAATCTACTAAGATACCTATTGTCTTGAATAAACTCCCGTTGATTTGCAATAAATGTGAAAGTAATCGCGCGCTAAAATTATCTGAAAAACAGAATAAATGAAGAACTTTTTCTAAACTGTAATGAATTTCTTCCGAATTGCATAAATTACAAAAATAACATTGTGGGTTTTAAATCTCGTGTGTTATAGCCGAAATCTACCTAATCGGTGCGAATGAAATCCAGATGTATGTATTTAAATAGTTTGAGCAAAAAACCTTGATTTTTTTTAAATGTAAACGAAGAAATTAGAAACAAACTTCGGTAGCAGTCACATTTGCTGTCGTTTGTTTAGATATGCAAATTTTATGAAGTGGGGGACTAAACTTTCAGTAAACTTCACGCCATTCCTAAACTCTCCTCTCTCAAAATAAGCTATAAGTCCGGGCAATAGACCAAATGGCTGCAATTTTACTATAGACCACACATCTGTAGTTTCTTAGTGCAATAAGGCTTATGGTTATCTATAAATTAGAGGAAATGCAAACCCCGGTCGTATTATTATGCTTTAAATTTTGGTGGGGACAATGCTTTCAGTAAACTTCGAAATTTTATATTTCCAAGAACTTATTTCCGATCTCAGTCAGAATGCCACATTTCGACATAAAAATCTATAGACCACAGTTGGCTCAGTTTGTTTCATTGCGGCGTTTGCTTATTTTGACAATAAATCTAAAAAACTTGAAATACGCTAAAATTATCAAATTTTTGGGACACGAAAATGGCAAAGACGTTTTCACTAATAATATCGAAGAAGATGCATATATTGAAGAAAATACCATATAATTTATTTCATTTAGGATTGGAACTTCGATTTATGGCAAATTTTGCGTTGTATGTTTTATCCATGAAGAAATAAGTAAAAATATTTTTACACCAGGCGCTGAACGTGTGACGCTGGGACATGCAAATTTGCATAAAAACAGAGATATTTATAATGATTTTTCGATCCTAAAAAAACTCTTTTTCACAAATATTATTTTTCCAGGGAAAGTTGAGTATCGGGTGCATAGACTTATGCTTAGAGAATGAGCTTACTGCAAACCGATGCTTTAAAAATTGATTGTCTCTAAATGTACACCACCTCGCTGCTTCCAGTCAAATAGGCTTGCAGATTTTAAAAGCTCCAACCCGCCTCCATTTGCTCTGTAATAGGTCCATGGAGCCTATATTGACTATGTGCTTTATAGTTAAAGGTCATGTAACAAACCTAAACTAGATAATTTCTGTTGGCTACCATCAAATATCAATCAGTAATTTGGAATTTGTTACGCCACTGAAAGTGTGTTAGTATAATAACTCAAGTGATCATAAGAAATTATGTGCGCTGATTGGTCGTGAGGTTTGTTTTCTCTTGCCATAACCACCTACCGCGGTGTTTCGGGAGTGCGCGTCCGAGTTAATGTTTGATCGTTAAATTATCCATTCAACTGTGCATAAAAAGATCATAGCTCAATAATTGTTCTATAGGACTTGTCTAATGGAAGTGAATAAACTTCAAAGGGTTATTTGCCGCCCTCGCAAGTTGCATGAAACTGATTTTTAGTTTCTAGCTCTGGAAACGGAATAAAGAATAGATGTTGCCAATAATTTTGTTGCCGATAAGAAAAACCGGAAGCAGTTGTTTTTCAGCGCAAAGGACATGCCAAAACGCGTCAACTCAGTTTCAACGTCTACTCAAACGTAATCGGTAGCTGGTAGCTACAAGTAGCGAAACGGTAGTTATCGTTTCATTAGTGAACATTGTTAGGCCTTTTGACGTAAGACCTCGCTACGGGCCTGATTGGGAACGTGTCACCGCTCCTTTTAGTCATGGTACTGTAAGGGTATAAAAGCACATCCTCGTGACTAAAGGGGGTCATTCGATTGGACAAAATGCCTGTTGAATATTAATGAGTTTTTAAACTCTCTGAATGCATGTGAATGAGAGGCGATTTTGGACTACGATTACAGTGGCGGATCCAGGGGTGGTGACGGGGGTGACATGTCACCCCCCCTTAGGCCAAAAAAGTCACCGCATTTTTGGACCAAAACATATTGTTTTAATGCCTTTTCAGAGTATTTCGACGGAATAATCCACAAGTTAGAAGACTCCAGAGTATATGCTCTAACTTCAATTAGTAAAATCACACTCAGGAACACTATCACGAATCCTGCATTCTGATTCGCTCAAAACTCACTGTCTATTGAGTCTCATAGTTTTGAAAAGGCCGGCGTTTTGAAGAAAAACAAAACAATGGCGGCCTCTAAAAAGTTTCATTATTCGAAGGTAGTATGTGAGTGTGATTCTACTAAAACAGCTCGCTCATAGAAATCTCTAACCCAATCTAATTGTTAATTAGAAACGCGGTTTTCACGCACAGAGTCATAAATAATTGAACTATCGAAATTCGTAAAAATAAAATGCAGCGTTCGTTAAAATTTTGTAATTCACACCAGAAACTGAACCAGTCAAAATGGTGACCCCCCCCCCCCCCCCCCCCATGCGAAGGACTCGCCATCTCAAATTGTCACATTGTACCGCTCGCGGCATTTTATGTCATTCACTATTTGCAACTGACAAGCAACTCCGAGCAAGCACTCGATATTTTTCCCATCAGCACCCGCGGTCAGACATTCGCGATTTTCCATATTCTATACTCCCAATCTTAAATGAAATAGGTATGTATGTGCGCGCGCAATCCCGGGAGTGACATTGCCATTACAGCACACGGCCACCTGTATCCTGTACTGGTTGCGTATTTTAGTGCATTATGGGGACATTTGCTGGCCATGTACCACTGGACGAAAAATTGGATTTGCAGAGTATGCGAAAATAATGCAAAAGTAGTGCAAATACCAGATTTGCACGAGTTTGCATACATTTGCTAAATTGCAAACATGAATTTTGCAGCCTTAGCGAATTTAGCGAATACCGCTCAATCACATGATTTGCTTTGCGTATCAAAACTAATGCAAATATTATATTCGAAAGTAATTAAACTCGAGGTGAAACTCGAATTTACTAACCTTTTGCCGCATGTGCAAATCAAAAAATAGATTTGCCAGGTATGCGAATATATCGTAAAGGTGAGGTAAAAACCATATTCACATGAGTTTGCACACATTTGCTTAATTGCAAACATCAACTTTGCAGCCTTAGTGGATTTAGTGAATACCGCTCAATCACATGCTTTGCAATCAGCCGAAACTAAAGCAAACATGATATTCGCACACATGTTGCGCCGAACGGTCGAAATTTGGCGAAGATGAAATTTGTGACTTTACAAACACGGGTAAAACAGCATGGAAATATTGTATTCGCGTCCCTTTTGCTTCAGGCAAATATGATTTTTACCAGTTCAAGTAAAGATTCGCAAAAATAGTGCAAACAAGAAATTTGCACACTATTTGCACTGAACTCTCCCGGTGCTGCGAAGATGAAATTTGCGAATTTAAAAACGCGGGAAAAACAACATGAAAATATTGTATTCCCGTCCCTTTCGCTTCAGGCAAATACGTTGCAAGTATGATATTTACCAGTTTAAGTAAAGATTCACAAAAATAGTGCAAACATGAAATTTGCACACTTTTTGCACTGAACTTTTCCCGGTGCTGCGAAGATGAAATTTGCGAATTTAAAAACGCGGATAAAACAACATGAAAATATAGTATTCGCGTCCTGTTCGCTTCAGGCAAATACGGGGCAAGTATGATATTTACTAGTTCAAGTAAAGATTAAAAAAAATAGTGCAAACATGAAATTTGCACACTTTTTGCACTGAACTCTCCCGATGCTGCGATGATGAAATTTGCGACTTTAAAAACGCGGGTAAAACAGCATGAAAATATTGTATTCGCGTCCCTTTCGCTTCAGGCAAATACGTTGCAAGTATGATATTTACCAGTTCAAGTAAAGATTCACAAAAATAGTGCAAACATGAAATTTGCACACTTTTTGCACTGAACTGTCCCGGTGCTGCGAAGATGAAATTTGCGAATTTAAAAACGCGGGTAAAACAACATGAAAATATAGTATTCGCGTCCTTTTCGCTTCAGGCAAATACGGGGCAAGTATGATATTTACTAGTTCAAGTAAAGATTCAAAAAAATAGTGCAAACATGAAATTTGCACACTTTTTGCACTGAACTCTCCCGATGCTGCGATGATGAAATTTGCGACTTTAAAAACACGGGTAAAACAGCATGACAATATTGTATTCGCGTCCCTTTTGCTTCAGGCAAATACGGTGCAAGTATGATATTTACTAGTTCAAGTAGACTCACAAAAATAGTGCATACATGAAATTTGCACACTTTTTACAACTCTCCCGATGCTGCAAAGACGAGACAAAAGTGGGTAAAAACAACATGAAAACTTTTTATGAGTCCCTTTCGCTTCAAGGCAAATGCGACGCAAGTACGATATCAGAAACATTACTTAGTTTCTTATATGTACCGATACTTCTATGTTACGATATTTAACTGTCTTGAAGCAATTATTCACAAAAATAGTGCAAGCACAACACTTGATTATTATTCAAGTAAACTAATATTTTATTTTAGAAGGCATATACATGCATTTACAAAATTCAGTATCTTTTAATCACATTAATCTTCCTAAAATTTCAAAAGTTACCATTTCAAACCCCACTCCAGTTGAAGCACAATTACCGATACATTGTTTGCACAGCACTGTCACTGACAACTTGGTATACTGTATATAGATGGCACCCTATAGTAGTAACTTCGTAGAAACGCTGCATCACACTATAGAAGAAACAAAAAGAAAAAAATGTAAAAAAAAAAACAATTAGAACTGAGGGTTTATGTCTGACAATTCAAATGATACCAATGACTGTATTCATGCCAGCTGTTGCTGAAGAGAACACTTTACAGGAGAAAAGGCCAAATTCCAAAAAGATTTCCTCTGGTTTTGAGATATTGAAAGTATATGCATTTATTATGTTTTTGATAATAAATAAAGTTTTCTATCTTCTATGCAAAGAACTATGCAAGCACTAGGAGAATAAGATAAAAAATAATATGCCTTAATGTTGCCATTCAACTGAAAACACAAAGATCGTGCTGTATTATGTAATGTAAAAATGATCTCTAAACATTGACTGTTCACTAAAATTAGTAAAATTATACATGATACAGCATTTGAATTTCCTGAACGGCTTAAAGATTGCAGTGTGCTCACTTTGCTGTGTCAAGAAAGACACAAACATCGTACTGTAATCATGTAAAAATGATCTCTAAACATTATGACTGTTCATTAAAATTAGTAAAATTATACATGACACAGCAACCACTTGAATTTCCTGTACGGCTCAAAGATCGCAGTGTGCTCACTTTGCCGTGTCAAGAAAGACACAAAGATCGTACTGTAATCATGTAAAAATGATCTCTAAACATTATGACTGTTCATTAAAATTAGTAAAATTATACATGACACAGCAACCACTCGAATTTCCTGAACGGCTCAAAGATCGCAGTGTGCTCACTTTGCCGTGTCAAGAAAGACACAAAGATCGTACTGTAATCATGTAAAAATGATCTCTAAACATTATGACTGTTCATTAAAATTAGTAAAATTATACATGACACAGCAACCACTCGAATTTCGTGAACGGCTCAAAGATCGCAGTGTGCTCACTTTGCCGTGTCAAGAAAGACACAAAGATCGTACTGTAATCATGTAAAAATGATCTCTAAACATTATGACTGTTCATTAAAATGAGTAAAATTATACATGACACAGCAACCACTTGAATTTCCTGTACGGCTCAAAGATCGCAGTGTGCTCACTTTGCCGTGTCAAGAAAGACACAAAGATCGTACTGTAATCATGTAAAAATGATCTCTAAACATTATGACTGCTCATTAAAATTAGTAAAATTATACATGACACAGCAACTACTCGAATTTCCTGAACGGCTCAAAGAAAGACACAAAGATTGTGCTGTAGTCATGTTACAAAAATGCCCTTTGAGGATTATGCCTAATTCCGTAAAATACATGACAAAATCTGACTTTATTAGGCCTACCTCGTATAAAAATACCCTCAATAATTTTATTGAAATAAAAGCATCATAAAATATTGAACAAAATATGTGAAGTACGCAAAGGCTAGAAAGACCGTTGACACACGTGATTTCGTTTGTAACGGAATGCGCGCCAAAACAGAAGCTTGCAATGGTTCAACACAGCTTCTCACTACAAATATATGCTTATTGCTGCACGTTTGGAGTTATTTGTGTCACTAAGAACCAGATGTACAAATTACTAGACATACAAAATTCGATTTTGAGGATGAGAAAGCATTGAAATCTTTCAAAGTTTAAAACGTCAATTGAAAAGTGTTAAGCTGACATGCCTCTAGCCTAAAGACCGAACGAAACAAAAGCTTACATCGTATATAACCGTCAAATTACTCACCATTTCGGTACAATAACTTGACAACTTGTTTCTTCCGTGCATGGCCTCGGTAAATCTTGGTAAATTAGCCGCTTTGATGCAGTAATTGAGGAGAAATCTGTGCGAGTATGCGAACAGCGACTCGGCCATTCATCGATCGATCGGCAACTGCTTAAGTCACGTGATGTTTCCTAGTGGCAGGCGTTCGTGAATAACCACAGGGTGCCAGTGAACTAAATTTGTATCATTTGCGCGGCAATCACTCCAGATCTCGATGCATTTTGTATATACGTGAATAGCAAGCAAATATGATTTCATATTAATATATACACATTATGTTAAACACATAGCACTTTTTTTTTGCTGTTCAGTGAATGTTGGTATGCAAAAGTGTTTGCAAAATAGGAAAATTGCGTGGCAGGAAAATAGCAAGCAAATACGATTTTATCTTAATTATGTTCAACACACAGCAACGCACAGTTTTTGCTGTCCAGTGAGTGGTGTGCAAAAGTGTCTGCGAAAAAAAAAATAGCTTGGTATGAAAATGACAAGCAAATACGATTTTATCTTAATGTTTGCACATTATATTAAACGCACAGCAAATTTAGAAAGTTTTTGCTGTTGTGAATGGTATGCAAAACGGTTTGCAAAATAGGAAAATTGCGTGGCATGAAAATAGCAAGCAAATACGATGTTATCTTAATATTTGCATATTAAGTTAAACGCACAGCAAATTTAGAATGTTTTTGCTGTATTGAGTGAGTGGTATGCAAAAGTGTCTGCAAAACAGGAAAATTGCGTGCATGAAAATAGCAAGTAAATATGATTTTATCTAAATATTTGCACATTATGTTCAACGCACAGCAAATTTAGACTGTTTTTGCCGTTCAGTGAATGGTATGCAAAAGTGTGTACAAAATTGGAAAATTGCCTGGCATGAAAATAGCGAGCAAATACGATTTTATCTTAATATTTGCATATTAATTTAAACGCACAGCAAATTTATAATGTTTTTGCTGTACCGTGAGTGGTATACAAAAGTGTCTGCAAAACAGGAAAATTGCGTGCATGAAAATAGCAAGCAAACATGATTTTATCTAAACATCTGCACATTATGTTAAACGCACAGCAAATTTAGACTGTTTTTGCTGTCCAGTGAATGGTGTGCAAAAGTGTTTGCGAAAAAAGAAAATAGCGTGGCATGAAAATTGCAAGCAAATACGAGTTTATCTTAATGTTTGCACATTATGTTAAACGCACAGCAAATCTTTAATGTGTTTGCTGTCGAGTGAATTGTATGCAAAAGTGTCTGCAAAATAGTGAAATTGCGTGGCATGAAAACAGCAAGCAAATATGATTTTATCTTAATGTTTGCACATTAGTAAACGCATAGCAAATGTGTGAATGTGTTTGCTGTTAAGTGAATATTATGCAAAAGTGTCTGCAAAATAGTAAATTGCGTGCCATGAAAATCACAAGTAAATATGATTTTATCTTAATGTTTGCACATTGTTTGCAGTGTATGTGAAAGTCATGTTTGCAGTAGCGAGGCAAATATCTATGCAAATTTGGTAATCCAATTTTGCACAACTTTTGCAAAGCAAGTAAATCCATTTTTTCGTCCAGTGTACTCCTCGGCTCGTTTTTTATCGCATGGGGATTCTGGTGGCTTCTAAACATCCTGTACCAGGTCTTTTCTAAGCCTACTCGCCAGTATACACAAGGAAGCCCGTCACGCCAAATGACCACCGAAGAAATAGAGGCATCGACATGGTTTCATGTCGCTTTTCGACACCGTTTATTTCGGAAGATTCCCTTGGAACCATTGCTTAAAGTGGTGGCCACTACTGTTGGTATGGTTGGAGAACTAGAAAAGGCAGACTTCAGGTTACAAAATGAGAAGGGAAACTTTCGAGACCTCAATAACTTTGCTCACGCGACAATGTTTGCATTTTTTCAGCTTTCTGGTTGGGTAGAAATCCTGCGCTTTTATCAAGTGTTTTCGTTGCCAAAAGCAAGTGAGTTTTTGACTTTGTCGCTTGCGTTTTTCGTGGAAGGTCTACTGTTCTCGATGCATCTAGACGGGCGATCTGTTATGGATCAAAGACTGCATATTTTGCTTTACAACAGTGCTTTTGCGGTTGCATTTGTACTATTCCTCGAAGCGTGGCAAAAAACCAGCTTCCTTCTACTTGTTATAAGATCATTGCTAGTTATGCTGCAAGGATCTTGGCTTCTACAGATCGCACATTCGCTTTATGGCAAAATTCCTTGGAAGAATACAGGCACAAATATTGGAGTTCTACCAATACTTTTCGCATGGCATATTCTAGGGATTATTATTCCCTGGGTCTTTATTTTCGCGCTCTTGTCAGTTTTTCGAAGAATTTTCTGGCGGCAACGAAAGGCCACTGTCAGAGAAAGACAAAGCCTGATAGAATCCCAAGAAGAAGGTGCTGAGTCTTTAGGGATGATTGACGTACAACATTCTTAAGATATCAGCCCAGGTGTTTAAAATTTTGTAACATTTTGAAGATGGAAAGAGTGACAGACCTAATTTAGTATCATTACAACATCAATGGGCCTTTATCACGCAATTGATTAATAACATAATAATATTCAGAAAATGGAATACAGTTTTCAATTCTAAACATCCGTTTTAGTATAACTGCAAAGCTTCAAATAATTACTTGAAAATTGGCTGAGATATGTATTTTAAAACTTCGTATTCTGACTTACATTTTACAAAGAAATGTTGGGCTAATACGTCAAGCCGAGAATGGACGGGCATCGATGCACTTGTTCGAGCCGTATCGTTGGGCTCAGCATGGGACATGCAAAACGTTTGCAGTCACACCACAGGTGACCCAGGATAATTGTTTGTGTATTACAACATCGAAGTATTGACAGTAATATAGGGTTTATATGGGGATTGTGGTAAGGGATGTTTGGACCTGGAAATTTTTAGGAAATTATCGATAAAAGTTACTGAAACTTACCATGTTGTTAGTTGTGGTTGTCCTTAATGTTCATGTGAAGTTTCACGGATTTATCTTCAATTCGCCCCCCATACAGAGAGAAAGACAAGGTGGGAGGCTGAAGCCCAAAATCGGCTCGTGAAGCTCTTCGGCAGAACAAACTTCGGGACGGATTTTTTCACAAAATTCGAATTCAACAACTAAACAAACACACCAGGAGTTACCGACGCAGCAAAATCAATAAATATCCTGCAGTTACATACGCGAAGGTAACAGACCCCGTTAAACTCGCACGACCCCCTTCGTAACGGTCGTACAAACCCGGTATCAGCATAACTTGGACAACCAAAATCATAGGCTTCCCAGGATCATTGAGCGAACTTTAGAGTTGATAGTTGTACTTTATTATGCGAGGTTTGTTTGAGCAAGCGACGGTGATTTTTGGGAAAAAATCGAAAAAATTCTTTTGCCCCAAATTTGCGGGATACCTGTGGTAGATTTTCTTTTTCACTATACAATCACGTGTTTATCTTGTGCAACGACTTGGTATTGAATTTCAATAGCCTGGTACAACACGCACCATATATTTGTGTTGCATATACAATGTTATATAGTTTTGAAACATGTTCACTACGAAGGATGATTCCCACAGGAGAAATCAAAGTAAATTTCGGTCGTTTTTTTTTTTTTTGCCCCAAATTTACAGAATACCTGTGGTAGATTTTTTTTTCACGATAAAATCACGTGTTTATCTTGTGAAACCACTTGGTATTGAATTTCAATAGCCTGGCACAACACGCACCATATATTTGTTGCGTACAGTGTAATAGAACCTTGGGCGAGCATTCATTTCTGCGTGTGGTAAGTACATAGTGTAGCAGTTCAGGATTCATCATAATTTCCCTTTGCACAGGGTTCTGAACTCACTGGGTAATTTTGATATTTTTCTGCGCAATTGGGAACATGTTTAACTGCATTCGTATGACCTCAGTACGCAATTCTCGCTTACGAGTCTCACGTACTTCACGGAGGAAATCCTCTCCACAGCGACAGCTTTACAAAACCTTTTTGGAAATGGACTCCTACTATCCGAGTTATAGACAGCGCACATGCTTGCCTTGTGGTTAATTTTGAAGAGGTTTTATTAAATCGACTAGCGTCGCTTTTTTTACGAGTAAATACGGGCCGTCAATTTCCGAAATTCAAGCTCTATCGTTAGCGCGTTAGCACATCTCGTTCAACCCATTTTCTAAAGTTTGCAGGTTTCTTAAAAATAGCAACAGAAATAGAGGTAACAGAAGAGGTAAAAATCTCGCTACCCTATAAAGGACAAATTGCTGTAGGGTAACCAGAGATCCTTGCTTGTAGGCGGAATAATCCCATACAGAATGCCATGCATTTGTTTTTGCGGCTGCTTTTGTTTCTACTGAAGGTCATGGCATGTCAATACGGTTGTCCTATCACGGCTCAACCCTACCCTGTTCAGTCGATCACCCCATACATTTTTTTATAACAACCTTTTTTATAAGAACGTTCACCCTGAAATTTGCCCAAATTTTAAGAACATGCTAAGAACATGCCCGAGGCTCAGATAGGAGCAAGAGATTTTTTTTTTCAGTGATGTGTTCTAAAATTCAGAATCAAATGTGTTAATAATAACGACCTTCAATTTGTAATTTATAATTTGTTTAAAACAGTATTTTTAATACTTCATTGGTATGTATCCTGCTATAAGATCTGTCATATTTCAGGTTGCGACGTCACTGAAATTTAAGAACATCCGTAAGAACACTTCCAGCCTCAAACTGCTCCAAAAATAAGAACGGCCCAGCCTCAACTGAAAAATAGACGTTCTTATATAAAAAAAAGAATGTAGTCAATATATGGTATGGAGCGGGGGCTGGATGATCTTGCGCACAATTCTTAAACATTTAATAAAGGGGGCGATTAGATCAATTTTCGCTCGTCTACCCCGCCCTCTATCAGGGTCTTTTCTAATAATTGAGGAGAAGGTGCTGCCTTTGCTCTAACATCTGCAAATGGTTAGACCTTCGCGTCTTCTCGGATAAGGACGTTAAACCGTAGGCCCCGTCTCTCACATACACTACACTAACCGGAACCAGAGGGACGTTAAAGAACCACTAGGACCGTCGGAAGTTGCCCAACCTCAGTGTCACAGAACTCACAATACTAACGCACACTCATGTTTATAAAGCTGGTTCTTATAGGATGAGTTATCCGTTAATGTAAAGCGCTTTGAGCGATGATAAAAGCGCTATATAAGCAATTTATTATTATTATTATTATTATTATTGATGTAACGTAGCCTTCAACCCTTGTGGGTTTCGTAGGCCAGAGAAATGAGAGAGCGAATTTGTCTGGTCCTTTACATATAACGCACACAGGCACAGTGGCGACTTTGCTGCTGCTTAATCCGGTGAAAAAAACATGACATTTGATTCTCTGTGATGAACAATCTAGTTGATCTACACTAAAAAAAAAAAAACAATTAGACTTCTCGGCCTCATAGGCCATGTTAAATCTCGTCTCCGTACATTTGGCCGAGAATATAATATGGCGACCAAGAGTACAATGCTTCCCGAGTCAATCTGCAAGCTTTAGTGAAAATTCCTGTGAATATTATAGTGAATATTTTTCTAGCCTTTTTTCCTCGCCAAGATATATGAGGAAAACATATTTACAGACCTCCCAAAGGGGGATTTCCTAATGAGGAAGTTTGCATAGTCGGCAAGACTTTTGGCGAACTTTTCTTGATATGAGGTTTCTTGACCCTCATCAGCTCAGCGTGGAAAAGGCGGAAAGTTGTTGTGAGTAAGTAAGGCGAAATTAACAAGCGGCCTTTCCTGTTTTGCCCAAATTTTATTAATTCACCCCTTAACGTTTCTGACACTTTTCTACTAGAAGACCAACTCTACAAACACCATGCTCTCGAGGGCTTTTGTCGCTCTGGTATTACCTGCCTTGTGCGCATGCGCAGCCGTCCAAGTGGAAAAACTAGACTGCAGTGATATCTACCAATCATATAACTTGTCGCGAAACTTCAACGAGACCATCGCACACAGCATCCACTCCATGACGGTGCAAGGGCTGAGGATGTTTAACCCAAAAGCGACGGTGGACAACAAAGTGCCTACTGTGAACCATGATATCAAAGATGAGGTACGTATGCGGGCTGGTAGACTGCTGGTAGACTCCTCTTTGGTGAACGTCCATAAATCGAGAGAAAGTCCTAATTCACGAGAGAAACAACGCCGCGGGGGAGTGAGTGCTTTCTCCCCCGTGGCACTGCTTGTTACCCGACACTTACGATGTAGACTCTATAAGCCTGGTGCACACTTGCGACATAAGGACGTTATGTTGCAACGAAGAAAGCATGAGAAAGTAATTGAAATAATCAATATTTCCAAAGCAATCTTATGTTATTTTTTGTCGACTTCAACTTCTTAAAACCACTAAATTTTGTTCGCGTGACATTTTTCTTATGTCGTTATGTCGCACGTGTGCACCAGGCATATCTCTCGTGAGCTGCAAATACGAGCGCGCAAACAAAGTACAATGTAGGACAGGACTTTTTCTCGATTTACGGACGTTCGCCCGAACATTTGCAGCTACTATTATCGGTAGATAATCAGGAATTTTCAAACTAGTTAAAAGAGATAGCACTGTGAAGATGTAAATCAGCTTAGATATTATGGGGACCTTGATTTTTACTACGGATATTTTTCACGAATGTTTTTAACGGTCCAGCATTTCAATATCATTCAACGCGGTTGTTCATTTTGAGGCAACTTCACAAATTCCTTCAATCCGGTCTTCTCCGTGCTCTATATCAGAAGTACGTTTTGGCTTGTCTGACGTAGCAACAGTAACTAGGTTGGTAGGTAGAATAATGAATCTAGTATATGGATCGTTGAATTGGTCCCACGGACTCATCGCTGTCTATAAAGCAGGGATCAAACGGTGATGAGAGTTGATGAGAGCTAATGAGAGTTTCAACTACCATCCACTCTCATCTACTCTTACGAGAAGCGATTTAACGGTGATGAGAGCACCCAGTTCCTGTCCGCGGAGGAAAGCCTGCAGTTCGGGAACCAAATTGACCTGCAGTTTTTGGTGGCAGCTGCTGACTGAAAAACTCTCATCCGCGCGATCAAACGGTCAACAACTCAAAGTGTTCAAAAGTACATGAGAGCGGATGAGAGTTGATGAGAGTTCGCGATCAAACGGGAAAACTCTCATCACCTCTCCTTAGCTCTCATCAACTCTCATCACCGTTTGATCCCTGCTTAACAGACTGTTGTGAAGGTTGAACCTTTTCTGATACAGGTGCATCTGTCATATTCTACTCCGCAGGAGCACCTTGTCCTTACTTACGCTCCCGAGAGCCCAATCGGTGAGGATTTCACTACTGACACCATGAACATCATAGACTCTGTGCTGAGCAAGATCGGCAGAGATGACGACGGTCTTGGCCCCAACTGGTCAGCGGTAGAACGCATTGTTCATAAGTTCCACATGATTGACGTGTGGAGGAGAGTCAAGGAAGTGTACGACGAGACGGTTGCAGTTCACCCCCCTCAGGTAATGTTTTGGTATTTTTCCAACGTTTTCAGATAATTTTGTATGACCATAAAATTTCCTTAATTCCCAGAATGCCTTGTGTGAGTGCCTTCTCGATACTACGACCAATGGTATCTACCAAGCCGTCCACTGGGTCGCGGAACACTACAAAACAGGCACCCCCATCACCTTGATAAACCGACCAATCCCTAAGCTAAAGGACGCTCGCTCGTGGAAAATCTGGAAGTACCGTCTGCTTTACTACTACAACAGGCCGTCCCATTATGATTCAAGTCTCTTCCTTTATTGCGCAACAAAGGATTTTTAGAATTGGGAAAGTTCACACAAAAGAATCAACAAAAATATTATAGTCCATAGTGATACAACAGCCAATTTCGCTCTATTTGTTGCGGTAAAAAAGGTGAAGCTATTTGAAATGTTGACGTGCGTGAAAATTATTAAAAGATATAGTGCTTGCTGACTTACAAATTATTTGTCAGCTTGAGTTGAAACCCAGCGAATCTTGGACGAGATAACACAGCATCTAAAGTTCTCAAAATTAACCATGAAAAAGATTAGGGAAAGGCCCCATACAAAGCTCTTTCTATTTGCGAGGTCCTATAACTCCTTCTTTAATCATTCACAATAAAATTATACTAAATGTTCTAAACCTGTGTACTCAGATATGTAATTTCTTGAACAGTATGGTTTTGTGACTACACTAAGGATGACATTTTGCAAAGGGTTTGTACTTTTATCAACGTTTCTTTCCTTTGTGTGGCTTTTGTGAAGTCTCTGAAGTCTGGACAAATCTAAGTATCTCATCGATATCTATATAATAAATTACCAGAAAAGATAACGCGTCACTTTGTGGCGAAAAGACTGAAAAGAAGCTAGACTCCTCACTACAGGTTCAGAGCTAACCAAAACATTTACGCTGCGGACTTCCTGTGTTGCACTTTGCACGCACGCGCGCCAAAAGTGGCGGGAAAAAAATCAGCCAATCACAAACGTTTCCTTGACAGATGATTAGGATTATAAAACATGAGGTTGCCCATGCTTTTGTTGGTACGTCGTTTTCTTGCAATTGTGAACCAGATCTGTTGATGCGGCTATACAGTTGGGTGAACATATAGAGAGAGCGTCACTATTATTGCCATAGTACATGACTAGTGTTAATTGCGGTCGAAAAAGCCGGAAGCCGCAAGTTCAATAGTTCATGCACGCACATCCACACTAGCTAATAACATTCTGCTCTTATTTAACTGAGGCTTGACGAAAAGAAAATTATTCCCAATTTTAGACAAAATACAGTGAAAACCACATATAAGAAACTGCAATTTTCATGAACAGGTTCTAATATTATACACTTGATGACTTCTCCCGAAGGAAATATCAGTCTTTTCCCGAGAATCTCGATGTTTCGATTTTTCTTTGCAAGGCTGAACAGGTTCTTGGGGTTATTTAAATACCCTCTGGGTTCTTGAATCACTAAGTCTTCTCATGTGCTGGTTTTAACTTTAGTGTTACGAAGCTGGGTTCAAGTTTACTATTATGTCCTTTTAATAGTTTTGTTCACACCGTCAAGGCTGGTTCTTAATCGAACGCAAGCGCAGGACGCAAGCGAAAGGCAAGTGTAAATCATAGCGACGCAAGCGCAAGCCTAAAATCAACATTGAGGCTCTGGTGGCAGCCACCCCCGGGGTGAGACTGAAAATTTCCGACGATCATCCCCGGTCAAAAAATATGGGAGTCCCCCCCCCCCCCCCCCCCCCCCCCACCCCCCCCGGGCAGCCACCGACGCATGCGTAAAACAATATGGTGGTTTTATGCCTTATAATTACTTTTGGAGCGTTCAAGTCGAAGGCATAGGTTAAAAAGACGAGAGATTAAGCTACTTTTATGTACACTGCGCACCATTTTAGCCAATCAGCGAAGGTCCACAAATGGATGTCACCAGAGCCTCCCCTGCGAGGCGACGAGCCGGGGAGCTCTGGGTTCGAGAATGTGATTAGTGCTTGTGCTTGCGTTCACTTGATTCACACTAGACGCCAACACAAACGCAAGGAACAGACAATGTCTCGATTTTCTTGTGCTTGCGTTCTAGTGTGAACCACACATTAAAATAAATGTATGAGTTTGATTTCCTTGCACTTACGTCTGCGTTTCAACTAGTGAAAACTAGCACATTCTCGAACCCAGAGCTCCCCGGCTCGTTGCCTCGCAGGGGAGGCTCTGGTGACATCCATTTGAGGGGCCTTCAGCTGAAATGGCGCGCACGCGTACATAAAAGTAGCTTAATATCGCTTTATAAAAACGTATCTGTCAAAATAACACTGGCATTCGTTTCTTAGTCGTCTTTTCAACCTATTCCTTCGACTTGAACGCTCTGAAAGTAATTGTGGGGCATAAAACCACCATTTTCTTTCACGCACGGTGAATGTCACCAGAGACTCCCCCGCGAGGTGACGAGCCGGGGAGCTCTGGGTACGAGAATGGAACTAGCTTTCAAGTAAACATGTTTCATCAAATATTCCGAACTCAATAACTTTAAACTTCGGGTGCAATTTTGGTACAAATGTCGACACCAAAGTAGATCATTAGAGGTAAAGAACAGATTGACCAATGCGACGCCTTTCACAGGAGGCGCAAACGCGCGACGAGATATTTTGAAACATGTGTCTGAATACGTTTCAGTCCTAATAGGTGTGAGTGCAATATTGCATGCGGGTTTTAACTGTAGTTTTGGTGTTCAAATTAACTATCTCCCTTCTGAATGGAGCCTTGGCATCAAACTGGGAATCATTTCAAGGACCAATATGATCAATTATATGCACAGAGCAGAGCTCGTAATCTTATTTATCAAACCGGAAACAACAACTTACGCGCGGATGTTATGTCTCGGTTTACGATTGGGTGAACATAAGAGGTAACACCGCATTTATGATAATTGTACAACCTTTCACTTTTTGATGAAAACATTATTCACACACGACACGACATAATAATCAATTGACAGTTGTTTTGTTTCAAGAGACAAAACGGCTCCTCTAGACCGCGGAGTTTCAAGACCATAATGAATCCATAATTTCAGTTTACCCTGTTCGTTGATACAGCGTTCACGCACATTTGTCATGAGGGGCGGCGCGAATAGTAAAAGTGCAAATTGTCCGAGATAGCGAGATGGAGGCTCAAAAATTCGAGATCGAGACGATAAAATATTGCTCCTCTTAAATCTGGGTTATATATTTCTGAAAACGAGAAAGCGAGACAGCTCTTAAAAATCCGACATTTCAATTCGAGGATCCCTTAGAATTTGCTAGATTCTGCATTTCAACTAGGAGGAATTATTATTATTAATATTATTATTATTATGTTATTTCCTGGCTCCATCCCCCAGCTCTTGTTAAATCCCCAGTAATGTCTTGCCATGGTTACCCCCTTTGAAAGCCTCCCCCCCTCCCCATTTGTAGATGCAGATGTAGAGGTCAACCCTTGACTTCAGCAGGAGAGCTGAGTTTATATAAAAATAACTACAAGAAAGAAAACCGGAGAAATACAGTAAATATATTAAAAAAGCCACTTATTCCTTGCTCTATATATTTCTCCTCAGTTCACTTGTGGGATCTATTGAAATTATCCTGCAACAACCAAGGCTTCCTTCTATTGGCATTTTATCATTTAGCAATTAGTTGTTCGCGTTGTTTTTGGCCTAATATTTAGGGACTGTTCGTTAATTACGTCGCAGGGGGGGCTGGTGGTTTTATAGGGGGGGGGGGGGTAAATTTTGCAGAACGTTGAAAAATTTGGGGGTAATTTTTTAGAACACGCGAAACTTTTGGGGGGTGCATTTCAGTGTCATGCAAATTTTCAACAGACTAGGACTGAGATTGAGTGCAATGGGGTGTTTGCAGGTGTTGCGTGACATTTTGAATATTGATCCTAACAAAATGAAAATACCATATTTGAAAAGAGCTTGCCGAAATTAGAAAAAGCCGAAAATTTGAGTTAATTTGGATAAATATTAGCAAAGTTATAGGCGCCCGAAGTAGGCTGTTTCTCTATACGTTTAATGTTGTGGTGGGCAACTGTTGCCCACCACAACATTAAACCTATAGGAAAACAACCAACTTCCAACGCTCATGACTTCAATGTTATTTGTCGAAATCACCTCAAATTTGAGGATTTCACACATTTCGGTGAGCTCTTTTCAAATATGGTGTTTTTATTTTGCTAGGATCAAAATTCAAAATGTCACGCAACACCTGCAAACTCCCCATTGCCGTGAAACGCAGAGCACTGTATAAATCCGGAGTGTCCTAAGCCAACTAAAGCTTTCCTACTAAAGGTTTCTGTCGAACTTCTCCTCTCTTTTCTTGCCAGTTAGAGCCTGTTCTACCGGTACATCCTCTTCAACAATCGTACTTAGTTTAGACGCCATTTTGATGCTTACATTGTAGTAGCTTAGTCAATTAGCGCGCAGGGGAGGGGGGTAAAATTTCAAATAGCCGTTTTTCGAAGGGGGTAGAAATTGAAACTACTTTTTTTGTACGGGGGTAAGTTTTCACAAAACCTACGAGCAGAAAAAAACACCAGCCCCCCCTGCGACGTAATTAACGAACAGTCCCTTTACGAGGAATATTCGGGTAAAAGGAGTACAAAACAATGATAATAACCATTATTAAAAGAAAAATCTTAGGACTGATCCTCCACCACCCCCCACCCCGAACATATAGTAATAACAACAACAGAAGCCTTTATTTTCCTCATAATTTACAATAATAGTTTAATTTAGTTAAGTTTTTTTTTTAAAGAGAGGGGGCTGGCCACCTAGAATAACAAGATAAAAATAATAAAAATGATAATGAAAATAAGAATATGAAAATAAGAACAGTAACAATAACAATAAAGCGTGCGTACTCGATGCATTCTGTACTCTTTCGGAAAATAACGCACACTTTTTTCGAAAAAATAGGCGCACGCAACATGGGAAAACCATTAAAAACATTATAATATTTGAGGTCGCAGAGAAAGTATATACATATATATATAGTCAACTGAGAAAAAAAATACATTTATTGTTGCACTTTCTGTTGAAATGACCTTTTCTTATTATCTATCTGAAACACATTGGCTTCTCTTGTGTCTGAGTTTTATTTCCGATCTGACTTTATCTTTACAGGCCAAGTTCAAGCGATTTTATTTACTTAAGCTAAATGCGATGTTAACTGCTTGAAAAACAGATCAAATTATCAAACATATTGCGGTCAAAATTGATGTGCAGTAATGTCTGGTGCTTGGTTACTTATCTACAGTATAGATCTCGTTTGTGACTGAACGCACGAATGCGCTACACAAAACACTGGTAACTTCTGAGAGCATGTGTCCATTACGTGTCAAGAAAGTGATCCGGAAATACAGGAACATGGCGTGGAATGGTGTGTGGAATGAGCGTTATGGTAACCATGACCCTGTGAACGAAAACAAACCGGCAATTTTAATTGGTCTAGCATGTTAGTTATTTTGTTAGATCAGTGCCAAATCATCCACAGCAATTCCAGATTTTATCCATATACCACTTAGTCTACCTGCGGTCAAATCTAATACAATATTCAAGGCGTTGTACGTGCATCAAAATCTATCTAAAACAAACGCAAGAACAAAAAGTAGACACCACTAGGGAACAGATACAAATATGGAGGAATTCAGTGTCAATTAGGTTGCCAGAAAAAAAAAATACAATATATTACATGAAAGAAGATATGTATATAATAAAAGTAAATATTCTTATGAAAAATAAATCTGAATATATTTTTTCCGGCGAGGATTATTGAAAAACCCGACGGGGCATATGGCATGAGCTCACTCTTTCATGTTTAAGATGAAACCATTGGTGAACGTATAATAATAATATAACTAGATTGTATGAATAGAGAACTGAAAATAATATCCTAACATTGACTAAATATTTATTTATTTATTTATAAATATAATGCAACAAAGAAAAACAAGGTTTTGAAAAGGAATACTCTATAAATCCAAAAAGAATACACGGTAAGTGAAATAAATATATGGGAAAAGAAGAAAAGCGAGACGAAGAAAGAAACGACAGAAGGGGTAGCGACTAAAATATTCGACTCCTACATTTCACATTCCATCGATTCCTATTCCTCATTTTCTGGAGTCGGCAAGGTTAAGGGCAGGCTCGTGATACTAACTGTCTCTACGTGCCCGTGAAACGTGTCACATACATTAACATACGAATAGAACTATCTCAAATCAGTGTGGAATAAGCATGGCATCGAACAAACATGGAAGTTCACTCCGGTATTATCTCACACATTCTGTTTTGTAGTAATAGACCGGTCGGGAATAATGTGAACCGAGATGCGAGGAGCAGAAGGAATTTAGCAAAGACTTTATGCAACTGGAAGTACTTGGCTCTCGCTCTCAGTTTATTATGCGTTATAGGGTGCTTTGTCTTTGCGTCCATGGGGTACACAATCAAAGTGAACAACTGTGACGGCGAAGAGTCAAAGCACGGGAATTGTGACGAGAAATCGCCCCTCTTCGAGGCGGCAAAGCAGTTCAGAGTAGTCGCTGCGCTTTTGTTTGTAATAGGGATGGTTCTAATCATTGCTGTTTTATGGGCAACAAAGAAAGAAACCGATCATCGTACGTGGTCACGCAATCGGCAGACTGTTATTTCAGATGTCACACCGGAAGGACTTCTAAAGAGTGACGCACCTGAGTTGCCGCATCCGCATGTGCAAGTGCATCATACTATGGAAGAAATTGAAGCGCTTTGTGGGCGCCTCACTGGGAGCAGGGACCTACTACCTAAATATGAATCAGTAATTGAACTGGGCTCTGCTGCGTCAACTGAACAAAGCAGGGAGCACAGCGAAGGGGAAGATTCCCCTCGGGTCGAGAGACGCGACGCAAATACTGCAGCCTCTAGTAGAGACACTCTACCAAGCTATCAGTCAGCGCTTAATCTAAACGTAAGAGATGGCGATGGTTCGTCTAACGAACACAGAGATCATAACGCCTTGACTCCGGAAGTTGAGCGCCGGAATTCGCTGGCCAATACCGGGAGTTCAAGAAGTGTTTCTATACAAGTTGACGAAGACGAGCTTGATCCTCCGCCGTCGTACAACCAGGCGCTGAAAATAATGGAAGAAACAGTGGAGGTTGAGAACGGATGAATGGAAACGGTGTGATGTTATGATGAATTTGATTTGCATATTAAACGCGTGGCAGGTGTAACGCTGTCACACAACGCTACATTATGTCATAACTTCGCGTCACTGATCACACAGCTGGAGATTAATTGAATGGTAACTATGGTGCTAGTTGGTGAGATGTGTGATGAACTTGGTTATTGCATAGTACGGGTGGCAGGTGAACACTATAGCGCCATTATCATTATTATAACTTCGCGTTGCCTCACGCAACTGGAAATTAATTGAATGGAAAGTTATGGTGCCGTGTGGTACTCTAGTGGCAGGTGTAACGCTGTAACACAACGCTACTATTATTGACATAACTTCACGTTGCTTTTGTCACACAACTGGGAATTAATTAAATGGAAATTATGGTGCGATGTGTCAGGTTAACGCTGCCGTACAAAACGCTACCATTGCGCCGTCTTGTCACCCCAGTTTGCACGATCGGACAATGTACTACTATGATGGCCGTCAAGACAAACGTAAGCCAAGGCCATAAGAAAAACATCGTGACTTTCACTTGATAGCGCCGCAGGCAGAACATAAGCTCCTGCTGGGTTGCGTCATTGAGTGTGAAATAAAGAAACACTTTTCTTAGGAAAAACAAAAACTATACAACAGTTCGGTAGTATGCTTTCTCGGGAAGGAAAGCACTGTGCCGCGAAACTATTGCTCTGAAAAGAAAATATGAAAAACTCGGACCAAAACATTCGCCAAGGAACACATCTACCAATGAAAAGTCTAGTTTTTGTTTCCTCGGCGCCTTTATACATCCGGGATGTTTGACCTTGGAAGGGGTGTGTCCGCCTTAAAGCCAAGGAAGCACTGGATGGCTTACAAATTTATCGCCGAGCACAGGGCACCCAAGCTCATATTTTGTGACTCGGAAATTTGTAAGAAATTGTTAATAAAAATCCACGAAACTCATCTGGAGTTTGAACAAATCGGTTAACCGGACCCTATACTTGGGTTCCCTGTGCGCCGAGTATTGGAGATATTTCATTGTTTGTTTAATTGTTTATTTTCCTAACGCTAAAACAACGGTTTGACCTGTTCACTGTTGCTTCAGAGTTCGCAGTACGACCTATTTCAAGATAGCGTTGTCGCCTTCGAATACGCGCGGGCTGCCTGTGGTTTGTCCCAGACCCTTTGGACGAGACAAAAACAGCAGTGACCATGAGACTAGACACGTCTCGAACACCTACAAGTTTTTGTGGATTTTTGTGCTATTTTCGCTAAAATATTAGAAAGAGCAACAAACTTGTATGTTTGAACTTAAAATAAAGATGCAGATGTTCGAAAAAAAGAATAAGCTTGCTTTAAGCATTAGAGCACAACTTTCTATGACGTACAACGTTCTCGTGTCGATCTCTCCCAAACATGACGCGTGCTCTATTTGTCGATAAAGTCATAGAAAGTTATGCTTTAATGCTTTTATGATAAAGCGGGGGAGAGCCATACTTCATCGGTGTAATAGAGCATAGATTTGGACCAATCAGAGCGCGCGTTATATCGTAGCTATATTATAAATCCCAATAGTTTACAATTGTAGGCAGATAGTCACTATTTTGCCGGCCACAATTGAAAAATATGGCTGGTGTCATCCATATTCCGTGAACATAGAGCTTTTGCCTGAATATAACTATCTTCTTTTGAAAGGACAATGGTATGAGTTTTACGGGAAAACTAGGTGGTCTGCGTCGGCGGAGACGTGAACATGAACAACAACAACCAAAGGTTGAGACGCCGCGTGGAAAAATAGTGTTTTGCTGACGTTTCGAGCGTTAGCCCTTTGTCAGCAAAAAACATTTTTCCACGGCGTTTAACATATTAAATCTCAACCTTTAGTTGTTGTTGTTCATGTTCTGTTGAAAGGAGTTCCTTTTATCATGTGTCCATGGATCGTGACTGGACTCTGCTTTCGAAGCACGCAAATGACTAGTTTGTGAAGTCCCAGCCTCTCGTCCTTTGATGGTTCAATATCTATGGCTCCATAGGCTAGGCAAAATTGGGCCTTAGCCAAAAAAGCGGTATTTCCTCGAAAATGTGCTCTAACCAGACCATTGAACTAGTAGTCGCACTCATACCATAGGCCATGTTCAAATTACGCTCCAATGCCTACAATAACTTCAAGTCGAGGCTTTCTTCTGAAATTACTGTAAATGTGTATTAGAACTTGGAGGAATCCTCGAATAATTGATGCCTTTGTCTTGTGAGCATTGGAGCGTAATTCGAACCCGGGCTTAAAGGGGCACTCGCACGCTTAATATTCGTCCACCGTGGACTTAAAATAGGTAAAATTGTATCCGTAAAACTCATGTACATTTGCCCGTAATCAAAATAATCCTCCAGATTAATAGAAAAACCTTTCAAGTGTTAGACAAATGCAATTCTAGGTTGTTTGACCTGTTATCAAGAGGATAGAATTGGCGGGATTGCGATTTGAGCTATTTTCTTGTCAGAGAAGTGGCCAGCAAGCGTGCGAGACCCCTTTAATACCAGACTATACCCCTTCATGCACTCATGCTGTTTTAAACTATTTAAAAAAAAAAAAAAAATTGTACATCAAATAACAGAAATAAAGCAGAATGGGAAGAATTGGTGCGACTAGAATTAGGATCGTGTTTTTGAACAGCAGCGAAATCCACTCTATCATCCAGAAAAACAAATGCATGACGGGTATTTCGCTATCATTACTTTATGGGTTTCCTGTGTTTACTTCCGGCCACGCATCGATCGAGGAGTAACCACGTTTTCCTGGTGAAGTTGGAAGAGGCAAATTGCTGAGTTCCGGTTTGGTATTGCGCTGCATGATCAAGTCGGGTATAACCAAGCAAAACGAACGTTAGGGGCGATAGAACTGCGGAATTCTGACTTCATCATGCCTACCGATTCTTCGCCTTCCACGTTCACCGTGTTGAACTGTTTGCAAATGGTCACAGGAGTGATTTTGGGATCCTTTGGAATAGTTGATCGTGTATGCGTGGGTATGAGACCGAGTTACATCATGTCGCCAATTTGGCAAGGAGCTCTGGTAAGTCGTTTAATATTTATATCACAACATGTACAAAAGGCCCAATGGCGGCAAGAGTTATGATTAAAATGCCCGAAGAATGATGCGGAATCCGTAGGGATCCGTGAGACCTTTTGAAATCAACAGGTTGGTGGAAATGATTCCACACACCGCTACAGAGCACGTGAGCTAGGTTTTGTTTTTACAGCAAAATGTTGTAAAGACTGTAAGGCGAAGAAACAGTGCAATGTCACGAAATCTTAATGTCATTTGATCGTGAGGAAAACGTTTGACCCGGGTATCGTTTTTCACTTGTTTGGTCTTCGATAGGGTATGTATTTCATAATGGAGCCCTACCTTACAAAAAGTTGTGCCGCTTTTAAAAAAAAAACCTTTACATAGCGACCAGGATCTGCGGTAGGGTCGGTAGGGTGTACAATAACAACAGGTCTACGAATCCCCACTAATCCCCAAATGAGGGGCCGACCATAATTACTTTTGAGGGGGGGGGGGGGGGGGGGTGATTTAAAAAAAATTCCTGCAAGCTACGTTCCCCAGGGAAAAAAATCATGCAAAAGCAGAAGAGTAGAAAAAAAAAGTGAAGGATTGTGCAACTTCACATGCTGGGCTCTAAATTTTCGGCGCGCTTCGCGTGCACAAGAGTTTAAAATTTCACTACAAGCTTCCTTGTTTTTTTTTTATATGCCGTGCCCCCAGTTTTTGGAGGCTTGCAACGGGCCTGGTTTTAGTGTTACGGTTCCCGTGTAGCTTATCGTTTTGTGATTGAGAGCTGCAGAAATGAGTGCTGAAAAGGCTAGGACCTTTTTTAAAGTCCCTTTTTATCATTGAGATATTATTTACATTCGAAGGCAAAAAGAAACATAAAACACCGACAAAGGATAACCAGAGAAAATAACGTCTCAAAAAAGATACTCACAAAGGAAGATCTGTAAAAAAATCCTGCACATTATCACGAGAGAAAAGAAATATCCTGCCTACCCCATGGGCTAGAAAAAAAATCCTGCAAAAAAACATCTCCCCTCCCCCCTCAAAGTCTAATGGTCGGCCCCTAACATCCCTGGGGGTAGAGGTTCCTAGAATAAAACATTGATGCTTATGTGTGTGTATTTTTATGTATATATATTGATGCCATTGTTCATGCTTATTGTGTCAGATGTTTGCTGCTGGGGTGGTAGGGATATTTGTCGGCAGACAAAATCACATCTATAGTGCAACTAATAAAAATGCTGTGAGTATCTATTTTACCTTTAGAATAAGCATACCAGCTCAGTGGTGGATCCAGGGGTGGTGATTTGGGTGTGGTCGCACCCCCACCCCAAGAAACAGTGCAATGTTCCCTTTGGGATCCCTTTGGGATCCCTTTGGGATGCAAAAATGGTTTGAAACGGCAAAATGTACATATATGTTTTAGGCGCTTTACATCCATTAAAAAACAATAATAACAATTTGATACAAAATAAAAACCACTGATACAATAAAAATAGAAAAACATGCTTATCATAATAAAAAATAAAAGTTACAATATTTTATAGAAAACAAGCGCAGAACTGAATAAACTAAAATAAGTTTTAGCCATTGCTGGAAACTAATAATCAATATTTCTGTTCAACTGGTTCTGTGAGCAACGTTTTTCAAATTTGAGCAACTTTTGAGCAACTTTCGAGGGTATTTTGGGGCAACTTTTAAAGCATTTTTGAGCAGAATCTGTCTGTGCCTACAACTGGACACCTGCAAAATGCCGACCAAAAACACTGACCTACATTAAAGCGTGATAATAGCGAGATAATATGCGATTTGTTTTCGGGGTGCTGGCCATCGTTACGGGACGATACTTCTCCATTCTCGTACCCAGAGCTCCCCGGCTCGTAACCTCGCGGGGGAGGCTCTGGTGACAGCCACTGACGCATGCGCGAGATTTAATACAGAGCCACTGAGAGAAAAACCTTTCAGCGCATGCTCCAACGCTTAAAATCAACCAATCAGCGACGGCTCACAAATGGATGTCCCCAGAGCCTCCCCTGCGAGCAGACGAGCCGGGGAGCTCTGGGTACGAGAATGATACTTCTCTGATCTGGGATGCGCAAAACAGCTGCGCAGTTGCGTGACAGGCTTCCTTTAGGTTGAGCGTTTTCAACCCACAATTTTCAAGACACTGACTTAAAAAGCGCGCTTTACTGGACGTCAATCAAACAGTTTCCATGACGACTTAACCTTTTTCCACTCTTAGGCAGCTGACGTCCATTGACGTAAAGTCGTCATGGTAACAGCTGACGTCCATTGACGTAAAGTCGTCATGGTAACAGCTGACGTCCATTGACGTAAAGTCGTCATGGTAACAGCTGACGTCCATTGACGTAAAGTCGTCATGGTAACAGCTGACGTCCATTGACGTAAAGTCGTCATGGTAACAGCTGGCGTCCATTGACGAAAGGTCGTCATGGTAACAGCTGACGTCCATTGACGTAAAGTCGTCATGGTAACAGCTGGCGTCCATTATAACGCGTTTTTGAAGTCAATCTTTTGAATGTTGGGGCCTTTGGGGTCGTAGTGTAATGAAAATTGATTCTCTATAAGTGTCAAGGAAAAGCTTGTAATTTTCAAACTTTGTCGCGACATTCCTTGCCTATAACATGTTTTTTGAGACGCAAATCTATCCAAACGAAACGTTAAAACTTATTGACGAAACTATAGGCATTCCATACTCAACTGAACAACGCAGTTTTATATTTGGTGCCATACCTTGGTGTGTGTTTGTTGTTTTGGTGAAGCGTCTGACATTCCAGCACTTGCAGACACGGGACCGAGGCTCAAATTTCTGACTCGGAAAATTGTAAAAAAGTGTTCATAAAAATCCACGAAACTCACCTGGCTGTTACAAGTGTTTGTTTTCGTTTGTCCCTCTGGAGTTAAAAAAAATATCGGTTAACCTTTTCTACATATTATTGAAAAAGGGAGCACTCGAACCGGGGCAAAATAACCCAAAACAACCCTCATACGAACACGATTATTTTCACAAAAATCGAATTCGATCGTCGAACAATTGGCCGAGAACTGCTCTGCGATGATGTAATTACAATACAAAAAAGTAACCACATTTTCGTAGATTCGTAACTGATGCCAACAAGCGTCGCCGAAATCGGTAAAGTAGTTCTCTCGGCGGCCCTTTTATTCGTGAAGAATACAAACTGATCAGTCGTTGCTCCGGCTCCAGGTTAGCCTGCGTAGCAAGCGTTCCCGGGATGTGTTTTCAGGGAAAAGACCCGGGGGGGGGGGGGGGACTCCCATATTTTTTTGTCGGGGATGATCGTCGGAAATTTTCAGTTTCACCCCTAAAAGATACCAAACATGGCGGGCCAAGGCGTGGCTCAACAAATTTATTACCCTAAAAGATACCCTAAAAGATGAGGTCTTATGTACCAAGTAGGCGCGAAGGACACAGGTAACAAGAGATACACATCAAGAAATTTCCGTTTTTGTTTCTAATTTTAATCGTCTTCTCATCGAATACTCTCTCTTTCTTACACGGTTTTTAGAAGCACCATCATGAGAAAAAACAATTTGGACACAGTTTCGGCCCTAAAAGATACCAATCTGCCTAAAATTTATTGAAGATAAATAAGCTCGACGAGCGAGTTGTTTGCGCGGCCAAAAACTCGCCCGTCGAATTCCTCACCGCTTTCTTCTCTGTTTCTCGGCTTTCCTTTCCATGAAAACACGCGGGAACGCTTGCTCCAGGTCGCTTGGCAAAGCAGTTGAAAGCAGTTGACCGCTGTTTAAATACTTCAAGTTCAAATCATCATCATCGATGACGTCACAAGTTAAGGGCACTGTGTGGAAAAAGAATACCAACCTCCAATGAAGGAAAGCCTTGGCAAGACAATCAAGCGTAGTGTTCTCTAGCCATTACATGCAATGCGGGCTAGGGCACAAATCAAACAATCCCTGATCTCCTGATGAAAATTGTCGTTTTTCAACACCGGACGGCCAAAACCATATTTGGAACCATTTACTTTATAAGGAAGTGACAGAAGATCCTCTTTTGATAAGAATTTCGAGAAAAGTAGCAAGAAAACGGTGAATTGGTTTTGGCTGATTTTGATTTTTTTGTGAATTGATTTTGGTTTGGTAACCACGCTAAAATTGCCCACAGGTAGCCCGTGCGCGACTCGACCCAGTCCCCACAAGTGCATACGGCAAAAACGACTGAGCTGAAGGATCTAGATCTCATAGTCCGTGGCGAGGTACAGCATCTTCCGTGCAACTGCCAAACGTGGATCTAGGGGTCTGATACTAACCTTATGTCCTACAAGAGACGAAGAGGCCTAAAGGCCCGTTCACACGGCGCGATTTTTAGCTGCGATTTCTGTGGCGATCATATGGCGATGTCATATCACGCGGTGTGAACGGCCGGCGATCTTATGGCAATTTTATTTGCGATGTCGCCACGACGTCGCAGGAATTTTGAATATGTTCAAATTCCAATGTGGGTGCAATTTCTTCAGGTCGCCAACAAACGGACAAATATCGCAGAGCCAAATCGACTGCCGTTTACACCGCGCGACACGTCGTCTACGATCGCCGCATAATCATATATATAGTTTACATGGATACAATCTCGCGCTCGGGGAGCCAAACAACAGTCGCCCCATCTGGCAAAACCAATAGGCTTAATAATTTTGTTGCATATAAATATATCTAGACTGCCCTGTATACTGACTGCCCTGTAATTCAGACTATTCTGCAAAAGTGTTATTAAAGTAACATTCATTCATTCAATTGCAGCTAAGATCGCGCCGTGTGAACGGGCCTTAAAAGTTGAAAGTCTCGTTAACAGTTAATTTTGTGACTTGCAGGTGACTGGGGTAAGAGCCATTAATGTGATGTGTGCTGTCCTAGCACTCCTCTCCTTCACAGATTATGGAATGTATGTTGGCATTGTGGCCAAAACGGTCGAGGAATTTGAAGCAGACGGCGGCGGTTATGATCCCATAACCTTTCCAGGCAGTTATACAAATGCTGACACTATCCAAGGAATCTTTGCCATGATCCTCATATTGGATTTGATTGCGATGCTGGTGGGTGCATGGTTAGCCATGCTTAGCTTCGATGCCTATGTGATCAGTATTGGCCAACGGGCGCAAGACAGGGTAAGAAACCACATAGGTGTGTCAAAAACAGAATTGTATTTGGGGGTCACTCGCAAAGAAAAGTTATTGTCTATCTTATTTTACTGCCAGGGGGAGGGGGGGAGGGCACAGCTCCCCAAAGGGACATTTTTTAGGCCTCATTGATGCCTAGAAATGCATCGAACATTGGTTGTGAAGTAACCAGACTTTGGCGCAAGCTTGTCTGTGTAACGCAGCTGTAGATGAAAACACAAAAACACACAAAAAGACCAGGTTCATTGGAAGGGATGTGTGGTCAAGTGTCACCACTTTCGAGTGTCTCCCACTTTCTGCTGCCCATGGAAATGTTTATGACTGAGGTTACTATTTAAGAAGAAGCGTCTGTCAGTAAATATAAAAAAAACATAGTGAATTATTGACGTTTGTTTCAGGCCTCACTTATTGTTTGTAACAGCAACCAAATCCAGCAAAATGTCCCAGTTGTTGTTCAGCAGCCTGTGGTACAACAACAGTTGCCACAGCAACAGGTAGTAGCTGCTCCTCCTACAATGATTCTTCAGCCAGGACAACAAGCACAGCAGGTATACTATCATTGTAATATGTAATGCCAACGTAATTATTCTATACCCCCACTTAACAAATAGGCCTTATCACGGTTTCCGATCCGCCGCCTGCGTTTTGTTCAGTAGGCAAGCCGTGCAAAACACCACACAATCTCTACAAACGCGAAGTAAATTGTCGCGGAAATATTGCAGGTATCAACAACTTAGCGTAAGTAATTCTACTTGGCCAAACAATCACTCTACTATTTCAACTTCCTACGCTCTCTATAGAGCGAGCGATTGTACTTTCTAGTTCTACCCTGTATTTTGCACGGCTTGCCTACTGAACAAAATGGTAGAAAAAAAATATTAGAAAAAAAGCAGAGACCGACAGAATGACTGATTCATTGAGTTTTGTTGGAGTGGAATTTTTTGATAGTTTTTTTGTTGTCATTTGTCAGCCAATGTATGTTCTGGCACAGCCTGATCAGGTTCCTATGGCAACCAACACTGTTGTTATGGCACCAACACAGCAACAGGTACGTTCAGCAGAAGGCGCTGTGACCAATGTGTATGTGCCTCACTCTAAGGGGTAGACCATTTAACTTTTGAGGGAGGGGGGGGGGGGGGGGTGGAATTCCTACACAGCAAAATGGTGACTAAAACCCTTCTTTCTTATTGAAAAAAAAAACATTCTCACCGCAAAACAGATGTATAAAAAAATCTCGCACGGACGAAAAAGCCACCTACCCCTCAAAAGTTAAATGGTCGGCCCCTAATACGTAATAAAGACTTTCTGTATCTGTATCATATCTCATAAGGGATTTTGAGACTCCTAATATACAATAGTACAATTTGCAATGCTATGTTACAGATAGTAATCAAGGTGTTAAAATCCTCGCTTTGTTTCACTCTTAGCAGCAGCCAAGGTTTGTAGTAATGCAACCTCAACAACCTACTGGACAAGTTGCCATGGCGACTGCTACTGTTCCAGGTGTTGCTCAGCAACAGGTAATACAATAAGTCCACTGAGATTCAGTCAACCTTCCCCCTAAAAAAAACACCACACACTCCACCAACTAACAGTCCCTGACACAGGGTCTCAATGGGGGTATGGCTCTGACGGTTAAAAAATACGCTTTTTGACGGTTGACGATTAATCTTTGTTCTTGACGGTTAATCTGGATATTGTTTAAGTACAACAGTACAATGCAGTACATATATTTTGTGGTAATATAAAAAGCGTGAAAAATCTCTCAAATAACCGTCTATGAAAGACTTTTAGCAAACAATTACCAAAACAATTGCAACCCAAATTAGAATTTCTTCCTACCTTTATTGTTGTAATGGGCAATTCCAGAAAAGAAAGGTACCCTCCCCACGGGCGGCACTAGCTTTTGACCCCCCCATGCATCCAGAATTTCCAAAATGGTTTACCCCCAATGCATATTGAATTCCGGGAGGTTAAAGAAATCCAGCTTCAACCCCCCCCCCCCCCCCCTTGCAATCAGAATTCCGAGCTCTTACCCCCATCGGAGGGGGGGGGGGGGGTACCTTTATTTTCTGGAATTGCCCAATAATGCGAGAAGTTATTCAACTCTTTAGAATGTAGGGTTTATACACAATATATGTATTAAAAACCCTGATATGGCTGGTCCGCCTCGATTAGTTAGTCTATTTGCGGATCAGCCACTCCTATAACTAATATTTCAAAGTAAGAATAGAAAAGTCTGAAGTCTGAAGTCTGGTGCGCGCGCAGACGTTGGCGTAATATTGAGACAGTGCCCTCAAGCGATAAATTGAACGTGGCCAATCAAGGAGCGCGTACGATCTCACTACCATCTCAATAAAGCAACAAAAGTGTTTATTATGCCATACTCGGTTCTATTTATCCATACGGTAAATATATTTGACGGTTGACGGTTAATATTTTCGCAATTTGACGCTTAACGCTTAATTTTTTCGGTTTTGACGCTTGACGTTTAACCCCATTGAGACCCTGCTGATACAGAGGTAAATAAATGTCGTGTACAAGCAAACCCTGATATGCTATAGTTTGGCTTGGGGTAAAAACTGTTCCCTTTTCTTTTGTAGGCAAGACAAACAGACTCCCCAACTCCTGCGTCCGATGCTGATGTACGTTAGTTAGTGGTAGAGTCGCAGGTCTTCCATATAACAGTAGAAACGTTTGTACCTTTGTCGACCTAGAGAGATTGTACCATGAAACAATATACAGGCCCGTAGCAGGGGGAGGGGCTAGCTCAATAATTGTTCTATAGCACAATTGTTTGGCAAATTCAGCGCAAAGGACATGCCAAAACGCCTCAACTCAGTATCAAAGTCTACTCTAGCTGCTAAATATAATATATAGCCTTTTCAAGAAACGTTGTCGGTGCCCTAGAGAAAAGAGAAAAGACCAAAGAGAAGACCGAAAGGCGCTCTGGGTAAAGAAAGAATTACGATAAATAAAAATATAGCAGCCGGGCAGAACGAAAAACTTTTGAAAACTCGTTTAGTGTCTTCACAGTTTAATTAAACTCAGTTTTCTAGTCCAAGTTACAGAAATATAATTTCACACACAACATTGCTTTTGCTTATATTATATTTATATCCCCTTACATTTCAGCGCGTATCCCGGCACTAAACAATATAGTAATTAGGCTGGGAAATTAGACGTCTGAAACCGCGTGCAAATTGCTTTATTGCTGTACACAAAATACAGTTTCAGAGACGAATCATGCCCGCGCCGTACAGTGAAGACCTTTCGTTGGCGAATAATATCGCTTCGTCTTTTTTCGGGGCTTTCTACAAGAGAGAACTGTTGAGAGAACCATAGCGAAATATTTTGAATCTTCCGAGGTAAAGGCTCTCGAGCACGCGTCAGAGGTGTTCAAGGCTCTCTTAGCACGTACCAACATGAATTTTAGTTGGAGAAATAATTAGAGCACGCATTTTGAAACAAGCTTTTTTTTCTCAAACACATTTCTTGGTAGCGGGGAAAATCAAAATCTGCTTATCAAAAGTAAAAATCAGGGAAATAAATTTTCTGAAATCTATTCTATTACGTCTGTGATATTTGAAAAAATATATATATTCACTGTTTGCCTTATTGCTCTAAACAAATCACCCCGCAGTCCCATGATCACTTTCGGTCTACTCTTTGGTCTTTTCTCTTTTCTCTTGGGTACCGACAACGTTTCTTGAAAAGGCTATATACATGATATACACAATACAATAAATAAAGACACAGTCTAATTGTCCACAATGTCGTCCTTAGTGTATTTGTTTTGGATTAGAATAGCCTGCAGCAAGCGCAAAAGGGAAAGGAGAGGGGCGTCGTTTTTCGCGTCCTCGGCGCCCCTCTCCTTTCCCTTTTGCGCTTGCTACGCAGGCTAGATTAGAACGGTGCGACTCTGGCACGACATTTGCCGAAGGCCTTAGACCAGTTTTAAACGTCAAACCTAATCTGGTCGCTCTAAATGTCAATTTCCCACTTTTTAGTTAGAGGTAGAGTTTGGAGTTAGAGCTATTGTCTCGAGCTCATTTGGATTAGGAAGCGGCACTATCTGCCGTGCCAACGCCGCGCTACTGCCGCGCTAAATGTACAATTTGCAACCCTTCCAGCGCTCCTAAAATCAGGGCTGAAAGCAGGCTATATTACAGCTGTTTCAGGTAACACGCGACCCAGCGCGTTCAAAACATTTTTGGCAGTTGGGTTTTTCTGCGAAGTTAATCAAATCGCCTAGTGCAGTGAATTGGCTTCTGTCGAGACACGTCTCGCAAGGGAAGCCAAACAAATGCACTGGGCAAGGATTTGATTGGCTCACACGGATTGCATTGATGGACAACGCAGAAAACCCCAACTGCTAAAAGTCGCGTGCTACCTGAAACAGCTGTAACCTCATAAAGTCATGTACTCTCTAGAGCAGATTTCGTATGACTGTGAAATGTGCCGCGATCATTCCGTATCTACAGCAGGCCAGGCGCCCGTTTCTCGAAACGCCCGAGAATTCTCGGGCCCGAGAACTTTGTTTTTATTTCTACCCTGATGATTTGAATAGTCCACAACTCCTTTTTCGTGGTAATTTCTATTCTGTAATATTTATAGCTAGAATTACGTTAGTTTAAGCCGAACTTTTCGGGCGCCCGAAAAACTCGGGTGAAAAACAATGGAAAGTTTTCGGGAGCAACTGACCTCCTTAGACTTTTCGGGTGATTTTTATTCGATGTGTGGGTTAGATTGAATTTGAAAATTTCTTTTTTGAGACGTAAACCACGGATAGGAAGTTGTGGACTATCCAAATCATCAGGGTAGAAAGGAAAACGAAAAACTTGGGGATAAATCTATTGAAATTTCAAAACAATCTTTTCGGGCCCGAGAATTCTCGAGCGTTTCGAGAAACGGCCCCCAGTCCCGTGCCGCGTCACCGCGTTTATAAGAAATCTGCGCAATCTATGCGGATAACAATTATTTCGTCATTTGCGGCACGCATGCAGAATACAACCTACAGGGTTTGTTATCGCAACTTCAACTACCTAAGTCTGAGGCACGATTAAATGCGTTTAGGGAAGAGGTCAAAACAATTGTACTTTTTAGTGGGGAGGTGGTAGGTGGTAGGACAAATAAGCCCCTCCCTACTGAAGTTTCAACTATTATTTCTCGAATGGTTATATAGGCGCACCAGATTATACCGTCGGTTGCATCTACCCGTCTACACGCTCGACAAAAACATGTTCTGTCGGCACGTGAAACTTCGAAGTTTTGACAGTTGAACTTCAAAGTTTGCCCGCCCACGCGTGAAGCTTTGGTGACGCTCGTGAGTGGAAAAGTAAAAAGTTCAGTTGGTTTATTTCTTTTTGACCAGAAAAACTAAAGTTACCAGAATATTAGCTTTTTTCAATGTTTGTTATTGAAACGAAAGTGCGGACTTGAAATTGTGACAAAAACGTTCAAGTTTGGCCGTCAAAACATCCAAGTTTCACTGCCAAAACTTTGAAGTTTCGCGTGCCGACAGAACATGTTTTTGACGTGTGTGTAGACGGGTAGCTGCAACCGACGGTATTGTATTAATGTTATTGCCTCGTGTTGTAGAATAGGATGGCGAGCCTGCCTTTTCATTATGGTCTCTTAAAAAGTAGGTTGGTGGTCTCTGGTCATACATACCCCCCGAAATCAGCCCCCGGCCCTCCTAGATTACCATTGTTTTGAAATGCGATTCCCCATTAGTCAACTTCGAAAAGTTGCATGACGGGTATTTCGCAACGTTATTTTGGGCTTCCTGTGCTTACTTCCGGTTACGCTTCGATCGATCTACTCGGGGAGTCCACGTTTTCCTGGCGGAATTTCACACACTTGGGACAGGAAATTGCTGAGTTTTCTTGATTAGTTCTTGATTAATTCAAGAGCTATCTGCCGTTTAGATCTAGACAAGTATATCCAAGCTTAACACCAGGCCAGGGGCGGTAGAACTGCAAAATTCTGACTTAAATCATGCCGACGGTTTCCTCGCCTACCACGTTCACCGTGTTGTGCTGTTTGCAAATGGTTGCAGGAATGATAACAGGATCATTTGGAATAGCTGACCGTGTATCCGTGGGTATGAGTTTGAGTTTCTTCATGTTGCCAGTTTGGCAAGGAGCTCTGGTAAGTCGTTTAATATTTATATCGCCATACAAAGGTGAAAATGTCCGAGCAAATGATGCGTTATCGGCGATATTGACTGTGTTAACCCGGCGTGTTCAATCGATAAAAATTGATATTGAAAATCCAATCGATCAATCGATAATAATTACTTAATTGGTATCGAGTGTATCAGCTAATTGATAATAATCGATACTCACAAATTTTCGTCCAATCAACTTATCGATTTATCGATTGTTTGGAAATTTCACAATCGACATGACAACTTACATTCAACGAACGTTCCGTGCTAGGTTCCGCGTGGTCATATAAACATATATTTAACCATTATCCTGCGAGATTGCGCAGAATATCGTCTGATACTTAGCCGACGAGGGACGAAGTCCCGAGTTGGCTAAAATCAGACGATATTCTGCAAAATCGAGCAGGATAATGGTTTTATTATTCAGCACATCGATAGCACAAAACCCCCCGAAAAACATGACTTTTATGTATTATTTACGAGCTCAAAACATCATATTTCCCTCAGAGACGGATATCGCAGGATAGCTGTCATGTACAGAAGACAGCTATTGGCGTTCCAATGACCATATTTGGGCAGTGCATCGATGTGCTGAATAATAATTCCTGATAGCTTATGGTATGAAATAGTTATATCGTGAATTATTGAGGTCAATAGAAATACACCACTCGTGTCCTGCCGATCAATTCGAGTATATTGGTGCCTGAAATTTGTGTTGGGGAGGGCTCTCACTACTAAGTCTGAACTGTCAGAACTGTATTTCAATCTCGGAAAATTGATTAATTGATGAAATCGATATAGTCGTTAAAATCGATAGGCTTGATCGAAAAATCGATATATCGATTACTCACAACGATTTCCCTTATCGATTTCTATCAATTTCCGATATAATTTGCTAATTCTATCGATTGGTATTGATTAATATCGATTATCGATTCTAACGATTGAACATGCCGGGTTAAGCTTGCTTCACAATTTTATCAGCAAGTTGGTGAAAATCTATCCACACCATTTAAAAGAGCACCTAAAAATTAGTAATTTGCCAGGGTTTTAGCAGCGAAAGGGTATAAAGTGACGAAGACAGCCTTTTGAGAAACAGATGAAGAAACATCCCCCCCCACCCCCAGTGTTTTACAGGAAACTAAAACACTTAGTATTTTCTATATCTTCACTAGTGAAAAATTATATATGTTATTTACTGGCTGGGAGGGCCGTATAGGGGTACAACTGTGAACAAGGACTGGAAAATGTTGACCGACACCAGAGGCCGCAAACAATTTACAACTTGTTTTCCTGAAAATTGGCAAATGATTTTACTAAATTATCAGGTGCTTTCAGGATGGATTTTCATCAACTCACTGCTGGATCTAGGGGAGCCCCCCCCCCCCCCCCCCTTCCAAGAGTAAATTTATATGTAGATGAGCAATTCAGATAGCTTTCTTATATCGCTCCCTTCTTAAATTTCTGAATCTGCCACTTTTGAAGGGTCTGAGGACTTAATACATTTTTTGTTGGGTGGTAAAAACATTTTTTTGTGTTTGAAATAGATATTTTAAATCAGGTTTTTTTGGATCCAAATTTCAATCTTTCTTCTTTTCTTCTCTTTTTTTTTTTGAGGGGGGGGGCAGTTATGGCAATTTTATGCAAATTATGCATTCCTTTCACTTCCAAGACCTAAATACTGCTATGGAAATCAGTAGAGTGGCAAAACAGCCCTTTGAGATCCAGTCCCAGGCCAACAGTTTTATGTAGCACATGATTATTGTTTTGAGTTGTACCACGAGCCTTTTCGAGCATCAAAGGAATTCAGCTGGTAAAATCACACTTTCCTGTTTCTGCCACTCGCCATTCTTTATATTCTGTGCTTTCGGGAGGCCTCGACAGGAGAACAGAGAGAGGCTATGATTGTTTGAGGTTGAAGAAAGCGGTGAGTAACTGCCCGATAAAGCATCAAAAAATAGGTGGGAGATCTCAAGTTTGTTACCAAACAATGATCTCATGCTGCATCAAAGCAATATATGATCACTTGCTACAGAAAATCGTCAGCCTGGGGACTGGATCTTCGAAAGTTATTTTTCCACTCTAGTGGTTTTCATAGTAGCAGGGCTTCTGGGAAAACATGGAAAAAAATCCGAAATTATGCGGGATTATAGGGCAAAATATGTGAAGAATTATGTGGAAAATCGTCAATTATGCGGGAAATTACGTGGGATTGCATAATAATTTTGGGGGAGATGTTCAAAAATTACTCTAAATCAGCTGATGGAAATTGATGCTTTCTCTGACGTTTGGTATTTTGCTACTGACCTATATGCTGTCAAGTGGCAGCTGACACAGCTCTTTAAACCTCTCCCAACTAATCAGGGCATTGTCAAGAAAACAAGAAGGAGAATTTCATGATGTAGAGCAACTATTTCTTGATTGAATTTGGTAAATCAAATCTGAAACTTTGTATAGGTAATCATACAACTATTCTCGTTCAATTAGGGATTAATTGCATGAGTAAGTTTTTCAAAAAGTATCAAAATTGCACGAGCCTGTAGGGCGAGTGCAATTTGAGCTTTTTGAAAAACTCATGAGTGTAATTAATCCCAAATTGAACGAGAATAGTCGTATGATTACTTATTAATAATATAGATGCAAAAATGATGCACCCAACGCGTGTCAAACAAACGAGCTAAGTACAAAACCAAAATAAACTTTAGACACAAAAAAATCATTTTATACAAGAAGGAGGTGGAATTCTGTTTTGTCAATCGTCAACTTTATTTCAGATTCCAAGGTAGGTAAAATAGGAGAGCCAGTGGTTGGTTTCTTTTTTAGACAGTTTGAATTGCTTTGCCTTTTGAATCAAAAATAGTTGTTTGTGCATTTTCGGTCAAGGCAAAATATTGTCCAGAAAGGTAAACATAAGCTAGATAGACTTCCACAGAAGACATACCTGAAGTCTTCTCTTGTGTGTAAACTTTCCTGTAACTAAACAACCAACATAGGCGGCCTGAAGTCTTCTCTCGTGTGTAAACTTTCTTGTAACTAAACAACCAACATAGGCGGCGGACCAGGGGGGGCAGGGGGCGCTTTGTATTTACAAGTAAAGGAGAAAAGGAACAGAAGAACAGAAGGGTGTCCTTTTTTTTCTCTTTTCACATTAGGCAGAGAACATAGGGGTTGAGATTATATTGTGACATAAATTCATCTGAAATGTATATATGAGGTAAAAACATGACAAAACGGAATTACAATTTTTGCCTTTTTCGGCACCCCCACTTTTGAGGGTGCCCTGCCGCCCCCTGACCAAGATTTACACGAGTTTGACCCAGGAAACTGTCCTTATCTCATGCGTTCGTGCAGACTTACTGGTAGTTCCCCCATTAATCGCTGGCTTTTCCTGTTAGTAGATTCACAGTCAACGAAGATTTCCCTTCATTTCCTTCCATAATAAAGAATGAAAACTACGTAAAACAAGTCTTGCTCAAGTCCATAAGGAATTCACAATTTGCTTTCCACAAGTTTATGTAGATGAATTTTATGAAAAGAAACCGATTCTCCCTCCATCTTGGAGCCATTTTTCAGAGCCATCTATCTCCAACTTTTCGGGGGGGGGGGGGGGGGGGGGGGGGGCTACTTTTTTGATTTAGGCGTAAAATAACGACTATGTTTTCAGTTTCTATAGTGTTCCCCTAGTGGATTTACACCTAGATTTTTCATGAATTACACCACAGGCTCCCCGGGAAAATTGGGCAAACTCCAGAGTTGATAGTTTGCAGTTTTCATGTGTTGCTGTGTGAAGTTTGACTGAGTTCGATGAGCGCTTATGAAAGTACCTACGAGAAATAAAGAAATTGATAAACGCCCTTATCTAGTCCTTTAGTACCTAAACACAGGGAAAACTTGCTTAACACATTAATGGTTTTGGTAGCGTGTTTCCATTAATGTGTGAAAAATGTTAATGGGAAGACCACACTTTCCATTAATGATGTTAATGGGAAGACCACACTTTGCCATTAATGTTATAGTACATTAATGGAAAAACGCTACAAAAACCATTAATGTTTTTACGCAATTTTTTCCTGTGAAATAGACCACTACTAGCATTTATTCGGTCAGAAATGCACTCTTACGCAAGTTTTAGCCAATTTTAATGTCACCTCTTACTCTTACTATATGTTCTGGAAGGCGGCAATAAGCTGCAAAATTCCGAACACTCAGCGATCCAAAACTATCCTGTGATTTTTTCCCTAAAATCATGGTCGCTTGCTCAAACAAACCTCACAGAATTAAAGTACAACTATTCAGCTATCTTGTTTACCTTTTCGTGGAAATCAACCCTCTCTGAATGATATAAATGGCAAATCTTTTCAGCCTCGTCGATTGGGCCTGAAATTCACGTCGGGAACGTCCCACGACTCCGTGGTAAAAATGAACCGTTGGGGACATTTTTCCTCCCATCTGGGGGTGGGCCAGACATTTTCGCAGGCTAGAAGGACAAGTGGTGAGAGCCTGCAAAAATGCCTGGCCCACCCCTGTTGTTAATTGTTGTTATCATGTCATTGTTAAATAATTAGTTATTTCATTGTTTTGAATAAATATTGATCTCATTGTTCATACTTATTTATTTGTCAGATGTTTGCTGGCGGAGTAATAGGGATCTTTGTTGGCAGACAAAATCGCATCTATAGCACTAATAAAAATGCTGTGAGTATCCATTATTTCTTTCTATTTTATTTATTTATTTATTTTTTAGCTAAAACATTCTAGCATATATAATATATCCATGCTCCTTTTACATCATAGAAAATAAGCAAGAAATTAAAATATACATCAAGATTTAGCCACTTACCTAAATGCTGAGCTATCAATAAGCAAACATTCAGTTCAATTGCACATCACCATGACTACACAGGGGCGGATCTAGGGGAGTGGTTGTGGGGGTTGCAACCCCCCCACCCCCATATGAAAGTGATAGATTCAATGTATTGGAAAATAACAACAAACCTTTCACGAGTGCTACCATCAGGCTATGGTACATGGAAAAATGTATTCTATTTCTTAATTATTGTTATTATTATTATTCTAATTATTATTATTATTGTTATTATTATTATTATTATTATTATTAACGACTAGCCAGTCGCTTAATGCCGCTTGACAAAGGGAAAAGCGAGGTTCGACCCCGCCACATTATTGGAAAATGTGTGACAAAAGTGAACAAGCAAGACATTTTGGATTCAAGTGGTTTCGCTTCAGGTGTGTGCTGGCCATAAATCGGGGAGTGAGGCGGCTGTTCACGCAATGTACAGTTTTTTCCAGCAAGACGAGACGGATGCAGTGCTGCTAGTAGATGCATCGAACGCTTTTAATTCTATGAATCGAGCTGCTGCCCTTCATAATATTAGGGTTCTCTGTCCGGCAATAGCAACATGCACCGTGAATACTTACCGAGTACCAGCACGACTCTTCGTCGTGGGAAGCAAGGAGCTCGCCTCAGCCGAGGGAACCACCCAAGGAGATCTGCTGGCTATAAGTATGTATGCGCTCAGTATGCAACCTCTCATCTCACGCTTACAGATAGCCAGCCATGCCAAGCAATGTTGGTTTGCGGATGACGCGTCAAGCTTGGTGTCACTAGAGGACATCAAGCAGTGGTGGGACGAGAGAGTAGTGGCAGGATCGAGCTTAGGATAGTTTCGTAACACGAGGAAATGCTGGCTTGTAGTGAAGCTCCACAAAGAAGAAGCCGCCAAGATAATTTTTGAAGGGACATCAATCAACATCACCACTGAAGGTCAGAAGCACTTTGGCGCCGCCCTCGGATCTAGGGCATACCTCGCGCAGTATGTCGACAATAAGGTCGACGATTGGGTGGAGCAAGTGAAGAAGTTGGCTGAATTTGCAGTTTTGCAGCCTGAGGCTTGCTATGCCGCGTTCTCATATCATGGCCTGAAACACCGTTGGACATATTTTATGAGAACTCTGGATGACATAGAGGATTTGCTTACACCTTTGTAACGTGCTACACCTGATGTGCTTGTACCGTCTATCACAGGACATAATCGCACACCGGAAGAGAGGGAATTGTTGGCTCTGCCGGTTAGGATGGGGGGCCTGTGCCTAACAAACCCCAGTCATGCAGCCCCTCTAGAATTTGCAACCTCGTGTAAGATTTCTAGCCCATTATCTCAGCAAATAGTCACACAAGCCACCAGATGGTGCGGTTATAAGCACGATGCAACAGGAGATGCGTAAGGATAAGAACGATTATCTGAAAGCAAATACGAGGAAGTAAAGAGCTCACTCCCAGAGAAAACAGCATGAGTCATAGAACTTGCTACTCAGAAAGGCGCGTCAACCTGACTGACCGTGTTGCCAATCAAAGAAATGAATTACGATTTGAATAAGAGAGAATTTCGAGATGCGGCCAAGCTGAGATATGACTGAGAGATTCTTGATAAGATGCCCTCTATTTGCGTCTGCGGAGATAGATTCAACGTAGATCATAGTATGATCTGTAAAAGGGGCGGATTTGTGACCCAACGCCACAATGAGTTACAGGATCTTGAATCAGAACTATTAACGCTGGTCTGCAAAGACGTAGAAATTGAATCGGTTCTACCTACAAGGTATTACAGGAGAAGAGCTGAATAGAGGAGCGAACACTGCACAAGACACTTGTCTTGATGTTCACTCGAGAGGATTCTGGGAGCGGCAAAGGGCGGCTAGTGTTCAGTACAACGGGTGGCATGGCCAATGAATGCACGAGGTACCATATTTGGTTAGCTGAACTCATTGCAGCAAAAAAAGGGAGAACAGCATGCGACCACTATAGAATGGATCTGTGCAAGAGTGTCGTTTGCACTGCTAAGATCGGCATTACTGTGCTTGAGAGGCTCAAGAGTACCAAGAAGGATGACATAATTTAAGCGATATTGACTTTGAGGTAGAGAAAGGACTGGCCCGCGCTTCTTACTTCTCCAAGTTCTTTCTTTTATTAGCTTTTTGAGTAAAATGATGAAGAAAACCACAACTTCTCACAGATCCATGTTAAAAAATGATTATATTTATAAAACGTTTTGGTCTTCGACCTTCGTCAGTTAAAAAAATATGTTTTTAGTTATGTTTTCATAGTTTTTATAGTATCTCCCTAGGATCCAAGAAATCTTAGAATACAATTTTATTGTTATTGTTATTGTTATTGTTATTGCTATTGCTGTTGCTGTTGCTGTTGCTGTTGCTGTTGCTGTTGTTGTTGTTGTTGTTGTTGTTGTCATTATGATTATGATTATCATTATCATTATGATTTGGCAATTCCAGAAAATGTGTGATTGTACAAAGTTGAACCTGCTGCGTGATTGAACAACAGTCGAAATCAGTAGAAAATTATGGAGATTCTGTCTTAGAAGGGACAAGTACGAACTGACAAGCATTCTCTATCCATCGAGTGGCGGCAAAGACTGTTTTTCCGCGCGTGAAATGACGTTATTTTCTTTCTGAAAAACTGCTATTTTAGCAGACTGAAAAACATGCGAACTCCTTCAGAAGTTGGGCATCTTCAGACCCCCCCTTATGACAAGAAATCCAGCTTCGAAAACCCCCCTTGCAATCAGAATTCCGAGCTCTTAAACCCCCCCATCCCTTCGTAATTTCCAAATGCCGCCCGTGGGGGGGTACCTTTATTTTCTGGAATTGCCCATTGTCATTATCATTATCATTACTATAGCCAGATTGGAAGATTATGCTAGCCAAAATTCTGCAATCCGATACCTCATCTTCATTCTATACAAAGCCAGCAGGTAACACACTGGGGGAGGTAACCCCTTCATGCCCTCCCACTTACGGCCCTAAAAGTGACTGAGGCAAGCCAGACTGCATGTGTTCTTTCTTTTTTATTTTATTTGGGTTTCGATTCCGGTATTGACACACTGACATGCCTTATTAAGAACAACGTTTTGACATCTTTTGGGCTAGGAGTGGTTAACAATTAAAGGCCCATCGCCAACCGAGAGCCTTTGCGGACTCTTAGCCAATCAGAGCAGCCGAAAAAACAATGGATCAATTTGAAAACAAAAGAAAACGGGGCGCAAAGGCTCCCGGTTGGTGATGGGCCTTTAAGCTCAACTCACATCAACGCCTTAATCTGAGATTTCCCTGTAATGACCTCACGCTCGGTTAATATGTAGCATGTTGTAGAGGTTGGCTCTCTGCCTCATTAATAAGAAAGGAAGTCTCTCATTTCAATTAGACACATACTGAGGAACCGTGTTGATCAACTCCTGTATGCACAGGTGGCCCAAGTTCTGTGTTTGTACTTTGTGGTGTCCAGATCCCTTTTCTCTTGGCCGCGCGTGACGGTTCGTCAATGTTTTTCTGTACGATCTACAACATCAAAAACTGTGCTCAAAAAACTAAGTTAAGTAAAAAAATAACGTATATAAGGAGAAAAAGGGCAGTTCTCGTTGAAAAGCGAAAAAACACCCTAAACATGCTTGAATTCGCCCCCATCAATGACGTCATCTATACTTGAAAAATGTATAGCTCATGAAAGGAAGACTCTAAACCAACTAAACTTGGGTAATGTAGTCCAGGTCACCAGATGAGCGACATGAAGTGGTCACGTGATGTGACGTCAGCGATGACGTCATCTATATGCTTGAACAATTAATATCTCGTGAAGGGAAGACTCTAAAACAACCAAACTTTGGTAGTTTAGTCTAGGTCACTAGATGAGCGAAATGAAGTGGTCATGTGATATGACGTCATCGATGACGTCATCTTTTTTACTTTACTTTAATCCTCTTCACTCCTACCGGAGCATAGGGCCTCCACAAGCTTCCTCCAGCGTACTCTGTTCTTCGCCGTCCGCTTCCATATGAAGGAAATTGCGCCAAAAGCTGTCGTTTTGCCGACGTTGCAAAATTTCCTTATTAGGAAATTCCCCCTTACCTTATTTGTAATGTCTGTAAGTACTTTTCCTCATATCTTCGCGAAAAAAGCAGGTAAGTTTACCAGAACTTGTAGATACTCGATGTCGGGAAACCTTCGCCCGACGTGCTGGTTCGATCAAAGGGACTGTATCTTTCTTTATAATCTTCTCTTTATTCGACAATCACTTCGTTCCTTCGTTCGTTCGTTCGTTCGTGAACTTACACAAGCCCTCCGTCCCATAACACCTCACCCCCTATCCTCTTACAATTAATCATTAAATATTACAATCATATCCGGTTACATAACAAGGCGGAAATATTACGTGACACTCTCCCCCTTGACTCCTAAGAGTCAACCAATGCCCCTACAGCTATGCGGTCCCGCGCATGTACGGCTGCGGCGCGCCTAGGAAGAATCCTCCTTACCGGAGGTACGTCTGGTGCATCTACCCTTCCTATATCACCGGCTTGTACCTTGACCTCAATAGGATAGAGTCTCTGAACTGGTCTGTTCAGCTTCATTGGTTTGCCTTTAGTAAGTACTCTAAGACGAGCTCCTCGCACCTGCTGATCTCTACCTCTAATGACGCCTTCCACTACTCCAACCTTCCACTGATTCCTTTTCCTTTCTTCCTCTGAAACTAAAACTACATCTCCAATTTCACGTCTGTCTTCTGGACCTTTCTTGCAATCATGGTATTCTCTTAAATCTGCCAAATACTCCTTGTGCCACCTGTTCCAAAAGTGTCTAAGTTTCTCACTGATGTACTTGAATCTAGCATTGTGATCTACTTCTCTATCGTCTGGCGGTTCCTCTACCTCGTCTGGCATCGTGGTAATTCTCCTCCCGTATAGAAGATGTGAAGGAGTCAATGCCTGCACTCCTACCTCATCATACAAGTATGTCAACGGTCTATCATTTAACGTACCCTCTATCTCTACTAGCACTGTCAACAACTCATCATAAGTCAACCTCGCATCTCCTAACGTCTTCTTAAGGCATCTCTTTACACTTCTCACCATCCTCTCAAAGAAGCCACCCCACCATGGGGATTTCTCTAAATTAAACCTCCACTCTATACGCTGCAAAAGACAATACTGCTGTACCTCTGGGTGGTTAAAAAGCTCTCTGACTGCTTTTTCTGTTGCCTGAAATGTCTTCGCGTTATCCGAGACTATTAGACGTGGAACTCCTCTTCTAGCCGTAAAGCGTCTAAGACACCTTCTAAATGCTGGAGCACTAAGATCCTCCACTAACTCTAGATGCAATGCGCGCGTAACACAACAAGAATAAAGTGCAATGTACGCTTTCTGCATGGTTCCTGTGCTATCCTTGTAGTACAATGGCCCGGCAAAGTCTACACCCACCCGTGAATATGAATCTGCTTGCTTCACTCGAAAGTCTGGCAGGTCTGCTGCAGGGGGTGCTCTATATGCCTTGCCCTCTACCTTCCTGCAAATCACGCACTTGCCTATATGTTTCTTCACTACCTGCCTGCCCTTGGTCACCCAAAATCGGGTACGCAACTCTGCTAGAGTAGCTCTCACTCCATTGTGATGTACCTTATGGTGAAAATGTCTAATAACAATCTCAGTTAGTCTGTGATCGTGCGGCAGCAGGATAGGCTTGCAGCTATCCACAGGGAGTCCAGATTCCCCTAATCGTCCCTGACACCTTACTATCCCTTCCTCTTCAAGTAGACCCAATTTCCTACTCAACTGTTCGTAGTGCGCCTTCTGCTTCAACTGATATTGAGCGGACTTAATCCACTCGTTCTCTGCACTCACTATCTCCCTCTTAGTCAGCGCACCTGTCATCCTGTCCTTACCACTAATCCGTGCTCTAGCGTTGTGTACGAAACGTCTAACAAATGCCGTTACTCTGAGCAGCCTACCTAACACACTGAATCTTTCTATGTCGACCACTCTGTAAATATCATACCTTTCTTCAGTGGCAATCACCATGGCAACAGTCTTCTCTTCTTCGCTGCACTCAGGTGTCTTACCTGTGATGTTCGTGGGCCAGCCCGTCTCAGGCCCCTTCAACCAGGTGGGACCATTCCACCACAGCTGGTTTGTCTTGAGGTCAGAGGGTTTCGTGCCCCTTGAACCGAGGTCCGCAGGGTTATCTCCCCCCGGACAGTGCCGCCATGTGCACTCACCTGTCAACTGCAGAATCTCGTCTACACGGCCTTTCACGAACTGCTTCCATTCTCCGCGGTTCTGCAGCCAATACAATACTGTAACGCTATCGCTCCAGCACACTTCCTGATCAATCTGAATTACTGAACTCAGGGCTTCTTTCACGTTCTTCGTCAGTTGAGCCAATACCCGAGCAGCCATAAGTTCTAACCTGGGAATAGTCATTTCTTTCAGGGGAGCAACTCTTGTCTTACTGCAAAGCATACTCACCTCGCGCTCTCCCCCCATGTCATTCACCAGGTACACAACAGCACAGTAAGCTCTCTTGCTCGCATCCGCAAAACCATGAAGTGACACCCTACCGACTGGGGATTTGAATACACACCTATCTAGAGCTATATCTCCTACCTTGTCAAGCCCAGCCACCCAGGCCATCCATTGCTGCCTATACGCACCCGTCAGCTCTTCGTCCCATCCTGCGCTTGCCTCACACAGTAACTGAAAGAAAACCTTAGCTGAAACTACAATAGGGCTTACCAGTCCTACAGGGTCGAATACTCCCGCTAGTACCTTTAGTACATTACGCTTCGTGGGAACCAATGACCTCGCCTTCTCAAGCAATTCTTCGAAACTGAACTTCAACATGTCTTGACTGGTATCCCAGAGTACACCGAGCACCTTGTGTGACTCGCTATCATTCGTGCTTAGGCTAGTTTTTGCGTACGTCTGTTCATCATACTCACCTAACTTCCCGTCTTGTTCGGCTAGAGCTATTTTGGATTGCACACCTAACTCATTACTCATCCACTTTCTGAGTCTAAATCCTCCTTCTGCAAGTCTTCCTTTGCACTTACCAAACAACTCAAATGCTTCCTCTGGTCCGTGTGTTCCTGAAACAAGATCATCCACATAAAAACTCTTTACAAGTTTCTCTACAAACTCCGGGTCACTCACTTGATAGTTCCGAAGGTGGTGTCTGAGGGTGCCATTCAGTAAAAAGGGTGACGAGTTAACGCCGAACATGACTCTGCAAAACCGATACACATTAATACATGAATTCTCATCTCTAGGATTTTCTGGCCATAAGAACCTCAGGCAATCCCTATCGCCCGGGTCGACCTCAATATTTAAGAAGGCCTTTTCTATGTCTGCTACCAATGCTACCTTGTAAGCACGAAATCTCAATAGAATATCAAACAAAAGAGGGTTCAACGAAGGACCCACATGCAAACAGTCATTCAAGGACACACTCTTACCTTCCTTTGCTGACGCATCGTAAATTACTCGTACGCGGGTACTAAGGGCGTTTCTCCTCACCACCGCGCGATGAGGGAGGTAATGGACTCTATCTGGACACTCTAGTTCGCCAACGGGTTCTATAATCCCTGCCGCTAACTGATCTTTGATCACTGACTCGTACTCTTCTAGCACTTCCGGTTCCTGTCTGAGCTTAGATAACATACTCTTTAATCTACCAGAGCTATTTACGAAGTTTGTCGGCAGAGGTCTATGACCTACCTTCCAAGGTAACTTAACAGAATAACGCTCTCCGTTAAAAGAAACATTGTCTAGGAACTCTTCCTCTACACTGTCTTTCTCACGTATTCCTATTGTCTCAAGATCCCAGAGCTTATGGACCTGATTATCTAGTGAAGGCTCTGACAACGGACTGGACACTATCAAATTTACTGAGGTTTCTACCTGTGCAGATCCCAATCCACATTTCAGAGGTCCTGAAATTACCCAACCTAGCGTCGTTTCTACTGCTACTGGCTCTCCGGGCTCCCCCCGTCTAACACTTCCTGTGTAAAACTGCCACAAATAGTCTGCACCTATAAGTACTTCTATTTCTAGTTCTTCACTGTTCTTTGCTACGTCTGACAGCCATAGACCACTTAGATGGCTATATTCCCTCTTAGCCTCCTCTAGGTGCTCATTGTGAACGCGGGAGATTTCGGGGACCACATACGCTTCTATTAAAACTCCCCCGCTTCCGCTGATGTGCGCTAATTCTACTTGTACAATATCCGTAACCCTGACCTTTCCTTGCCTCCGCCAAATGTACATATACTAAGCCACTCCCTTCTCACAACCTTAAGCTCTGCCGCTTCAGCAGCTTTAGCAGTTACGTACGATTTATGACTCCCTGAGTCAAATAAAACCCGAACTCTGGGGCCCCTCTCTCCCATACGCGCTTGCGCGGTTTGTAAAGCAACATTTCCCCCAGCCCCCACATGGTATGTACTGGAATTCGAAACCGTAGGCGTTCCCTCAGTCCCTCCCCCTGAACTATTTTCCTTGCGCTGGCCCTCCCCGCCTGCGCCCTGTGGCTCGCCCTTGGGGGTAGAACAAATAGAGACATGGTGCCCCCCTTTGCAATTACTACAGCTACTCTCACAATCACTAGCTAAATGTCCTCTTACTAGACACTTGAAGCACCTTCCGAACTTACGTAAACAGTCTTTCCTTTCTCTTACTCTCTTTACTTTCTGACACCGTTCTGATTTGTGTTGTTCCAAGCAGAATACACACCGTTCTTTACCACTTGTAAGCAATGCGTTCGCCGTGGGAGGCTGATTCCTTCCTCTGCCCCCCTGGACAACAGGCTTCACGTCGTGCGCTTCACGTAGCTCAACTTCCTCTAGTAGCGCGTGCAACAGTTCTTTCATTGTCCATTTTGTGTGATCTTGTCCTCTCGTCATAGTCAATCGCATTTGAGCAGGAAGTTTCTCGAGAACTTTCGGAACAACTATCCCACGGTATGCTCCCTCCTCAGTTCCCAAAGCTCTTAACCCTCGGTGATGAGTTTCCAGTGTCTCATACATTTTTCGCAATCTTGCGGTGTCCTTGTCGTTATAAACTGGCGCGACATTCAATAGCTCGTTCACGTGAGCCTTCTGGATCTCGGTCTCTCGCCCAAATCTTCGCTTCAAAAGACCGATTGCCTCAGCATAGTTTGCCTCTGTAAGCGAAAAACCCGCGATCGTCGTTCTCGCGTCTCCCTCCAACAGACCTTTCAAGTATGTGAACTTATCCACGTCTGTTAGCTGGTGATTGTTGTGGATAGAGCTGTGGAAGGAGTCCCAGAACTCTTGCCACTTTTCAAACTTGCCACTAAACTTCGGAATCTCCAGTTTCGGCAGTCGTGCTCGTACGTGGCTCACACTGCTTTCCGAAGCAGCGTTCGGAGGCGAATACATTACACTGTCGACTGGAGACAATCGTTCCTCTATCGATGCGATCGCACTCAGCATCTCGGCGTGGAACTCGCCGGCTTCTTTTACCTCGGCCGCGACCGTCTCCTCGGTGGAGCTGTCCTCGTCGCAGAGTAGCGCAAGAATCTCGCTGTCTAGGTCTGCGATCACCTTCGCCTTATCCTCTAGCGTCTGCTTTTGCACCTTTACGCTCTTTCGAAGTGTCGCGTCTTCTTCTGGGGAACGCCCCCAAATCGATCCATCGTTCGCTGTTTTCTCAGCGCTTGATATTACCGTTCTAACAAACGCCTTGTGACCTCCACGAATCTTCTTCTGTTTGTTTAGGCTCATTCCGTAGTCCAAATTCAAGTCGAAATCCAAATTCTAGTCCAAGTCCAAGTTAAAATCGATCACAATAACAACCCAAACGATGTAAACAATCCAATCTTGCGTTCAAATCACTCCATAAATCCAGCTAAATCCACTCCATAAATTCAACTCTATCCGGCTCGAAGGACCACTGTGTCGGGAAACCTTCGCCCGACGTGCTGGTTCGATCAAAGGGACTGTATCTTTCTTTATAATCTTCTCTTTATTCGACAATCACTTCGTTCCTTCGTTCGTTCGTTCGTTCGTTCGTTCGTGAACTTACACAAGCCCTCCGTCCCATAACACCTCACCCCCTATCCTCTTACAATTAATCATTAAATATTACAATCATATCCGGTTACATAACAAGGCGGAAATATTACGTGACACCGACGTGCTGGTTCGATCAAAGGGACTGTATCTTTCTTTATAATCTTCTCTTTATTCGACAATCACTTCGTTCCTTCGTTCGTTCGTTCGTTCGTGAACTTACACAAGCCCTCCGTCCCATAACACCTCACCCCCTATCCTCTTACAATTAATCATTAAATATTACAATCATATCCGGTTACATAACAAGGCGGAAATATTACGTGACACTCGAGAAACATCATTTTCTTGGTCGCCATTTTGTTTTTACCCCCTGCCGAGGTGCCTGAGTCACGTTTGAACACCACAGGCAACCCGCGCGGATTTGCCATAAAAACGACAGCACTTTCTTGATATGCAGTTGCTCCCAAGACATCCCAATCTTCTGATGTTCCTCAGTCACTGTCCTTTTCCAAGATTTCTTCGGCCGACCCCTTTTCCTTTTTCCCTTGCGGGTTCCTGTCAAGGGACTGCCTGGTGGTGTCATCGAGACATCGGTTTCCTTAGGGTGTGTCCAATCCATCGCCACTTTCTTCTCCTGATGACAACATCTATCTTTCTTGCTCGGTGCACTGCCACAGATCCTCATTGGTAATTTTATTTGGCCAGAATATTCCAAGTATGTATCGGAGTCTGCGGTTGACAAATGTCTGTAACTTCTTGATGATGTTAGAGGTTAGCCGCCACGTTTCTGAGCCATATAGGAGAACGGATTTCACATTCGAGTTCCCTGCGGAAGCCCGCCTGCTCGTCTCGACGTTTCTCTTCAACGGGGCTTTGCATTCTTGACAAGATGATCCTGCAGAGAACTTGGCTGGCTATCGCCAGCAACATTATGCCTCTCGAGTTGGCGCAATCACTTATGTCACCTTTCTTTGCAACTTCACCAAGAGTCCCATCTTCCAGTCCTCGGGGATATCTTCATCATTCCAGATCTTATTCAAAAGGTATTATAAAATAATTTAGATAGTACGCGCGCTCTGATTGGTCGAGAGCCGTGTTTGCATTTCCCTGTGCAAACACAGTTGTAACGTCGCCCACTGGCGAGCTTCGGGCCGGTAATTTGAAATAGCTTTTGGAAAAAAAGTAACATGTTTTAGGCAAAATCATTTATTAAATAAGGTCAATATTACTTGGACATACATTTGATAAAGCACATTGAATTCACATAAAGCATGAGATCCGTGAAATAATATTGTTTTCGCTTCTTTACCTGAGCTGAGTTCGGCTCACAGTTCGACAGTCACGTTTCAGTCTCGTTCTGCAGATCTTGAAAAAAAAAATGCTTCCAAAAAGTAATCCTGGATCCTCGTATAATGTTAGACAAGACCAGACGGTACAAAAAAGTGGATTCCTTCATTCTTTTCCATGCTTGCCGTAAATAAAGCGTTCAAATACGCTCTTCCAAGCAGTTCCGCTGCCACATGCAAGTTCTTGCTCGGGAGAAATTCTTTCATAGACGAAGAAACTGGGCCAACACACATGTAAAACAACGGCTTCTGTACTTTTAAATACTTAAGAGAGGTTTGCACTAACGATCACCTGAAGGTTGCAAAATATTTTTTTCAAATCTCTCAAAATTGGCTCATCAAAAGGGTTTTGGTCACAGCCTCGAATGATATAAGTTTTAGATCCATCGGATTTTTATTTTGGTCAAATTGCACGAACATCGAAAATTTGCCCAACTTCCGGTTTTAGAGCGTGATTTTACCGTTCCCACAAAAAGACTAAAAATACCTAAATTTCCAGCTCGTGGTGGCAAACAAATTTCAGAACCCAAAAGCAGACATAATTTCGAACATCTGGAGTTGTTTTGTATTATCGTAAGACAAATAAAGAATATTTTACAAATATTTTAATGTTTTACATTTTTCCCCTTGCTTCACAAGGCCCAAGTTCGATGAGGTATTTCGCCAAGGTTACATGGAAAACTAGATAAATAATTATATAACGGTGAATATTAGCTTTTTTCAATGTTTGTTATTGAATATTGTGACAAAAACGTTCAAGTTTGGCCGTCAAAACATCCAAATTTCACTGTCAAAACTTTGAAGTTTCGCGTGCCGACAGAACATGTTTGTGACGTGTGTGTAGACGGGTAGCTGCTACCGACGGTACTGTCAATTCTTTCTCTTTTATCTTTCCTCCAGCTTATCTTAACTTCACGATTCTTCAAGTTGTAGCTCTGTCCTGCAGTCAGCTTCTGGTTCCTCGTCTTGACACTGTCTAGCTTGCTCTTTAGTTCTCGCCTCTCTTCCACGAATTTCCAAGATCTCTCACTCATCCATTCTTTCCTGTCATGATTTACCTTCCAAGAACTCTTTCACATGTATCTGTGTACATAACTTTAATCTGTTTCCAAACATCATCTACATCATGATCCAGGGATTCCTCACTTTGCAGGGCTTCGTAACGGTTGGATAACTCCGGCACGAATTGACATTTTATCTCCGGTCTCTTAGCTTCATGGTGTTATACCTGGTCCTTGTTGGTCCTGCTTTCATGAGAGACATCAACTTAATCTTGATGTCTGCAACTACAAGATGGTGGTCAGACCCTGCATCGGCGCTTCTTCTCACTCGGACGTCCTGTAGTGAGCTCTTCCACTTCCTGTTGATGGTCAAATGGTCTATTTGATTCTCAGTCATGCCGTCGGGTGATCTCCAAGTCGCCTTGTGTGCCCTCTTATGCTGGAAGAGGGTTCCACCTATGACAAGGCCATTGATCGCACAAAAATCACAAAACAGTTCACCGTTCTCGTTGATTGTACCTACTCCTGGGATCCCATGGTGCGCTCTCGATCTTGGTTGTCTGAGCCTACTTTAGCATTTAGATCCCCCATAACCAAGGTGATGTCCCTCTTTTGGGTCTTGTTAAAGGCTGCTTGGAGTTGGTTGTAGAAATCTTCTTTCTCATCTTCCTCCGCTTCGTTTGTTGGTGCATAGGTTTGTATGATGTGTTTTTCTGGAATTTCGATTCAAATCTTGCCATGATTATACGTTCAGAAACCGGTTCCCATTCCACAAGGCTCTTGACCGCTTGTTTGGATAGCATCAGTGCCACTCTACTTTCCACTCACTTTTCTCGTGTGGTGCACCATCGCCAGTTGCACCAGAGTAGAGTAGAGTTTCTCCGGTCACTAGTTGGGTCTTACCACTTCCCAACCACCTGGCCTCACTAATTCCTAGAATCACTAGGTTTAATCTTCGCATCTCTTTGGCGACTTGATGGACTTTTCCCGCTTCTTACAAAGTTCGTACATTCCATGTCCCGATTCGTGTCCGTTTTTTAGGGGAGAGTATCGTCGGCCTTGTCGGCGTCATTGTTCGTCCCCGTATTTCCTTGTCTGTAATCCTTGTATGAACAACTCCTCCCAGTCCGCTGGGACCGCGGAGGGTTGGGTTTAGCTTTGTGTAGGTTTCCGTAACCAATAAGAATCCACTCGACGGGTGGTTGGCCCAAAGAGCTTCACGTGCGCCAATTAGCCCCAGGAATCGTTTAAGCCGGGGAAATGCGAGGCACAAAGTCCATTGTTGCGTTGCAAGTCGATGATCGATGTTGCTCGTTTTTCATCTCGCGCCACAACTTGTCGCACAACAAAAACATGTTTTGCAGGTTGTGAAAACTTGTTGCGCGAAGTAGAGCGCGGGTCTACTTTGAGACACAAATTCTGGCTTTGTTGCTCATTTTTCATCAAACACGCAACTTGTCGTGCAACATTTTGCCTACAATTCAAGTTGATTAGTCAATAGAAATGAGGTGCTAAGGGACCAAATTCGCCTTGTTCTCGCATGTGTGATCATCAAAACAAAATGTTGCGCGACAAGTTTGAATTTGATGTAAACACGAGCAACAAACATAAGAATTGCAACGCAGCAATGCTGCGCGACAAGTTGAGGGATTTTGTGCCTCGTATTTCCCCGGCTTTATCCAACTTTGACCTGAGTTCACCGATGACGTCATCTATGCTTGAAAAATTAATATCTCGTGAAGGTAAGACTCTAAAGCAACGATGTAAACCATGTACACATGGGAATCCCTTTCATTCACACAGAACATATAACCAGGAGCTCTGCTTTTAACCAGTGGCTAAATCTATATATAATGTCTAATGAAGTAACATCCTTTGAAAAAGGAAAGGTTCGACAGAAGAAGTTCGACTGAAGTGCGACGTTTGTCATAGGCTCAAGTCTCCAGAAGTGTTAACAGCTAATGTTTGTGACTTGCAGGTGACCGGGGTAAGAGCCATAAATGCGCTGTGTGCAGCCGTAGCACTTGTGTCCTTCGCAGTTTATGGATTGAGTATTGGTTCTGTGGCCAAACTCGTAGATCAAATTGAAACAGCAGGCTATTATGGAGTCATAACCATTCCAGGCAGTATACAGATTCTGACACTATCCAAGCAATTTATGCCTTTATCATGTTATTGGATTTGATTGAGATGCTGCTGGGTGCATGGTTGGCCATGCTTAGCTTTGATGCCTATGTGATCAGTATTGGCCAACGGGCACAAGACAGGGTAAGAAACAGGGCATGTCACTAAAAACAAAATTGTATTGGGGGGTCACTTGCCAAGACAAAATGTTGACAGATAGACAGATAGAATAATTATTTGGCATCTTGTAAAACTTACATTAAAGTTTCATTGATGTTAGCTGAATAAATCTAGATTAAATCTAGATTTTAAACTTTGTTCAAACATCGTTCTATTAAACATCCCAACTTTGTTGGAGCAAAAAAGTTTGATAAAGACATCCCATTTGATAGTTAGACACCCCATGTTTCATGAAAATTTTTGTTCGAAAGAGATGTTCGATCCAAGAAAAATGTTTTTGTTCGCTCCAACAAACTTGGGATGTTTGATCGAACAAAATTCGATAGTTTTAGACCCGTGAAATGTTGAAATGATTTGCTTTAGTACCAAACTGCGGAATATTCGCAGAATAAACAATTCTTTGGTTGCAACCATTCCTTTGGGAATTAAACTACAAAAGCGCGGCGGCCATGCTGGTGCCTGAACAGTGGGAGCTAATGAACTTTCTTTTGTTCTATACCACCTGTTTGACCCCCAGTGACGTCACTTGCAACCCAAGAATTGAACAGATTTGAAAATAATGTTGTTTCATTTCAAGGATAGCTACAAGATGTTAATGTTAGGATATTATCACTATAGCACTGTTGCTATACTTTTATTTGAGCAAAAAATAAATTCAATCTTTGAATCAGCTACAAATTTAGCAGCAATATTTGCTTTTTATGGAGTAGGGTGACAGAGCGGAAATGACCAAAAATGAAATGTCTAACTTTGCCATATTTCAATATATAAGCTCAAGATTCCTTATACAAGAGTTTCTATGGCTAAAAGCTTAATTCCAAATTTTTAAGAAAATTAAAGAATATGAATTTTAGATATGATTGAGCAAAGTTTGCATAATTCCTGATCAAAGTACTAATTCTCCCATAAAATGGCGCAGAAACCAAAGTTTAAAGCCTAATATCTCAAAGACGGATCCATTAGAAAAAAGTCATTTTTGATATTTTGTTTTTAATCAGACAAGGAGTCTGTATGCAAAAAATCAAGCTTCTCTGAGTCAACCTGACCTTATTATTTGAAATTTAGTGGTCTAAGCAGGTCATTTCCGCTCTGCCGAGTAGGGTTAATATATGTACCCCCTGCTTTCCGCAATCCATTGAAATGTTTATAAGGATTTTACATTTTAGTAGAAAAATACAATATTTTGTTGTTTTAGGCCCCACTTATTGTTGGTAGCAGCAATCAAATCCAGCAAAATGTCCCAGTTGTTGTTCAGCAGCCTGTGGTACAACAACAGTTGCCACAGCAACAGGTAGTAACTGCTCCTCCTACAATGATGTTTCAGCCAGGACAACAAGCACAGCAGGTATTTGTATTGGCTGATTGCATTTTTAAACCGCACCTGGGAGGTTGAGGACCTCCCTTCAAAAGACCCCCTCCCTGGAATTTCCACTTGTTAAACAGACCCCTCTCCTGGAATTTCAAACCCATAAAGGACCCCCTCCCTATAATGTCCCTTTTTTCTGGCAAAATACCCTGGAAATTCTTTTTTGGATAAAATGTCCCTGGAAAGTCACCTTTTTTACCCCTCCCCCTTGGAATTTCCAGTCTTCAGACACACCCCCTCCCATGAGTCCAATACAGCCTCCCTCCAGAGTCCAATACAGCCTCCCTGGAAAATTTTCTTTAGTTCCTCAGTTAGTCCCCCCCCCCCACACCCCCCCGGTTGGGTTTAAAAATGCAATCAGCCATTGTGCTATGCAAACGTAATTATTCTATACCCCACTCAACAAAATTTAGAGACTGACAATGACTGATTAGCCGTTTTCACACTAGAGACGAAAACCTCGGCTTAGTGTGAAACCGGGATGAGGCAGATTTTGAAGGAAAATCCTCTGAATTTATCTGTCTTATTTCTCCTTCGAAACAGAAAACTCATGTTGAATTCACACTAATACGGTGAACTGGGCGAATTTTTTTTAATTTGCGCGGTCAAGAAACTGGGAGTAGAGAGTGGGCAGAGAATTATGGGTAACAAACATGGCACCGAGGTTCTTTCGAACAGATGTATGATGTTTCTTTAATTAGCTCATTTTTCCGCCTCATTATTATTCCGTTTGTAAACTTAGCTTAGCTCCTCGCATGTTAGCACATTGACAACGGCGTCAGAATGACACCGAAACGTCGGTTTATTTCACTTTTGTTTATCTGTACTTGTATTTCTAAATCTTTGTTAATCAGAATATATGAGTCCACGTCGGTAAAAAAAATTAGCAGGTTTCTATTCACGAATTCATATCAGATGGAAAACTTGTCAGACGAATAACCCATCATGACGAATTGTCCGTCCAGTAGTGTGAAATGGCTATTCATTACGTTTGTTATGCTTTTTTTCAGCCAATGTATGTTATGGCACAGCCTGGCCAGGTTCCTATGGCAACCAACGCGGTTGTCATGGCACCAACACAGCAACAGGTATCTTTAATAGTCAGCCTTAATAGTTAGTCCACTCTATTTAGATGGACAATGGGATTTTGTGACATGCTTATCTTACAGGTATTCTAATAGTGTTAAAATCCTCGCTTTGTTTCACTCTTAGCAGCAGCCAAGGTTTGTAGTAATGCAACCTCAACAACCTACTGGACAAGTTGCCATGGCGACTGCTGTTGGTCCAGGTGTTGCTCAGCAACAGGTAATACATTAGTAAGTCATTGCTCATTGTGGAAGTTCTATTACCCTTTTCTTCTTTGCTCTTTAGCAAACATTTGAAACAAGTATCAAAAACGCATAAAAGAAAAAATATTTTCACTAAATTCAACCCTCCCCCTAAACCACTGCACACTCTTGAACTCAGGGTTTTACACATCATGGAAATCCTGAAATATCCTGGAATTCCATTTCCTTCCTGGAATGTTGCTGAAAGTCCTGGAATGGTAAGGAAAATCCTTGAAAATTCCTGGAATTTTTTTCAACTCAAACGTGGTCATTAGCAGCAATAAGGTCAAGATGGCGGCGGCTCGTATGCAAATTAGGTCAAAATGGCGACCGTGACTAACAGAAAAACATATGGGGAAAGATAATTTCTCGGGGAAGATGCGTCGGTTCAGTTTTGCGCGACTTAAATCCGAAACAAGGATGTTTATTGTACTCACCGGGCTACAACATAGTTTCCTAGGCAGACAATAAATGGGTTCCTGAGCTTGTCCTTTTCAGTGCTTTAAGAAAGCTCCTTATGTTACACATGTCCTTATAATCGAGATTCACGGCAGTTGAGATCATGACAAACAGTCGCTGATTTGAGAACAAACGCTTTCGAAATGTAGAGTTGCGCGACTCGGGAATGCTTCTACGATATACATAGTATCCAAATGAGGGCAAAATGTTCCGTAAATCTCCCTTGAATGTGGTTCCATGATTGAATAAAAGTTCCCTATTTCCCGGCCGTGGATTCACCAACACGACGCCATGTTTATAGTAAATATAAGGCCGCTAACGAAAGCAGAAAGACCGAACATCTCGAAACAAGCTTCACGAGCAGCCATGTTGTTTGTTGCTGCTTAACCAGCAATGCTTGATGGGAATTCAGGGCCCCAGGCTCTTTGCATAGCAAAATCAGGCTTGGTTTCTTCAGAAGCACACTGAGCGGGAAATACAAAGTGAATCACCAGAAGCTCGATAACAGTTCCAATGCTGAAGCATTGAACTCTACAGGCTTCTGATAGTTTCTTCTGTCCACTATATCATTTATAGAATCTGTATAATCTACAGAGTTTTAATTTGGAAAGCAAAGGGTGCCGGGATCGCTTTATTGCTCTTCTAAATTATCGAAATTTTCAGTGTAATGGGATATACCGCTGACGAAATCGACCAATTTTATCACGGGCTCGTAATGACCTTCATTTCTGCTAATGTGAATGAGTCAGTTTCATGAATCTAATTTTTGGCTGCAATTATGACATCAGTCTTGTTATCATACTGCAACAAGAGTGAATAGAAAAGAAAGTATGTAAATTCAGGGGCGGATCTAGGGGTTGTGGGGTTGCTGTTTTTATTTGGAGGGCAACATCTTTACCCCTTAAAAATTCCTGTAAAACTCCTGGAAAAATAACCAAAAACCTCCTTGAAACCTCCTTTTTGTCCGTTTGAACTCCTACTTTTAAATAGTAAGACCAATTTCGATATATCACTTACTTGCCAAATCGCCAAAATCTTCGAAGGGTTTATGCTCGTCAGAGTCCTACCGGATATCTTATCTAAGCTTGATCCTAACCAATTCGCCGTTGCTGGGAAGTCAACAATCGACGCTGCTGTCTACATCTTGCATTGGCTGTTGGACGCACTGGACAAGGGAGGCTGTTCGGGTTTCCTCTTTTTCGCAGATTTTAAGAAAGGGTTCGATTTGATCGACCATGCAGTCTTGCTAGAGAAACTCCGCTCTTTCGACCTCTATCCATGCCTCCTGAGATGGATCACAGCCTTCCTGGAAGGTCGCTCTCAATTTGTCCGGATCGGCTCTGTCTACTCCTCTACGCAACTCCTGAATGGCGGAATTCCCCAAGGCACCAAGCTTGGCCCGATACTTTTTGCTGTGATGGTGAATGACTTGATGAAATCTTGGATGCCAAGAGTAAAGTTTGTCGATGACCTAACGATATTGACCTAACTAGTTGTACCTAGGAACTCGCCTCCAGTTATAACTTTCTTGTAAATGATATTGATAGCTACGCGCGCGAACATCATATGCAGCTAAACCCTCGCAAATGTAAATGTATGGTTGTTGACTTTCTCAAGTATAATAGTTGTGTGTGGAGCCCCGTCGTCATCGGAAACTCGGTTGTGGAGCGCGTGCGCACGTTTAAATTTCTCGGAATACATATTGCGCACGACCTGACCTGGGACACACACATTGACTTCATACTTGGGAAAGCCAACAAGCGGCTGTATGCCCTTCGCCAACTTAAGAAATGCGGCCTGACCGTAATAGATCTGGTCCACGTATATTGCTCCCTGATACGATCTGTTGTCGAGTATGGTTGTGTTGTGTTTTCTCATCTCCCGAAGTACCTTTCGCAGTCAATCGAAAAAATTCAGAAACGTGCCTGAATATCATATACCCTGGAACTGACTATGCCATTGCGCTAGACATGGCAAGTCTTTCTTCGTTAGAAGCCCGCAGGCACAACTTATGTGAACGATACATCGATGACCTAAAGCCTGGCAACCCTGTGTTTGAGCTTATTAAATCAAGGACAGTGGCCATTCCCTCAAATTACAACTTGCGATCGGGGGCCACGCAAAGGGTCACCGTTGCCAAAACTAATAGACTCAATGACTTTATTTCTGTAAAATATTGTAAGTAGTTCCATATTTGTATTTTTCCCTTTCCAGAACCCAGTAATTCAGTCTCTTCTATATAGAGCTGCGAGTGGGAAGTAATAAACATATCATTCATTTATATTAAAATTCTTACTTGAGTCCGAGGCTCATGGGAAAAACACAAAAGAAATCGCATCGTCATCGAAAAATGGGCTTATCTCCGGTGTAATAACCTGTGAGTGCGCACGAACTACGTCACAAAGCTTCCTTTGTTTGGTAGAACGAATCAGGATGAAATAAGAACTGAACACAAAGGTGTCCTCTGGGAATGGTTATTCCACCGGAGTTAACCCAAAAAAAATGAATAATTTATTTCTTATGTTATTCCCATGAGCCTCGTATCCAAGTTTGAATTTCAAAATATCGAAATTGGTCTATTCTGTTTCACCCTCAGCCGCAGCAGCAAAGGGTTGTAGTAATGAACCCTCAACAACCTGCAGGGCAAGTTGCCATGGCGACTCCTACTGTTTCAGGTGTTGCCCAGCAACAGGTACATGTAATACAATAAGTCAAGATTGTTGATTGGGTAGTTCTGTTTCGTTTTTCTTATAACTTATAACTAATAAGCTCTTCAGCAAACGTAGATCAAGTATTGTCTTTTTTTTTTCAAAAATGACACACATATGGTCAAAGGGCCATTCCATTGTTTAGCCGCACCCCCATACGGAAGAGGTCATTTTATTTAGTAACTTCCTCGGAATTTGAATGTTGCTATGCTGTCAAAATGGCGGCTGACACAGGCTCTTTAAGAGGTGTTCCAAAAGGACCCTACATTTCTGAATGGAAACAAGGAAAACCAAGTGAGGTCATAAATTCCTCCTAAATGGAGTAAGAAAAAAAGCCCACAAACTTTGCAGAAAATTACGTTCCTCGAGAGCCAAGAATTCGCGAAGTCGCGTCACGGGCACGGTTACGGCTTGGCACAACTTTCATACGAATTCAGCTCTAGTGGCCAGTCATGGCAAACAAAGAACATGATTGTACTGATTGTACATGATTGTAACAATATGATTGTACTTGATTCATTAGACTCCAGCCCTACTTCAAGGCCTGAACAAGCTGCAACCCCTGACACAGAGGTAAAAAGATGTTGTGTAAAAAAACAAATCCATGGTTTAAAGAATGGGGAGTCGCTCGTTCTTCCATCATATAGCGCTGTTCACGCTGACGTCATCCATTGTGATTAATGTGCCAACCAGAGATCGATTGGTTCACAGAACAAAGGGTGCTAATCAAGCTATCCAATCTATGGTTTGCACATTAGCATTACAATGGCAATGTTGATAAACAGTGAATAGCGCTATAGCTATAAATAGGACAAAATTACTCGGGTTATCTATTAATTCGGCCTGTTTATTTGCTCGATCCGACACTTGTACCTCCTTGGATTTAGAAATCGAAAGAAAAACCTTGAGATCCCAGTTGAATTACAAAGGTTGTATAAAAACACTCCAGGGTAAAGAAAAACAAAAAAAATATATATATACATAAACCCTCCGGGGGTGAATCCCATAAAAATAGACGTGGGTGCTCGTCTATGCTCGTCTGCTTGGAAATTTAACCCTAAAATGATAGCAAATTAGGTGTGACAAAAACATTGTTTAACCCAGAAGATAGCAAAAAAAAATGCAAATGAATCTTAGCTGTAGTGGCTTTTATACTGTTCTTAGGACAGGCCGATCCCGTCTTCGTATTTTAATAATCACCAAACAATGGGCAGTTTTCCCTATGGAATTCAAAATGTCCGAGCAACAAACTCGAAATTCGAATATTTTTAATTAATTCTTCAGCTTTTCGTGACGAAATATAAAACCCACATACTATGAGCAAACTTCCAACACTTTCCTGCAATCGGTGTATTTTCCATGCTCTATGACAAATAAAAAGTTTGGCTTGTCCGACGTAGCAACAGTATCAAGGGAGTAGAACAATGAAGCGGAATCGGCCAATTGCTACAATTTCAAGAGAAAATCGTTCTAACATTTACATGAAAACATTTGAAATCCTGATACCCCTAACTAAGGGATAGCGCGTGAGTGCATTTTACACCCTAAGGGATAGGACGAGCATCCCGTCTATGTTTGAAAAACGTAGAAAAGATTTCCCGAGAAACGTGTGGAAAATATTGTGAGTTCCAGTAGTTCAGTAGTTGTGAACTCCCCTTACCAAATGCTGGCTACTTAACAAATGTCCTCTGATTTTCCGTGGTATGTCCTCTTATATACCACGGAATGACGTAATAAAGTGGTCAAAATGTTGTGGACTCACGAGGCGCAGCCGAGTGTGTCCGCAGTACATTTGACCACTTTATTACGTCATTCCGTGGTATATAAGAGGACATACCACGGAAAATCAGAGGACATTTGTTTTATACCACAACAAAAAGGCAAAAATAAAAAGGCAAAAGCAGCGCGCGCGCAGCCAAACGGTGTTTTCGTTGGTTCTTTTAGCGCGCGCGCTTATGATTGCGCGTTCCGTGGTATGTCCTCTTATGTACCCACGGCTGAGAGCCAATCAGAATTCGAGAAACGTGCGCGTTGTGGTATAAACTCCTATGGAAATTGTGGAAAACTCTCATCGGTTGCTCTGTTTTTAAGAAGTTGTATATATATTTCTCAAACATTTCTTGATGACCCCATAATCCCTGGTTGTTTCCAGATGTGATATAGTTTGGCCTAGCGTAAAACGTGTTCCTTTCTATGTTTCTTTAATTTTAATGTTCATTTCGTTCCCTTTCTTTGTAGGGAAGACAAACAAACTCCCCAGCTCCTGCGTCCGATGCTGATGTACGTTAGTGGTAGAGTCGCATGTCTTCCATACAACGGTAGATAGTACCTTTGTTGACCCAGCGGGAGATTGGACCATTCCAGCTACTACGAATCTACCGAACTGTCGCGTTGTGTTTGAAATTCATGCTGCTACCACGCCCACAAACATCTAATAGTTTGCCTACATTCCTTTACTCACGTCAATTTCAACGGTCTGCCGATTTCACAGGATTTTCTTAGAACGCTGCCAAAGCATCAAAGAAACGGTGTCGAGGCCTAATTTAGCTGGAAATGCAAACAATCATCCCTCAAAGTATGCTACGTACAAATTACTAAGATCGGCTGCGCCTCGTGAGTCCGCACCATTTTTACCACTTTATAGAGATTATTACATGGTAAGAACTTGATATCGTTTTTATTCACGAGTTTTCGTGAAAACGAGTGAGTAATACGACATCAAGCTCTTGCCATTTTGAAAATAATGTTGTTGCAAGACTTCAAGATGTTAAATGTTAGTATATTATCACTTACCACTGTTGCTCTACTTTATTTGAGCGAAAAATGAAATATTATGAAAAGAAAACCTGCTTTCGAGAATTCATTATTGACCAAATATGGTCATAAACTCATCGCGAATAATCCACAGCTTGGTTCACCGTTACATGTTTCAACTAAGTTATATGTTTCTGTAGATATCTTACACGATTTATTGTTTTGAGAAAACTCCCAAATTGGCGAATCGTTTCGCGACAGTATAGTTATCAGAAAATGAAATCATTTCCAATTCTACGCATCCGTATTAGTAAAGCTGCAAAGTTTCAAAAGAATTACTTGAAAACTGGCTGAGATATGAATTTTCAAAACTTCGTATTCGGGCTTATTATTTTTTTACAAGAAATGCAAGGGAAAATACATTGAAGACGAGGCTGGACGGCCATCGATTCCCGTCCCCCCTCGACTTGACGTAGTTGCCCATACATTTCTTTGTAAAACGTAAGCCAGAATACGAAGTTTTGAAAATTCATATCTCAGTCAGTTTTCAAGCAATCTTCTCAAACTCATTAATTATTCATGAGGGCGAAGACCAATGGGGTTCTTGCATTTGGTCAGGTGTATGACTTTGGAAACCCAATGAAACACCAGTTGAAAACCACTAGTGTTTGAAACGATTTCAAACACTAGTGATATTGAGTTCTTAATTAGCATATTCATAGACTACTCAAACACAATTCAATAACATGTTTAATTGTCTTGATCGGCAGCTTCTTCTCTTTCTTGTTCTTTAGCGCCAATCCTGCCCGCTCGTCCCGTCCTTCCCTTCTGCGTTCAGCAAACGTCTGAACTGTCTGAAGTGAGTAGTATAGGAGGGACCGAATTAGCAGTTTTTTTGAGGCGGAATACTAATTTTGAGGCGGAATACATAATGAGCGTCGCGGTTGAATTAATGAGCGTCCCCACGCGGAATTAATGAGCTTGCGGTTTATTGTTGACACAGGTGTTCTTTTGTTCTTTATTGCGGCGGAATTAATGAGCGTCCCCACGCGGAATTAATGAGCTTGCGGTTGATTGTTGACACAGGTGTTCTTTTGTTCTTTATTGCGCAGGAATACATAATGAGCGTCGCGGTTGAATTAATGAGCGTCCCCACGCGGAATTAATGAGCTTGCGGTTGTTTGTTGACACAGGTGTTCTTTTGTTTAAAAGTGAGCGGGAATACATTAAGATTGTTGACACAGGTGTTCTTCTGTGTTCAACACGTGGCTGTGGTTTCTTTTGTCTCTACCATGTGCTTGTGGTTTCTATTTTAATCAGAGTCTATAAAACCAGAGGTTTAGTGGAATAAAGTGAAAAAATGTGAGGTTAACATCATGAAATTTACAGAAAAAAATATTATGGAGGATGACGTTAAGATTCTGTTATTATATATTACATTGTCCCTTATTTGACTATAAAAATAGCAGGAAAAAGTACAAGTACACGAAAAGGATCAATTCTATCAATGTCCCTTCTAAGAACACTCCGATACAAGCAGCCCCAAGCCCTTTATCTATTTTTATTTACCTAAAAGCACGCTTAGAAAAAAAGACAAATAAAATGAATGCAATACCAATACATGTAATTTATACAAGAAAAATAAACGGGGACAAAAGGAGACAAAAGGTGACAAAATGGACAATCATATACTTGGTGAGTATCCTAAATTTATATTTAAAATACTACACTTTAATTATGTTACACTTCTCAGGGGTAGGGTAGGGAATTTGTTTCATAAAATATGGAAAACATTATAGGGAGGAGGAGGAGGACCATTCTGAGAGGAGGAGCATTTTTATTCAGTGAGGAGGAAGGGCAAACAAAGGGACATTATAAAAATGTTTTTTTAGTATTTGACGGGCGCTGTCGCGGGCGTTGACGGCCGTCCTTGCGGGCGTTGTAGCGGGCGTTGACGGGCGCTGTCGCGGGCGTTGACGGCCGTCCTTGCGGGCGTGACGGGCGTTGACGGGCGCTGTCGCGGGCGTTGACGGCCGTCCTTGCGGGCGTTGACGGCCGTCCTTGCGGGCGTTGTAGCGGGCGCTGTCGCGGGCGTTGACGGCCGTCCTTGCGGGCGTGACGGGCGTTGACGGGCGCTGTCGCGGGCGTTGACGGCCGTCCTTGCGGGCGTTGACGGCCGTCCTTGCGGGCGTGACGGGCGTTGTAGCGGGCGTTGTAGCGGGCGTTGTAGCGGGCGTTGTAGCGGGCGTTGTAGCGGGCGTTGTAGCGGGCGTTGTAGCGGGCGTTGTAGCGGGCGTTGTAGCGGGCGTTGTAGCGGGCGTTGTAGCGGGCGTTGTAGCGGGCGTTGTAGCGGGCGTTGTAGCGGGCGTTGTAGCGGGCGCTGTAGCGGGCGTTGTAGCGGGCGTTGTAGCGGGCGTTGTAGCGGGCGTTGTGACGGGCGTTGACGGGCGTCCTTGCGGGCTCGGGTGCTACGGGCGTCTTGCGGGCGCTACGGACATTGCTGTGATGTATTGCGGTATCCATGGTTTCTGTTGGGTTTCTCTAGGGTTTCTGTGGGGTTTCTGTAGGGTGTCTGTGGGGTTTCTCTAGGGTTTCTCAGGAGGAGGAGGAGGAGGAGGACTATTTTGTGAGGAGGAGGAGGAGAGGGAGGTCTATTTTGTGAGGAGGAGGAGGAGGAGGGCTATTCTGTAAGGAGGATGGTCACCCCGTGGTTACCCTTTGGTTATCCGTTGTCATTAGTGTCCCTCCGATGCGCCCGCTACGGGCGTCTTGTGGCCGCTACGGGCGTCCTGGGCGTTGTTGCAGGATGTCGATGGGATGTCGATGAGATGTCGATGGGATGTCGATGTGATGTCGATTTAATGTCGATGGGGTGTCGATGGGATGTCGATGAGGTGTCGATGAGGTGTCGATGGGATGTCGATGGGATGTCGATGGGATGTCGATTGGATGCCACAAGACGTTCGCAAAACGGCCGCAGGACGCCCGTAGCGGGCGCATCGGAGGGACATTAATGACAACGGGATAACCAAAGGGTAACCACGGGGTAACCATCCTCCTTACAGAATAGCCCTCCTCCTCCTCCCTATAATGTTTTCCATATTTTATGAACAAATTCCCTACCCTACCCCTGAGAAGTGTAACATAATTAAAGTGTAGTATTTTAAATATAAATTTAGGATACTCACCAAGTATATGATTGTCCATTTTGTCACCTTTTGTCTCCTTTTGTCCCCGTTTATTTTTCTTGTATAAATTACATGTATTGGTATTGCATTCACTCTATTTGTCTTTTTTTCTAAGCGCGCTTTTAGGTAAATAAAAATAGATAAAGGGCTTGGGGCTGCTTGTGTCGGAGTGTTCTTAGAAGGGACATTGATAGAATTGATCCTTTTCGTGTACTTGTACTTTTTCCTGCTATTTTTATAGTCAAATAAGGGACAATGTAATATATAATAACAGAATCTTAACGTCATCCTCCATAATATTTTTTTCTGTAAATTTCATGAAGTTAACCTCACATTTTTTCACTTTATTCCACTAAACCTCTGGTTTTATAGACTCTGATTAAAATAGAAACCACAAGCACATGGTAGAGACAAAAGAAACCACAGCCACGTGTTGAACACAGAAGAACACCTGTGTCAACAATCTTAATGTATTCCCGCTCACTTTTAAACAAAAGAACACCTGTGTCAACAAACAACCGCAAGCTCATTAATTCCGCGTGGGGACGCTCATTAATTCAACCGCGACGCTCATTATGTATTCCTGCGCAATAAAGAACAAAAGAACACCTGTGTCAACAATCAACCGCAAGCTCATTAATTCCGCGTGGGGACGCTCATTAATTCCGCCGCAATAAAGAACAAAAGAACACCTGTGTCAACAATAAACCGCAAGCTCATTAATTCCGCGTGGGGACGCTCATTAATTCAACCGCGACGCTCATTATGTATTCCGCCTCAAAATTAGTATTCCGCCTCAAAAAAAACTGCTAATTCGGTCCCTCCTATACTACTGAAGTGAGCAAATCTAACAAAACAAAAATGTTATAAATAAGACAAGTGTTAACAGAACATGCAAACACCAGTTCGTTGTTGCACTCGAATCTTGTTTTGCCCAAAAGACCCAAAAATATTTTCAGCAATCAAAACTAGCAATCCATTTCCATCCGCTTTAATTTGAACCAAAACGCTGCAAAGCGCTGTTAATTTATCAGTCGAAAGCTTACTTAACAAACGTAGGCTAATATTTGGTTGCTCCTAGTGAATTCACTGCTTTCTAGCTCTCCAAATTACACTGATAATATCGTGGCTAATGGCATGCTTGGAGCAGAAACGTGGACATATAAACATAAACTAACCTTTGTCGTGTCGTTGCTATCCAAGAAATTGAAATCCAGGTTGGGCTTTCTCGTTGTTTGCAAACCCAATGAAACACTTGAACTCGTTTTGAAATATTAGTTCACCAAATTTTTCCAATACGGATGTGTGGAATTAAATACTGGAGTTAATTTTCTGATAACTATTATATATTATTAATCAAATTTGCGTGATAAAGGCCTATCGGAAGCGATACAGTGTTTTGAATCTTCCAATTCACCGTATTTTATTCTTAACTGATTTGGTATAATATACTAAAACAGCTCTCTCTCTCCGGGCCGGTGCCTGGCGGTGGATATACCTCGACGCACCGCCCTTTTCGTGGGATGAGCAAAAAATAATAAAGAGATGAATAGTCCCTACCTAGTGTCAATTACCAATTCAAGAATTGTGTTTTACAGATACGTCTGGAACAAGTCACCCATATGGCCTGATGTACCATCACGTTTTGGATTGAAACACTAGGGTAAATGATTGTAGAATTAGAAATTTACGTGGACTATTATGCCCAGTATAGTAGCACAGTATTTGTGTTTGAAATGCATGGTTAAACGTATTTAGTTCATGTTTCTTAGGTTGTGGCCTAGCGAAGTAGACATTGACTTTGTTACGGATCAATTGTTGGCCAATTATTGTGAGAAGTTGATTTTGCATGAATATTTTCAAATGATAGATATATCTATATATCTAACATAGACATCCAGCGCATATCTTACCTGAAAAAGGTTCAAGAGTATGAGCAAATTTTAAACTTTAGACTTTGTATAACTTTCAAATTTCAACTTTCTTTCAACAGTATGAGCAAATTTTAAACTCATATGTTGTCATTTAAGGTTTTATGGATGCAAAATAAGACCTAGTGTAATTAATAGTCTCTGGGACAAAACCAGAGAATAGTGTAGCATAGAATAAAAACGCACAAGACAAAATGTGTAAAGAAGTAGTTTTAAGTGTTTTAGAATAAAGCAACTTATTGATTCGTTATTTCTTATAAATGACCGGCCTCGAAATGTGATGTTTTCAAACCAGAAATCGCTTTCATCCGCAATTGTGATGAAGAGAAGATCCAGTACTCCTTGCGTGTATGTGCCTGCCATATAGGCGTCATCTTGTGACGCCAATGTTTGCATATTTAATGCAACAGTGAAAATTATGCGCGTATTGCGGGAAATTCATTTTTACAGAAAACGTATGGACTAATGAGCCTCTTGCCACCCAAGAAAATTCAAGGCTTTTGAGAAAGCCTCTTTGCTCTTGAAAAATGTCATAAAAATGCTCGAAATTACAGCTAAAGTCGTTGCATTGCGACCCGCGTTTTCAAAACGTCGATTTGTTTTTGGCTTTGCTGTTCCGCCCATCAAATCTTATGAGCTAATCCGATTCTTGCCCTTTTTCACCTAGTGCAGTCGCCTGGCTTTCGTCGCGCCGTTGTCTGGTTTTAGTTCGGAGGGAAGCCAGTTGACTGCACTAGGCGAAACAGGGCGAGAGTTTCATTGGCCCAGATAGTTTGATTGGCATGTTTTTGACAATATGGGTCGCGATGCAACGGTTTAGTTGTAAATAATTACTGTTCCCAACGTTTTCATTGGAGACTCTACGAAAGTTTTTAAAAATGAGGGGGTTGCTGTGCGGTAAAAGGCTCATTAACCCACATTTTCACTCATATTCTCTCTAAAATAAACATTAACTGCGCCGTTACAACTGAATGCATTATAACCTTCAATGTTTTGTTTTGTTCTGAGTAGGCTTCATTTGTTTTCCGCTATTGCTATTCAGTGCTGATTTTTTTCCAGCTCCTTCAAACATTCTGAATCTAGACCCTGCTTATGCAAATGAGTTCAGACTGTAAACAAATGATCCTCCTATAGTGTATGGTTTTGGGCTTCTAGGTCTGCGGTAGGGTATCGTTTTTCGCTTGTTTGGTCTCTGATAGGATATTAATTTAATTATAGCTACCCTTACAACCACATTTTTGACAAAATCGCGGTGCCGCATTTACTGATAAAGACAGTTTATTTTGAAACTTTTACCTGATAAACAATTCCGCTTTGATCGCGACAAACTTCGACCAACGAACTGATCTAGTCTGGACTAATGTTCTCGTGTTCAATCTCAATCTCTCACTCGTGGGAGATTTAGTTGAACACCCGAAATGAGTATCCATGTAATATCCTCTATTTAACTGTAGGTCTATGGTAGATTATAAAACCGAGGATGTTTGGTCTCATAGCTAGGGTCAAGTTTTTGAGAGCTCGGGGGCTACGTTATGCCTGAGTTTCACCCTCTCCTTTCTTGATATATCTGCAGATATTTAATTTCGCTTTCGAGTGTCTTTCCACCGTATATTTCATGTTATTTTTGAGATTATATACTTAATGATGTAATTAAACGTAGCTCGTACTTTACACCAAAAGTCTCGAATATTTCACAAAACCTTACATTACTCTTCAGAAATGTGACTAAAGAAGAAAGCCAAGTCGCTGTTTCGTAGCTGAGGGGTCATTACTAGCGAATGGACAGGTCCTTTTTTATTTGTTTTTCGTTTGAGTTTCTAGCTACATACTTTGGTAATTAAGACATCAAAAGAAACCCACATGCATAAGTTAGCACCCACCTGCGAGTAAACTTCCAGTTTAATTAGAAGGTATTATCTGGTCGATAAGAAAGGCCCCAAATCAATCACTTTACCATCTTCCTCGGATTTCCTTGCTGGCTCTGTTCCTGGTTAAGAAACTATGTCTTGCATGTCAGTGGTATTTATGATTGCTGCATTTCGCCTGACAACAACTAAAAGCGAGCTAACATTGAAAGGCGTATACCAAGATGACCTTTCTCTAGCCAACTTTATATCGCACAATAATTCTTACCTTCGAATAACTGAAATATCGCGGGAGTTGGTCGAGGATCATATATCTTGCTGTCTGTTATGCCTTAGTCTAACAGGCTGTTATTCAGTTAATGTCGCCGCTAATCCCGGGCCGGATAATTTGATGTATTGGTGTGAAGCTTTGTCAGGGGACAAATATCACTTTCTGGACAAGTTTGATACGAGCAACACTACCTCACGGCACTTCAGTATTAAGGTAAGTATCTTTTTTAAATTTATTTTTTTAAATCACCGTCTAAGAATCTATTTTTCTACTCATTTTCATATGGCCAGTCCTGTGCAGCACTTGAATGCTCATGTTTATGGGCTAATGATTTTAAATTTAAAACAAAGCCAGCTCGAAATCCCACTGTGCCGGCAAATCGATTTTTCTTGAATCGTCCAATCTATATATTAATACCGTAAGAGAAATCGTGTCCGCACTCGCTCCGCTCAGCCCCGAAGCTGTGCCGCCAAAAGAAGTTCGCAAACCCGAAGGGAAGGTGGAAATCTGGACCGTGGACGTGTTTTTGTTGGAAAAGATTCACCTTGGGCAAAGTTCTAATTCAAGCGATTTCTTAAGCGAGGGACAAAGCCGCCATCGCCGCCATGTTGAAAATCTCCCACAGAAACTAAAAAAGAACTCAGTTCGCGCAGCCGAAAGCACCAAAGACATTGAAACCTAAATGGTTCTCTTACAGATTACATACAGGAATGTGCAGGGATAATTCTAACTTGAAAGATCTTTGAGCTGAGAAAATATTTCATTCAAGTTTCAACAAACGTACACACTACTTTGCTTCCCTCGGAGCACGCGCTAAGTCATGCTAAGTCGAAATAACACACTTTTACAAAACAAAGTCCGTGAAAGTCATGAATAATATTCTCTAAGTATAAATCCTGACGGCTCTATCGCAAAACGAATGACATAATCCCGAAGAGAAGGAGGAAATCCCTCCAGTGGGCATGTTTTTGTTGGAAAAGATTCACTGTGGGCTAAGTTCTAATTAAATCTATTTTTTAAGCGAGGGATAAAGCCGAAAAATAAATAAGATAAACTAAAAAAAGTTCTTATTCCTTAGAACATTTTTACTTGACCTGTTTCTCCTCTCCCCTCACTGAGATATGATAAACATACAAACAATTCCGAAGTCAAATTGCGATTTCGATTTTCACGGGTTCTTTGACCGATTTGAGAGACGCGTGATTTTGTCGCACCAAAATCAGGGAGACCAGTGCAAAAAAATCTTTTTTGGCTCACCTCATTTATTTCGACATGGTGGGACGGGGTACTCATGCTGATGGGAGGTTATTAGTAAATGTAAATTCAGCAGTTATAGAAGGGGGAAATCATAAACCCCTTCCCACATCCATATGGCCATTGTGATTTTTTTTTCGTTTTTTTTTTAACAGAGAACACTTTAAGTAAAATAAATTTCCCCTTACACTCCGTGAATTTTGCACGGGCATCAGCTAGTTATTATTAAATTTGATAGCGCGCGCTCTAATTGGACTCTTCGCACGCTAAAATTGGATAGTTTGGCCTTGAACATCGATGCTCTATAATAAATAAATAACGCAGGTTCGGCCTCGTACAATTTTGGTGTTCGTCCGAATTTCTAGTCCAACTTTTTCTTAATCGGACAGCATGGAGTCCTATTATATATATACAAAATACACTTATGACAAGAAAGCATCATGAATGAAATCGGCCATACAAATAAACATTCGTTAGTGTTTTATTAACAGAACAAATGTATGGAGTCTCCATGTCAAGATGGTGCGAGTTGTTACCCGATTTACGAGACAGATGACTACAGATGTGTCTGCCCGAAAGGGGCGACGGGAAGGCATTGTGAGATACCGATTACGACATGCGCAGAAGTCCTCTCAAACCTCGGGTAAGACATCATTTTCGAATCCAGAGCTCCCCGGTTTGTCACCTCGCGGGGTGACAGCCACCGACGCATGCATAAAAGAAAATGGTGGTTTTATGCCTCACAGTTACTTTTAGAGCGTTCAATTCAAAGGCATAGGTTGAAATGACTAGGAAACGAATGCCAGTGTTATTTTGACAGATACGTTTGTATTAAGAGAGATTAAGCTACTTTCATGTACGCGTGCGCGCCATTTCAGCCAATCAGCCATAGCCCTAAATGGTGTCACCAAAGCCTCCCTTGCGAGAGGCGACGAGCCGGGGAGCTCTGGGTTCGAGAATGGGTAAGACATCTAAGACATCACGAGAAACGTTGCAAAATGTCGGCCCTCATATATTAGGGAATGTGGCAGGATAATTCCCTAAAACTTGCAGATATTTAAGAAACATCGTTCTATTGGCCGCCATTTTGTTTTTTATTGTTTTTTTTTTCTGGATCGAGATTAGATTCGTAACAAAAAAAATCGTAACAAAAAAAACGACACGAATTATTTTTCCACCCCGATTTGTTCACGGCCGAGCAAAAGTCTGAAAACAAGAGATTCAAGAAACCACAGGAAACCCAAATAGTCACTAGAAAACGACACTTTCGCAACGTCGGGAAGTCGACAGTTTCATATCAAGAACATTCTCGAATGTCTTAGTTCTTGTGGATTTTTCAACCTTCTACGTAAAAACAGAGAGAGAAAAAAGTTACTACCATTCAAAATATGGTATGGACAATTCTAGATATTTCCCGATATATGAAAGTGGTGGGAATGAAAAGCGACACGTACTACAAAGAAATTCCCGGCTATGTGTTATAAGGAAATCCCTTACCTTATTTTTGAAGTATTTGTCCACACACGCGAAGAAAACAAAACAGGAAAATTCACCATGACTTTGCAGATGTTCAACCACTTGCAGATGTTCGAGAAAATGGGATCATAAAGGACATTAAAGCATGTTGAAATATATCCCATTAATCCGGTAGGAACGCTAGCAATGGAGCGTACTTTGTGAAGACTGGGTCCAACTACACTAAAGTCTATTGTCACATGGATGAAATACCCGGATGTGGCGAGGGAGCCTGGACACTAATAATGAAAACAGACGGGACAAAGGTATACAAACACTAAGTGAATACAGCTGTTTTAATAATGGTTGTCGGCCTTGCAAGCTTTCCTTATATTTACGCGCCAAGACCGAATGGCAATATGGGTAGAAACAAAACCTCCTACTTTCATGATACTCTACTGGCCTCGATGCTATGTTCTACAAAACGTAACTCTATTCAAAGCTAGTAATGTCCAATAGTTAGCTACCTAGCCAACTCACGTACTCAAACGGTGAGCAGATTCTGCTATACCTGATACTACCCAGACAACTTTGCGGTCTGGCCGCGTATGGCTTCCGACGTTTAAATTCGCTGTTCTGCGACTTAATTCTAGTGACTTTTTCTTCCTCAGCAAACATTCACATACGACTCTGAATACTGGACAAACCGGATCGCGTACAACATATCAGCCGGTCAAACTTGTTTTGACCGATACGAGACCAAACTTCCCACGTACTGGACGTTCAACTTTACCCGTCTGTGTTTGGGAATGGCAGCAGATCCCAGCAGTGACATCAACTGGGTTGGGGTGGACTACAGGTATGACATCTGTGGCGATTTTTTGTACAATCCATAGCTCAATTCTTACGATCACGTTGATTGGCTAAAAACGAGTGAGAATTCAATGGTTCGGGACGACAAAACACAGCCACCCGCGCGAATAAAGTTCAAAAGCACGAATCATTCCACTTAAACAATATCATATCTTGAGATTCACGAAAACATTTGTCACTCGACGTTTAAATTTCGCTCGTTAAATGGATATTTACCGTACCGTAGAATTCACTCGTCTTGTGATATATTTATCTATAGATTGCAGCCTGCATGGCCTGTTGGTCTCCGCAAGCACATGGCTTGGGATTCTAAATGGGCTTGTATCTAGTCGCAAAATTTAATCTATTTAAGGCTAATTTTCGGTACTTATATATAATCGGACAAATTTGGCTTAATTCGGCAAAATATCAGACGAGTTTGGTCGAGCCGTGGTTCGTACCCATGGCTAGACCAAACGAGCTCTGATATTTTGCAGAATCAAACCAAATTTGCCCGATTATTCATTTATCATCAAAATAAAGAAAAACTTATGTGTCCTCAGCTAAAAATGATTGTGTTTTTGAGACGAACTTCATATAGTTTGCCGTCGCGAGAGAAAACCATTTTGTAGTTTTTGCCGTCGCGAGCTCCAGACAATATTTATTCTAACTATTTTACTAAAGAAAATTGATGTTCTAACTATTTTTCAAGTCTTCTACAAGAGTTTTAGACGAACTGTTCCTGATATGTAATCGCATATCAGGTCAGTGACCCGATACCATAGAATATAGGGACAGTCTCGTTCCTGATAGGCTGACAAATAAAGCGGGATGATAAAGTGATAAGACTCGACGAATATGTTGGTGTTTTGGTGCTATATTTTATGATGATGGAGCCGAAACATTAAACAAAACAACGAAAAGCGGTTAGGTCCCAGAAGAAAATCATTTACCGTTAACCAGATATAAATAAGGGTCGGAATCCGGTACGTGAACTAATTAAAACATACAGTAAAAACCCACATAAAAGAACGGTATTTTTGGGAATTAGCCTGATTTTGTTTGGGTATGTTCTGCACAATCAGAGCCTGAAAATGTTCTTTAAAATGTTTGTTTCTTTTACATCAAATACTGCATACATTACCAAAATACAAATATAAAGAATGTGATTGGCAGAAGGCAACAGTCACTTAGTAACAACAGTTAGTCATGTCTAAAAACAATTGCTCAATGTACCCTGGAGTTCTCCATAACAGTGTTTGCTGTAGAAATATGTGTGCAATGGTCGTTTTTCAGATTGCATGTGTTGTGACGTCTAATGTACCTTCTGTGTCAAAATTTCAGCCTTGCAAATTGTTTGTTTTGCTGATTTTTTTAGTGTATTCAGCCCCAAGCAATTATATAGAAGCCGAAGAAGGAAATATTCCTTTGAATTATGCCGACGTTGCAAAACTTCCTTATTAGGAAAATCCTCCTTACCTTATTTGGAAGGTCATCATAGGTCCTGATATCTTAGCGAAAAAAGCAGGAAAATTTACCAAAACTGGCAGATACTAGAGAAACATTCGTTCACTTGGTCACCACCCCGCCGAGGGGCCTGAGACGCGATTTGAATACCACAGGCATGAGCTGCGGTTCGGAATGGCATAAAAACGACAGCACTTATTCTTGATATTATTAGCAACTAACTTTTTGCACGGTAAAAAGTGAATATGTCCCGTGACTGGCCACGTGACCTGTGTAAAGCCTCGCACTTGATGAATGTTAGGTATGCTGAACAATTTATGATCAATCATTAATTAAGCAAAGACGTTTTTTTTTCTCGATTTTCTCTGCTGATCCAGGCCACCTTGTTGCACAGAAATGAGTGATTGCGCGTTTTTTGTTCCCCCAGTCAAACCATCTGAACCAACCAGGTCATTGCCTATTTCGCATCTTGCAGTTAAAAGGGTTTTTCGTCGCGACGGAAAGGCAAAACAAAGCAATAACTTGAATCTTGCAGAACAGAAAAATAAAATGTCGAGGGTAAGCGCCGTCTTCCACCCTTATACGCTGGATTAAAAAATAAATAAATTAAAGGACAATAACAACGAGGATAATGTCCTAGTTGTTCACCTACTGACCCAAGTTTAGAACTAAACAACATAATTTTCATATCAACAAAACTGTGTCGTTTTTCCAGTGATTATGTGGGCTTCAGGGGTTTCTTAATTCTCTTGTTTCCGAGCTCTCGAGCGTGCAAGAAATTGGTGGTAAAGACGAACAACATCCTTTCTCGAATTTCTGTTAGTTCTCGTGGATTTTGCAATCCTCTAAGGCAATAGAAAGAGCATAAAACGTTTTACAAGGACATTTCTTTATTTTCTTTTCAGGGCAACTTCCTTGTTCGCTGTTGTCGATGATGGAAACTACCGCGCATTGTCCGTTGGACGTAACAGCTGGAAATCACTACTTGCGGGTTCATCTCTGCAACGTAACTGTAACAAGGAAGGCTTCAATGTCAAGTCAAATGGGATTCATACTCGAATGGGCATTATCGCGAATAACGAAAATACATGTCCTACTTCTGATTCCTATATCGGCTTTGGAGTTGGCAGCCAGCTAAGATGTCCTGATGCACAGTAAGTCCCTTCCCTTCCCTTCCCTTCCCTTCCCTTCCCTTCCCTTCCCTTCCCTTCCCTTCCCTTCCCTTCCCTTCCCTTCCCTTCCCTTCCCTTCCCTTCCCTTCCCTTCCCTTCCCTTCCCTTCCCTTCCCTTCCCTTCCCTTCCCTTCCCTTCCCTTCCCTTCCCTTGACCGATTCGAAACCAAACTTCCCACGTCTGTGCTTGGGTGTGGCAACAGTCCCTCTCTGTCTATGACGATAGATGTCATACCCTTCTCTTCTACCCTACCCATCCATTCAGAAATTTGTGAAGGGAGGGGCACATCGACGAAGCAACGGGGTACCGGTATATAAAACAATAACAAAATGTAACTTAAAGCTTAGAATTTACTTACGTATTTCCTACGATAAATTCTCACTTGTAAAGGGGAGCACCGGTCTCTAGCCCCTCCCCTAGATCCCCTAGCTAAGTGTCATCCCCCCCCCCCTGGTGTGGCCTCTGACCCTCATGTGGACATATGGTCCCTGGAGAAGATGAATCACGAAGCAAAGTTATTGTGGGTTTTTTTTGCACAATTTCTTGTCATGTCTTAAGGGAACCGTAGATAATGCAAAGACAGGAGGCCAGCGCTGATTTTCATCATTTGTTTGAATATAATATGTTGAACTCAGTGTCATGGTCTGCCATGAATTTGGTCGAAATTTGGAGTTATTTTAAGTTGCTCAAATGCAGTCAAATTCGCAGTAAATCAAAATAATTGTCTACGCTTGTTAAATAACCTTTCAGCTGCATAGATATACAAAATATCGAGCGGATGGAATTGGATTGCGTATTGGTGGCATTTTTGATTTCCGATCAGGCTGAGCAGCTTTCAAACTTTGGAAATTTTGATAGCGGGAGTTATTAAAGCTTGCATAAGAAAGCCTAATGCAATTTTAAAAGTTTCTTTTTCTCTCTAAGGCTCTAAAGTTGAAACACAATATAAGATTCTGAGTTGTTTCTGTAGAACACTGGTCTTATTTTACAACATTTTGTTCAAACAACCGTGACAGTATTTTTTTTTCTGTTGACGTAGCCCTCGTAGTCTGGCGTTGTTGTATTCCTTGTATCCTTAGTTTCTTTTATTTTAGGCCAACAACTGGAAATACTGCGTGCTACGACGCTGACAACGGGCATAAGGCCATCTTAGCACAAGGGTACATCCTTGCGAAATGAAGCATGACGGGAAGATGGCAGGCCATCTTAGCACACGGGTAGAACCTGGTAAATTTAAACATGACGGGAAGATGATAGCCAATCTTAGCACAGGGATACTTCTTTGCAAAATGCAGCATGACGGGAAGATGACAGGCCATCTTAGCACAAGGGTATATCCTTGCAAAATGATGCATGACGGGAAGACAACAGGCCATCATAGGAACAGGTACATCCTTGCAAAATGAAGCATGACGGAAGGATGACAGCCCATCTGGGTGAGCACACGGGTATACATCCTGACTAAATAATGCATGAAGGGAAAAACGACAGGTCATCTTGGCACACTGGTACATCCTTGAACAAAATGATGCATAATGGAAAGATGACGGGCCATTTTGGCATGCTGGTACATCCTGGCAAGAAATGTAGCCTGACCTGAAAGACGAAGACCTGCCATCTTAGCACACGGGTACTTCCTTGTACAGGTCATCTTAGCAGATGGCCATCCTGGCACAAAATGATGCATGATGGGAAGGTGACAGGCCACCTTTGTACACGGGTACATCCTGGCACAAAATGATGCATGTCGAGAAGACTAAAGTGCAGGCCATCCTAGTTCCTTTGTACTATCAAGCCGCGCTGGCTGTGTTTTTTTTGTATGAAGATATGAATCAGATCATGGCATAAATCAGATGAAATATTTAGTATGAAATGCTACTCGGTTTTTTTTTCAATAACATATAAGGCATATACGACACTATGTCGAAATGATAATCGCCAGTTTGTGTCTAATTTACAAGCTTGTTGCATTCAAAACATCGCGTTTTTTTAACCACCGTGGCGAGACAAAAATATATTATATATTCTGTAAATAATATTATAAACAGAGAAAATAAAACTGAAATTGAATTGAATTGTTAGCTGCTCATATCCACGGACTTTCTCTAGTGTGGGAAAGTTTTACTTATTTGAAGAGCCTGTGTTACACGCCATTTTGATAGCATAGCAACATACCAAGTCGGAGAAAACACTCATTTCCACTACCAGCTGATTTCGATAATATTAAACAATTTTCTGTATTGAATTTCGTAAATAAAATCTGAAATCTTATTTTTTAGTAAATAAAATCTGAAACCTAATTTAGAGATTTCTACACTTAATTCGTCTTCTGATACGAACAAAAACAATAACAAAGGAGTGGCTGACACGGGCTCTTTACCCCTAAAATCGTTGCATCGCGACCCGCGTTTTCAAAACATCGATTTGTTTTTGGCTTTTCTGTTCCGCCAATCAAACCTTATGAACCAATCAGATTCTTGCCCTGTTTCGCCTAGTGCAGTTGCCTGGCTTTCCGTCGCGACATTGTCTGGTTTTAGTTCAGAGAAAAGCCATTTGACTGCACTAGGCAAGAGTTTCATTGGCTCAGATAGTTTGATTGGCGGAACAGAAAAGCCAAAAACAAATCGATGTTTTAGAAACGCGGGTCGCGATGCAACGATTTTAGCTGTAAAGCCTAAAACTGTTATAGTGTACTGGTTTCCAGGCAGTCGCTTCATAGATAAAGAATTATATGTTTATTTTGATAAGGAATAGTTTATATCCGTATTCCCTGCTGTGCTTGTGAGGAGTAAAGTTATATCCGTTAACAGCTTGAAAGTATAGAATAAGGATCCGGGCGGAATGGGATTAGGAAAATAGCAAAATGTATCCTTTATTTTTATTATTTGTTAGTTTTCTTTTAAGGACGCAGTTATAATTCAATACTAGCCGGGTATCATTTTACTGTAAATGTTTTACATATTTTGATTAAGGAACAGAAAAAGAAATAATCGCTTTGTCTGCTAATAGGCATATATTACTTCCAGGTTTTTACAATAGCAAATGTCTAAAATGGTGTTTCTTATGAATCAAGGAGGTTTTTAAACCACCATATTTTAATTGGAAATAGAAACTATCCTCTGTCGGGAAGCCCAAAATTTCCACCCTAAAACATACTCCTCGCTCCTAAAATACCTTCTTCTGCGTACCATTTTAGTTAGAAAAAACTAGGAAATACCGGATTTCTTCAACATACCGTCTTCTTCAAAGAAACCCCTAAAAAATGCCGGATCACCAATTTCAACCCCTGAAAAATACGACGGTCAGATAGATAGATAGAGATTTATTAGAAGCTTATACAAAAGTACATCACCTTTACGCTAACAAAAATATATATATACACATGATAACCTTACCGAATAGGGAGAGGGTAAGAGAGACGAGCGGTAAGGTATTTTGTAAAGTCAACTCAAAATAAGATTACTTATCAATACCGCATTTATTAATTTGTCCAACAGAGGACAAAACACCCGCTGCGTTGTTGTTTGACTCTTCGCAATAAATAACAGTATTGATTATCACAGTATAAACGACATTTGAATTGCTTGTAAAACGTAGTGCGGTACCAGCGCCGTACTCATTTGCAAATTGCCAAAGTTGAGGAAGAGCTGGTCCAGTTTAAGTCTTCAAGAGCAAGCCATGCAGAAACTCGTGGTTGTCTTTCTTTTTGTGTTGCAACTGGCCCGCGGACAGGGTGTTTAATGCAAGGCGTTCTCCGGCGTTTAAGGTGGATCGACCGAGTAATTTTGCACCTATGCCAACCAATTTTGAACCTCTCATATAAATACAGTTTGATTTCTATAGCGCAGCCAATATAACACACACACTACCCATAGACTGAAATGCATGTCAGTAAAAAAGTTGGGTGATCGGAGTTAGTATCACGTGACAATCGGGCCACACCTATTTTTACTCTCACCCCAGTTTCAGGCTGTACCGACATTTTTTCGATAAATGCTCTACGGTACCTGGAGATTGACTGATTGCCTACGTGTAACCGAAGTTTGTCTAAATTCTACAAGCCCGATCTGAAGATATTTTAGGATTTATAAATCAGGGCTATAATTTATGTAAAATCCAGTGTTATGAATTAACATGGCAGAGTTTGATACTTCATGGTTATAAATTGAACGTTTTTATAGCTCATTCTATTTGTGTATGTTTAAGGAAGTTCATGCTTTTTATAATTGAATTAAATATTTCTTTGCGATTTCGAAAAGGATACACATGTTAGTATCAACATAATGGCCCCACGCATCAACTTACTGCGAAATTTGGGCCTAGTTTTCTCGAAATTTGGACTGATTTGAAAAATCGTAGTTTTTTTCACTTCAAATTTTTGGACGACTCCGATTGATCAATGTAAAGTTTGTCTCCAAAGTTTCATATTCATTGAAATCCTCTATGGTTATGAACTGTGGAGGCAAAGATCAATAAATATTGGATGGATTCGTGTAGTTTCTGCTCAGGGACTAGCTTTTGTTCTTTGTTCGGCACAAAATCGAATTCCAGTGCGGCACACGTTGATTCGCGCGTGACTGCTCTCCAAATCGTCCCCGACATATGGTAATTAATGCATAACAAAAGACCGAAAAACCACAGAAAATCATCATACATCGGAGACTAGCAAGGACAAGCCCACGTGCGCCCCACTGGAATTTGATTTTGTGTCGAACGGGGGACAATAGCAAATCCCAGAGTAGAAATTACAGAAATCCAATTAAAAGGATTTCAATTAATATGAAACGCTGGAGGCAAACTTTACATTGATCCATTGGAGTCGTCCAAACATAAGGGAAAAAAACTACGATTTTTTAAATCAGACCAAATTTCGTGACACTAGGCCCAAATTTCGCGTTGAGCTGATGCGTGGTGCAATTATGTTCATACTTATATTTCTATATTTTTCGAAATCGCAAATAATATTGAATTTTCATCAAAAGCATGACCTTCCTTGAACAATTACAAATAGAATGAGCTATAAAAAAAACTTCAATTTATAACCATGAAGTAACAAACTCTGACATATTTATTCACTGAACTGAATTTTACATAAATTATAGCCCTGATTTATAAATCCTAAAATATCTTCAGATCGGGCTTGTAGAATTTAATCAAACTTCGGTTACACGTAGGCAATCACTCAATCTCCAGGTACCGTAGAGCATTTATCGAAAAAATGTCGGTACAGTCTGAAAGTGGGGTGAGAGTAAAAATAGGCGTTGCCTGATTGTCACGTGATTCTAACTCCGATCTCCCCAATTTTTTTACTGACATGTATTTCAGTCTATGTGTAGTAGGTATGTTATATTGGCTGCGCTATAGAAATCAACCTGTTTTATATGAGAGGTTCAAAATTGGTTGGCATGGGTGCAAAATTACTGGGTCGATCCACCTTAAAGGCCGAGGAAGAAGTCTGGCGCGTGACACGAAAGTGCAGAGAATCCTAATCAATATGCAGGAAATGTCCTAAAAGGTTAGAAAAACGCGGATCTCGGAAGTAAACTTTCAAGGGGAGGAGGGAGTAGCAATAAAAGAGAAAGCGATAATTGTAATTTTTTTGCCAAAAAGAAATATCGGGAAAAGTCCACCCAGTGCTCTGTGAGTAGAGAAGCGATGATCCATTAATTATATGTTTCAGGATTACTGAGCAAGAATCAAGACACCGCAAAGAAAAATGCCTGAAAACGTTACACATCCGAGGTCTCAGCCCAGCTTAACCGACACCATTTTTGTAGTTGTACTTCACTTTAATTTGTAAAATTGCTGTTCAATAAATTAATGTTACATGACAACTGAATAGAACGTGAGGAGTAATGGTTAGTTCTAGTGGTGTACGCGACCTGAAGGCGCAGCCCTGCAAATTTCGGGGGACGTGGTACAACGGTACCGCACTGCATTCATGATGAGCTTAGCCTAGATTTGGAAAAATTCTAGTGCGTACGCCCACATTCTCGAACCAGAGCTCCCCGGCTCGTCTGCTCGCAGGGGAGGCTCTGGGGACATCCATTTGAGGGCCTTCGCTGATTGGCTGATTTCAAACGTTGGGGCATGCGCAGAAAGGTGTTTCTCTCAGTGGCTCTGTATCAAATCTCGCGCATGCGTCAATGGCTGTCACCAGAGCCTCCCCCGCGAGGTGACGAGCAGGGGAGCTCTGGGTTCGAGAATGGTACGCCCGAGGCAGTACACCCAACTTTTGAGCGTGCGCATTGAAAACATTGTAATATTCGTGGTATTCTCCAACGCAGAGTTCCCCAGCTCGTCACCTCGCAGGAGAGGCTCTGTGGCAGCCACTAGCGCATGCGTGAGATTTGACAAAGAGCTGTTGAGTGAAACATTTTTTTGCACATTCACCAATGCTCAAAATCAGCATCAACGAAGGTCCGCAAATGGATGTTTCCAGAGCCTCCGCCGCGAACGGTGGAGACAAGAAGGGGAGTTATGGGTACGAGAATATATTCGTGATGGTGTTGAAATCGGCGAATGCGTAACCCTCATTTGGAAAGAAAAGCGGTCACCACGCTCATCGAGAACCGGAGTCACCCATTTTTTCGAATAAAAAAAAGGAAATAGGGAAGAAAGGAGGTCGGCGTTCTTAAGAGCTCATTTCAAAAGATGTTGTAGCAGAGCAAGGTTTCGATCCTCGGACCTCTGGGTTATGGGCCCAGCACGCTTCCACTGCGCCACTCTGCTCTCCACGAGTGACATAGATATTTATTTTTTCCCACTGCATTGACGAACTAGGTCTGTAGATTTGAGAAATCCTGCTATGCCAAAAATCCGTTTAAAATAGCTCAACATTTCGTCCGCTCCCGAATAGAGATTCGGTTCAATACTTAAATAAATTTGGCTCATGGTAGCTTACACTAATGCCCAGGGGGGACTCGCTATTTCTGGGGCGGGGGTGCTCGTCGGGAACTTTCGATTTTACCCTAAAAGGTACCAACAAGGCGTATTTTCCCTCGTAATTTTCTCTTGTATTTTTTCCGAGCGAAAATACGTCTGAAATTCAGGCTTCAAACAAGCGTGATTTGCTTGATTTGCTAGAACGTACCCCTAACTGGTACCTATCTAGAAAAAAAAAATGCAAGTTTTCAAATTTTACCCCTAAAAGGTACCAGAGGCCTAATTTTAAACCCTAAAAGGTACGACGAGCACCCTCGCCCAAAAAATATGGGAGTCCCCCCCCCCCCCCCCCCCCCCCCGGGCACTAATGTCTGAGCTGCAGGACTTTAAGGCTTGCGTCGGTGGCCAGGAGCCCGCATGTTAGTGATGGCGGGCAAGGCGGCGTCCTTAAAGGACTGCAGGCACGGCATATTAGTAATTTGGGAAGTAAAAAGGTTCCATGTCCTAATAGTTCTAGGAAAAAGGGAGAAGCTATACGCTGATACAAATGCTTGGGGTTGGAGGTACTTTGCCTGGTTAATGATTTGTTACGTCGCCCTGCTCCAAGTAGGCTTTGCGTTCGTTCTTCATGTCAGTACGAAGGTTACAGTTTATGGGATAGAATTATTGTCACTTCTAAATAAGGTGTATTCCAAATTTGGTACTGGTCTTTTTTTATAGGCTAGAGCTTGTCGCCATGTAGTCAGCTCTCTTGCGGAAGTGTATTCCATAGCTGGTGAGCGCGTCAAAATGCCCTGGCACCACTGACCGATACGATCTCGTGAAAAGAAAGCAACACCTCTGACTCTTGGTGAGCTGGGAACTCCTGAGCAACCCTAGAGCTGGGGAGCGCATTGGCGAAATGCCTTGGCGCCACCGATCTCATATTGAAAGTACAGATCTGAAGCAACTCCTTATTACTAAATCTAAGATATTTTTTTTTTTTTGCATTTTTTCCTAGTATTTTTATTCTCACCTAGCATTTTGAAACGAGAATAGGCGCGCCCTTCGGTTAGTAGCTCTTTCTCTAGTGTGGGAAAGTTTTGTTTATTTAAAACCTTCGTGAAACTCTTGATAGTATACTGGTTTCCAGGCAGTCGCATTAGGGATAAAGAATTATATATGTTTATTTGATTAAGGAAGTCTTTGCCTCCGTATTCCCTACTATGCTTGTGACAACTAAAATTAATCCGTTAACAGCTTGAATGTATAGAAAAAGGATCCGGGCGGAATGGGATTCGGAAAATTGGAAAGACCTTTCCTTTGTTAGTATTCTTTTAGAGCGGTTTTCACATGAACTGTCGTGAAAACAATTGCAATTGAGCAATCACTAGCCAATCAGAATCGAGAGAAATCATGACTTGCTCCTAAATGGCTTTTTTCTCGGCCAATTACAAGCCGAACCAATTACTAAGTAATTACACAATTGTATTTACTACAGAATTTGATTGGCTGAGAAAAACGAGTAGCCAGTGAGAACGCAAAGCAATCGCAATTACAATAATGAATAGCCTCGTATCATTTTTTTGTAAATGTTTACATCTTTTGATTGGAGCGGATTTCACATGACTGTCGTGTTTGCAATTGGTTTGCTTTCTCATTGGCTGCTTATTTCTATCAACCAATCAAATTGCGAACTAATTACAAGCAAGGAATTACTAGCCAATTGGTTCGGCTCCTGATTGGCTGGGCTGGAAACCATTCAGCAGTGAGTTGTAATTACTCGTTTCTGATTGGCTAGCTAGTGATTGCACAATTGCGTTTACTTTCACGATGGTCATGTGAAATCCACTCTAAGGAACATGCACAGAATAGAAAGGACAATTGATTTGTTCATCCCTGCCAATAAGGAAAATCTGACTTATTCTAGGTTATTGTCACAGCAAAATGCCTAAATGGTGTTCTGTTTTTTATTATATGAATTAAGGTTTCTAAAAACCCCATGTTTTAACTGAAAAATGGATCCTCTCAGGACATAACCTGCCTCAATGACGGGGTAGGGCTGACCGTCGGGGGGAAGCCGAAACTTCCACACTGAAAAACTGAAAACACCTGTCAGAAAAAAATTGACCCTTTAAAATATACCATTTTAGTTTAAAAAAAGAATAAAAATACTGGATTTTCTTTTGTTCAAAGAACCCCCCCTAAAAAATTAACGGATCGCCAATTTCAGCCCCTATAAATAAGACGGTCCTATCTACCATCCCCGGGCTATAGGGTCTTTTGTTACGGCTGTTTTGAGTATTCTGCGAACTCTCGAGATCGTTTTCCAACCGTCAAACCGCTTTCTGGCTTCCGTCAATCAAACTTTGAAACTCTTTGGAGAACATAGAATTCAGTTATTCGCCATCCTAGTGAGATGTCCCAACACACAGCATATTTTACTATCCTTTTCTAAACAAATGGCGTAACTTACGGTCGGCTAAGACTCAAATCAGTCAAATTAGACCCGATAGTTTGATTGACGGAAGCCAGAACGCCATTGGAAGTCGAACGCGAGAGTTCTCGCAGAATACTCAAAACAGCTGTAAGTCAACCCGAAATAAGATTAATTATCAATACTGTAATTATTATTATTTTCAATAGAGGAAACAATAACCGCTGCGCTTTTGTTTAAGTATTTGCGCAATTAATAACAAGTATTGATTATCACAGTATTAACGACATTTTAATTGCTTGTAAAACGTAGTGCGACCACCAGCGCCGTACTCATTTAAAAGTTGCCAGTCGAGGAAGAGCTTAGTCTTAGTCTTCACGAGCAAGCCATGAAGAAACTCTTCATTGTATATGTGTTTCTAGTTGTGTTGCAACTGGCCCGTGGACAAGGTCCTGTGGGTACGATGGGTGATGAGGTGTCTGAAGGCGAGGGAATAATGGCGCGTGAAGATTCCCCGAGTTCAATAGAAAGTGCAGGAAATACTAATCGAGATGAAGAAAATTTTCTTAAAGGTTAGAAAACGTTAAAGGGACTGTTGTGTCACGGCACTAAAATGTGCATGTAATCATACCAAAATCACTTATAGATCACTTGATATTAGCCTAATAAGCAAAGTAGATAAGTTTTATGGGCAGAACTTCTAACTTTAAAAACTGTTCATCCCACCACGATTTCAAAAACTCATTGTTGCAATCCGTTTTCATCCGCTCTGTAATAGATCCATGAAGCCTACAGTCGTGATCGCTTTGTTGGTAAAGGACTGTATTTAACCAACCTAGACTATTTTCGTTATCAGTCAGCTATTTTGATGTTTTTTATTTCACCAAAAGTGTGCTAGCGTATAGCGTAAAGATTAACGAGAATGACGCATTAGTAGGTTGGACCTTTTTAAATGGATTAAAACGAAACTCTAAACTGAATTTATTCTCTAAAAAGTATTAAAAACTTTCTTTTCGAGATGCAGGAAATTTTATAAAGTAAGAAAAAGCTAAGCTATATGAAGCTTAATTCTCTAGCATCTATGCGCCATTTTACTCTCCAATGACTTTTTCGGGAATTGCGGCAAAGTTTTGTGGGTAAAATGGATATTATTTGCCCTTAGAGCCAATTAATGATATCGCCTGAACAATATCAATAACTCTTCAGTGTCTTAAAGTGCCACTATTATCAAAAATTAGAGTCTCCAATCTTTGCCAATTCTCCATATGTTAGGCAGCTTTGCAAAACTAGAACAATGCCGTTTTCCGTTTTTTGATAGCTCTTTTCATTCAAAAGTTATTAAGGTAAGAACGATATGCAAATTAGCATGGGTGATGACGTCACACTATCAACTTGATCAATGCCTAAATACTAAAAAGAGGTATATCTCTATACCTCTTGAAGTTAGAGTGCTCAAACTTGGCAGAATGAATACTTGACTTGAACAGAGTGATGTGACTCATCAATCAGGGTTGCCATGGCAACCTCCTGGTTCCCAGGCTCCCCAGACAATTTTAGGATTTCCCGATTTTTCCAGCCCAGATTTCAGAATTAGCCAATTTGCCTGTTACTAAAAGCGAGCTACTTCTAAATAAGATAAGTGGGCATGGCAATGTAGGTTACAATTGATTTCTTCAAAAGATATAACCTCATCTAGAATTTTGGATAGGGGTGGTCTGGAACAAAGGCTGTTGCCATGGCAATCAATTAAGGTAAACAAAATTATCAGGAAGAGTGAGTTCAATAACCGTGGCAAGTTTGATAGGACTTGATGCAAATCCAACAAAAATATAGATCATCAAATAATTTACCACTTTGTTTGTTGAGAATGTGACGTCATCAAGTCACACTTTGGAGCAATGGCGGCCAAATTTCAAACTCTAATATCTTCGAAACCAGAAAAGATTTTTGAAAACAGAAAGAAGCATATTTCTTCTGAGCCTCAGCTCTTTCAAATAAGGCATAAAGTAAATAATTTTCAAACTTGATAATAGTGGCACTTTAAACGTATCTAATAGTAACATCGTTCAGATGTTCTTAGGCGAGAATATGTTTTCGCCCTCAGTATAAATAATTATACTCGAGCGGATGAAGAAAATTTCAAGAGGAGGGACGGGGGGGGGGGGGGGGGGGGGGGGGGGGCGGTGCCTAGTAATATAAGAGTATAAGCATAAACATAGACATTTATTGGCACTGTCACATGAGGTCGTTTGCCAATGGAAAAGCAGTTAAAAAAAAGAAAAGAAAATGTTCATTCATTGTGCCCCTGGTATAAGCTAGAACTGGACTTTTTTCGCCAAATACAAAAAACTATGGGAAAAATTCACCCAATTTTCTCTGAGTCGAGAAGCGACGAAATCCAAAATCCTCATTAATGATCCAATAATTATCTGTTTCAGGCTTGCTAGGCAAGAATCAAGACACCGCAAAGAAAATGACTGAAGACTTTACACATCCGAGGTCGTCTCAGCCCAGCTTTACCGAAACCATTATTGTATTTCGCTTTTGTAAAATTGCTTTTTAAGGAATTTATGATAAATGATAAGATAAAGTTATTGTTAAAATTATTATTATTAAAGTAATAACATAACTCTATTTTGACACGGTTAAAAAAAACTCAGTTACAATTTATATACATTATGCTACATATAGTTTCTGTTCAATATTTATATCTCTAATAATTAAATATAAACTCAATATAACCTGAATATAACAAGGAGTAATGATTATGAGTCTATTGACGTATGCAGCCTCAGGTGGATCCAGGATTTTTTTTCAGAGGAGGGGGCGGGGGGCGTAATGCAGCACTAAGTTAGTAAGTTAGGCTGGTTACAATCCGTACTGAGTTCAAAACGTTTTAATAGCTACTATCCTCATAGGGGGGGCGGGGGTTAACCCCCACAACCCTTCCCCTCTAGATCCTCCCCTGAGCCTATATGCCTGAGGGCGCGGGCCTGCGTATTTCTGGCGGGTGTGGTACAAGTACTGTATTCATGATGAGCTTGGCCTTATTATTTTCTTCCACTCCCCTTATCTTCTGTTAACCCCAACAAATGTCTTGCATGATGGGTAACCCCTGTGGCAAGGACCCCATTTGTAGATCATTAGTTTCTCTTTATTTTCGAATAAAACAATTGGAAAGAAGAAAGGCGTTTTGAAGAATGTATATTGAAAAAAAAAGTTGTAGCAGAGAAAGGTTTCGATCCTCGGACCTCTGGGTTATGGGCCCAGCACGCTTCCACTGCGCCACTCTGCTCTCCACGAGTGACACCATTTTCTTTTTTTCCCGACTAAGTCCGGGAGCCAGCGCCCAGAAAGGGGGTTAGAAAACGAGTTGGTTTACTTGCAAAGCTGAAGGAAATTTGACCAGCCAGGATTGTTCCTCAATCATCGAGGATAAGTTGACGGTATATGCCCCAAGGCTGTGCTTGCAACGTTTAAAAATCCTGCATATGCACCTGCTGAACTGGAGGAAGTAAAGAGTTTACAGCATGGACATATGCCCTGGAGCTTGTATAAGGACCATGCTTCCAGACAGAGATGAAGCGTCGTATGGTGGGTCTATGGATACAGTCCTTACGACCACGCCGATTTCGCCCTGACAGTCGCTATCCTCGGTGTTAGTTGTTCAGTAGCAACTCAGGGTCTCGGTCCAGCTGTCCAAGGACCTCAGTGTGGTCACCCGAGGGTCCCCATCAATCGCGTTACTTGCAAGAAGTTTTCACATCGAGAACCGGAACCATTCTTTTCCATCATAAAAAAAGGGGAAAAGGGTGAGGGGAGATATGAAGAACGTGTATGCAAAAAATAAAAATAAAAAACGTTTGTAGCAGAGCAAGATTTCGATCCTCGGACCTCTGGGTTATGGGCCCAGCACGCTTCCACTGCGCCATCCACGAATGACATACATATTTATTTTTTCCCTACTGCATTTACGAACTAGGTCTGTATATTTGAAAACATGCATATGCCCCCAAGGCTGTCCTGCTGGAAAAAAGCGACGAATTGTAACGCGGGAATAGTGGTCCCGCTCATTCGCTTTCCTATCAAAATTTTACATCAAGAACCAAAACCCATTTCTTTTCTCTTTATTTTCATCACAAAAAAGGAAAAGAAAGGGGGAAAAAGCTTGTAGCAGAGAAGGTTTCGATCCTTGGACCTCTGGGTTATGGGCCCAGCACCCTTCCACTGCGCCACTCTGATCCACGAATGACAGATATTTATTTATTTCCCTACTGTATACACGAACTAGGTCCTTAGATTAAAAATCCTGCTATGCCCTAAGGCTGTACTAACTGTCACTTCCAAAGAAGGTATACTTCCAAATTTGGCATTGGCCGTGAGCGCTTAAAAAACGACGGTCTTGTTCAGGGTATTTTTTATATGTTTTTCTCTTTGTCATATGTTTTATATGACAAGTGCCCCCTCATTCGGTCATGTGCCCCACCCCAAACCCCCCTCCCAAATTTCTAGATCCGCCATACTGAGACAACAATGATAACTCGTGACTCACATATATAATTAACTCAATTGGCTATTGAACTTATATCTCCAAACATACATCTAAAATCACTTTACAGACCCGGCAACAAACCCTGTCGTCATGCATCACCCTATACTACATTTTACTTATAAATAATATAATGGGAACATTGTTTTCGTGGTCACCATGGCAACCTGCCGATTTCCCATGCATCACTGCCCCAAGATAGCCATGACAGGTATGGCTGTTTTTCCGTTGTCGGCACCGCAACCCGCGCCGTTTCCGGTAGTTGGCCTGAAATTGAAAGTCAAACTCTCACACAATATTCGGCCCGTTTATCGAACATCCGAGAATTTTCGGGCCGGACAATTTTCTTTTGCAATTATGATAGATTGATCTCAAAGTTTGTCGTTATATTTTCTATCCTGATGATTTGTAGAGTCTGTAACTTTTCCTATTCATTGATATTTATAGCTTGATTTTAAAATTAAAAAAATGAAATTTTGGCTTCTTTTCAACACTTAAATCGACGAAACATCACACCAAGAGAAGCGAAGAGAAGATTTTCCCGGCTGTACGTTTCACGCGAGCTCCCTATATTGGTGGGTAGTAAAATCGGCGATCCAGTATTTCTTTAGGGGTTTTGAATGAATTTTGGAGGATGAATTGCAGGATGAATTTTGTGAACATTACTTGTGAAAAGACGCCTCTTTTATATCCCGCGTAGATCACCCCAGGAAGTGGAGTTTTCTTTGGTGCAGTAGCGCTCTTAATGATTGTTCCAAAAACAACACTTACAACGCACATCTTCATTTTCCAAAGAACTCTCCAGTTTACCATTTTACTCAAAGTTGCATGTCGCTAGTGGCAATATCCTTTCTGTATAAGTTTGAATCTCAAGGCATAAGAAACCGCTATGAAATCAGTTATTTAGGTGGTCTATGTTTATTTTTCAATAAAAAATAGCTAATGAATGATTAAAATGGTTAATAATTTATTGTATGCAAGAACAATTTGCCATGGACTGTACAATATGCAAATCGAGCTCATTATATGCAGAAATTGTCATGTGACAAACAAAACGATTTCGATCACTCATCTGCAAAGTTCATTCAGAGTTGAGATCACTCATGTTTAAAATCACACCATTCAAAGTAATTGTCATTGTCTGACACAAGGAAGGAATGCTCGTCGCTTTTATTGCGTGGGCGAAAGCTGACTTGCGATGGTTTAACAACCAAAACGTGACTGCAAATTATGCTTGGAAGCCATGAGCTGTATTGCTAAATTTCATCCCTTACTGCATCTGGCTGTGGATGGTAGTGTTCTTCGTGTTTGAAGAGAGTGGAGTTTGATAGATATGTATGAGCAGAGGTGATTTTCAAGATGGAGGCATCGTTTCACTATCACTATCAGCTGTGAATCTGCGGAACACTTTCATCCAGCTTTGTGCTAACCATGGTAAGTGATCTTATTGATCACTTTAGACTTCAGCTCTTCTACCACATTGTCTACCGGAAAGCATGTAAAATCATCATCTTTTCATTTTGTGGAATTTGCAGTTGTTTGTTTTTCGGTGCACTCGGATTCCTGGACTCGAGACCGGAATTTTGCACCAGACGTGCTGGATTATTCCCTTGAAAATCATACATATTGTCCTAAAACTGATATCATACTCTGGAAAATCGACAGATAAAAAGGTACTGTAAATATTTAAAGTTTTATCCATAGTTTTGTCTTTGTTTCTTGTTTTTCTTTTCAAGCAGAAGAAGAAAGGGGAGAATTTCCCCCAAAAAATTGCAGGAAGATGGTTTTCCCCTCATTATTTTCCTGTAATCTGATTGGTCAGTGCCTTTTCATCCTGAAATCTGATTGGCTGATTGATTTTGGTGCTTCATTTGATTGGCTGAGAAAAAGATGCGATTTAGACTCAAAAGGATGCGATTTGGGAATAAATCGCACTGTTGTAAGCCAATCAGATTGCAGGGATTGACAGTGATTTCAAAATGGATATAATAAAGCAGTTTCTTACACCCGAGTCACGCCTGATATGGCAACGCGCATTCAGAAACAGAGACATGATCATTGTGTCCACAAAACAGACATAGCCTTCAGAGACTGTGGTTGCAGGCCCTTATTGAAGGGTCGCCTCGGGTCGCCTTATGTAAGGGCATCCAGAGCACTAGTGGATGCCGGATGCCTAACCACCTGGATGCCGGATGCCTAGCTCCTGGATGCCAGATGCCTTTTTAAAGCATTCGGTGGATACCGGATGCCGCTAGTGGCTGGAAGCTGGATGCCGCTTGGTGGCTGGATGCTGGATGCCGCTTGGCGGCTGGATGCTGGATGCCTTATCTTTGGATGCTGGATTCTGGAACACGCGTCAATCCGAGGCACGGGGCACGCCTTCACGAAACAGTGGTCCTCGTTAGTCCAAGGCACGGGTCACGCAGGACGAGACAGGGGCGCGTGTTCAAGAGAGTTGGCTGTATCTTTCATGCAAAAGTTTGGATTCTTCAACATTCCAGTGAAAGATTTTGAGCGGTTGATTTCAGTCGTTATTTGCAACAACAAGATCAACATAGTTAAACTGTTATTGGCAGTTCAATATCGATTAGAAACTTTAAGAGATCTGAGGGTCGAAAAAGCCGTCTGCGCATGCCTCAACGTTTAACATCAGCCAATGAGCGAAGGCCCTCGAATGAATGACATCATCCATTGGCACCAGTAAGAACTTATTTCTCACCATTCGTTTATTCATTTGCCCTGTTTTAATTGATACCGTAACACAACATCGAGCAGTGGCTGTTTCGAACGTGGCTCTGAGTTGAATTCATACCTTCCCTGATATCTCGCAGTTTTTGGAAATCTGCATTTATTTAAAAAAAAAATCCAATTAAAATAATGCTGTATGGAAGCGATGTGGTTTGAACAATATTAACAGTGCCCCGTTTTGTCTAGATACTGACAATTTTGTCTAGTCCGACTTCGTCTTCGTCTCGGTGACTATTCGCCGATATTTACGTTGCCGTCGGCGACTAATTGTTAAATAATACCACGCAAATGGTGCGTGGTGAATATTATGAAACTGTTACCTGGCATCCTTTCTGTTAATGGGAGGTTGCAGCACCAATTGTAATTCTTAATAGTTGTTTATTACAAATTGCGACAACTTTGTTATTACACATTCCGACGACTTTATTACAAAATGCACAAGGTATTACAAATTACGACAACTTTATATACAAATTGTGATAGGTGTTACAATGCAAATTGCGACTGTGCATGCTCTCTAGGCCTGATCGCGCGGGCCTACAAATTTTGGGTGTACAGGTATTGCATTGCAATCGTAATGAGCCTGGCCTGTACATATGAAAAATCCTAGTGCGTACATCCGAAGTTGTACCTGCAACGTTTCAAAATCCTGCATGCCCATGGAAACATTCGTGATCGTGATGAAAGCGGCGAATGGTAATGCGTCACCTTATTTGACGGGAAGAACCGAAACCCATTTCCCCTTATTTTTGCATAAAAAAGCTCAAAAGGGGGAAGCCGTTCTGAAGGAAGTATTTTATAAGAACTTTGTAGAGGAGCAAGGTTTCGATCCTCGGACCTGTGGGTTATCTGCCCAGTACGCTTCCACTGCGCCACCCTGCTCGCTCTCAACGAATGATATACTTATTTCCTTATTCCCTACTGCATTTACGAACTAGGTCTGTAGATTTCAACAATCCCTGTCGTCATGTTTCATGCATCACCCTACATTGTACCCATAAAAGGGAACGATATTGTTTTCGTGGTCTCCATGGCACCCCGCTGATTTCTGATGCATCACTGCCCCATGATGTAACCATAAACGGGAGTGGCTTTGTTTCCGTTGTCACCATAGCAACCCGCGCCGTTTCCTGTAGTTGGCCTGAAATAATATTTAAAAAAATTAATATATTTTTGGGGCCCCTTATTCGAACACCCAAGAATTCTCGGGCCCGAAAATTTTGTTTTGCAATTATCCGTGGTTTATAATGTGATGAACGCATTGCGGGTGCAGGGCTCGTGAGTTTTCAAACTTTTCTCTTGTTTTTCCAGCATCCCTAGTGTGTTTATTATTATAAACCACAGAAAACGCTGTTTATTGCTTTGTTTAAAATAGCATTGCATCTGCCGTGCGTTTATAATGTGAGAATGCACAGCTCTCAACCAATCAGAGCGTGCGCAATGTCTTATAAGCCGGCTATTTTATAAAATAGATTGATCCCAAGTTTTTCGTTTTATTTTCTACCCTGCTGATTTGAATAGTCCAATCCAATTTATCCCAACATCCCAACCCTTACCGACCAAGACAAAACTGTGTCGTTTTTTCTAGTGATATGTGGGCTTCCTGTGATTTCAAGAATCTCTTGATTTATTTTAAAAAGACGGCATGTCTTATGCACAACATCTCAAACAATACTGCCCCAGTTTTAATACAAAATCTATTTACCAAATCCCATGATGTGCATAACTACAATCGATCTGCTTCTAGTGGAAATTTTCAGATTCAGTCTTCTAGACTGAATTACAAAAATTGTCATTTTCTCGATCCGGTCCTGTCCTATGGAATTCTTTGCCAGTAAATTTGCGCAATCAAACTAAGAAAACCTTCAAAAATGATTTACATGTCTTGCTTACAAAACTATTTTTATCGGAGGATATGTATATTGGTGTCCAGGATATCGTTTCAAAAATACAGAAAATGAGATAAATTATTTAATAATATTAACAAAATACAACTATTAAAAAAATGAAAAACAAAAAACTAAACAAAAGAAAAGGAAAGATTTGTTAAATTTAGGTAGATAGTTGAAAGAGACCAATACAAGAGGAACTATAATAACATTATCTGTAAACTTTTTTTTCCCAGCTTCCCGCCCCGATTAGCTTTATGCTATTTGCGGTTGACTGATGACTATATTATATGTTTTTATATTGGAAATAATAAAAATATTGTATTGTTTTTAGGCTCTCGACCGCTAAAAAAAAAACAGCCCTGGACAGTCCTGGGCAGCCCTGGGCAGCCCTGGACAGCCCTGGACATCATGGGCTTACATACTGTATACAAATTTGTATTTTGGTGATTATGGAGTTCCTGAATGTTGTAATGATTTTTGGAAAATTAAGAACCTATTACACATTTTAGGCTAAACAGGCTCTTATATCAAGGGTGTATAACACGTAAATTGTAGCCTAAAGTTTCCTAAATTCTGTAGGATCTTACTTGCTGATTTGTACTGCATTGCCTTAACTAGTGGCTCTAAAAATGACTTTTGCTGGTTTGCAAGGAACGGATTTTGAGCTAACAGCTTAGGAGCACGTCCTTACCGCGTGATATATAGTATGTTTACAAAGAAACCAGTCTCAACGTGCTAGTCGCTTGATAGTGGTTTAGCGGACTGCAGCAACATTCAGTAACAACTTGTATTTTCTCTCGTTCATGATTGGCTATTTCTATTTGGTCTTGCTGCAGCCATATGAAATTCGCGCTATGTGTTAAGGCCCGTGCACACGGCGCGATCTTAGCTGCGATTTTTGCGGCGATCGTCGACGGCGTCATATCGCGAGGTGTAAACGGCCGGCGATTTGGCTCCGATATTTGTCAATTTGTTGACGATCTCAAGAAATCGCACCTGCATCGCAGTGGAATTTGAACATGTTCAAACGCCTGCGACGTCGCGGGGACATCACATTAAGTGAAATCGCCGTAAGATCAACGGTCGTTCACACATCATGAGATCCCCATGATATCGCCACAGAAATCGCAGCTGAAATCGCGCCGTGTGAACGGGCCTTTAGAAACAATACCATACCTTTTAATTGTCCCAAGACATTCTTTGCTGATCCCCGACGTGCCGAATCCCACGAATGAGTCGCAACTATTACAGTCATTCTCATTGTTGCTCAGGATCCCAATACGAACACGTGCACTATTTGCCACCACATTGAATCCCTCCTTATTACAGTTAACTTGCAAAGATGAGCCAGCGATGAGAGATTTCCAATTGCTACGTCCAATAGACAATGCGCGGTAGTTTCCGCCTCCTATCGCAGCGAGCAAGGAGTTTGCCCTGAAGAAATCAAAGAGAGCTTTCATAAACTCGTGGCTGTTGCTGGTCGTTTGCATCTAACCCTCTCAAACTCATCAATAATTCGCCAACTAAGTTAAGAAACCGGTTGATATCGCACAGGCTTTGTCAGAGAGTTTTTTTGAGCTAATGCCACGACTAGTGAGATTACAAAGCGAAAATTTCAACATAAAATTCAAACGAACCTTCCAAAACAAATCCATGGCCTGTCTGATTGACGGAAACCAAAACGCAGTTGCGCTCGGAAATGTAAATTGGGATCTTTCCGAACTATGAAAATGGCAGTAAACAAGAAAAAAGCGTGAAGGAGGTTTGCATACGCGGTTCTAATTTGTAGGACCAGGAACTGAAGCTTTCCCGCCGGAAAAAATACCCACAAACCGCCTGCAAAAAGGCTAGAGCCTAAAGTGGACAGATCGCCACCGCTAGTAATAGATCCTGAACTTGATCAACTTGTTGCACCCTTGTTGACCAATTACATTTTAGTGTTTTCCGATACTATAGAACACTAAGGCCTGTTGCCGGGTCTTGCCTCTTACTGCCTCTTGACTCTTTCCTTTAACACAACGTTTGAGCTAATCTCGCCTCTTCCCGTCTCTTCTTGCTCGTTTACCGCCCACGGGAATAGACGACTTTTAGTCCAATAAGGCTTGCATTAATGTGTGAGATCGGCCTTATCACCTTACCTGTAGTCCACCCCAACCCAGTTGATTTTTACTACTGGGATCTGTTGCCATCCCAAGCACAGACGGGTAAAGTTGAACGTCCAGTACGTGGGAAGCTTGGTCTCGTATCGGTCAAAACCGGATTGACCGGCTGATGTGTTGTATGCGATCTGGTTAGTCCAGTAGTCAGAGTTGTATGTGAACGTTTGCTGAAAAATCATATAGCCGAACGTCATATCAATAGTGATAAACTTCAAACTGTCCCTGTTTTCAAAAGTCCCTATTAAAATCTTGAGTGCATTTTGTATACCTTTGTCCCGTCTGTTTTCATGATCAGTGTCCAGGCTCCCTCGCCGCATCCGGGTATTTCATCCATGTGACAATAGACTTTAGTATAGTTTGATCCAGTCTTCACATAGTAAGCACCACTGCTAGCGTTCGTCCTATGGAGAGGAAGCAGACACATTTACAGTATTCATCAAATTTGTAATTAGTAACAGAATTTGTCATAGAGCGGATCTCAGATGACTGTTGTGAGTAACTGGCAATTACTTTGTAATTACTCCTGTAGGCTTTATTCAGAATTGGTGTAATTACTTTGCTATTGGTTTCACTACAGTCGTACGAAAACCGCTCTAATAGCGACGGGATTTGTAATAAACGTCAACAGATAATAAAAGATAATAAAATATTAATTGAAAGAGCCTTCGCCAGCCACTCCTTTGTTATTCGATATTAGAAGACGAATTACGCGTAGAAATCTCTACATTATAGTCTAATAACAAAGTTTCAAAATTTAGATTTACCAAATTCATTCGAGAACAATGCTCTATTCTCTAAATCAGCCGATGGCAATGAATGCTTTCTTTGACTCTGTATGGTATGGTGCTATAGACTGACAAAACGGAGTCTGACACAGGCTCTTTTACCGTATTTGCAATAACACTTCAACAGGATCTGTAACATCTGAAAACTAACTCCACTGGCAACGGAAGTCAGATCAGCGTCCACGGATTCGACATCGAGGAGGTAGAGTCCTTTACTTATCTAGGAAAGCGTTTTGACACATGTTGAGGTACAGATGCAGGATGCTTCAGCTAGATTCAACAAAGCACGAGGTGTGTTCAATTCGATCCCTAAAACAATATCTGGAGCTCTTCCGAAATATCGTCAGCAACTAAGGTACGCATTTTCAACTCGAATGTCAAGGAGGTCTTGTTATATGGAGCAGAGACTTGGCGAATGACAGTAAAGACAATGAAGAAACTACAAACATACACCAATCATTGCCTTCGCAGGATCACTGGTCAGACAACGTCACAAATGAGGAGCTGTGGGATAGAGCAAACCAACTACCAATCGTGACGCAGTTGAGGAAGCGGAAGTGGACCTGATTGGGTCACACCTTTAGACGTCCCCCGGGCAGTATAACCAGCAAGCCCTGCGGTGGAATCCTCAAGGCAAGAGGGGAAGGGGCCGCCCTAGAAATACCTGGAGGGATCGGAGAAACAGTTGAAGGAACTAGGACTGAATTGAAGGGAGATGGAACACCTTGCACAGAAGAGGAGACAATGGAAGAATTTCGTCAATGGCCATAGCTCCAACTTGGAGCCAAGAGCTTAAGTAAGTAAGTAAGGATCTGTAGTAGCATTAACCGAATTTACTAAACCAACAAAGTTTGCAAACCGCGTCAACATGATGTTTGGTTTAATCAAATTACCCAATGATGCTTCCCTATGGAGCAGGTCTGTCCAGGGGCGGATCCATGTTTTTGAAAAGGGGGTGCGTTTATTGTTTGAAGAATTAGGGCCCGAGGGGACTCATTTTCACCTCCAAAAGATACCAAAAAAAGAACGTGGTAAAAATATTTGTGTTAGGGTAAAAATAGTTTTCTACCCTAAAAGATACCCATCAAGAAATTCCCGTCCTTGGTTGAGATGCTGCCTTGGATGTTGTCGAATTTATCGTCTCTTGTCAACAAGTACTCTCTCTCTTCCTTGGAGGTTCGCCGCCGTGTTAGAGACCTAAACGATGCCAATCTCCCTTAAATTTCATTGCAGATCAAGGCTACCCTTACCACTGTATGCATTGCTACGCGACCTCAAAAGTCAAAGTTGCGATGGGCGATTGGCGGTTTTTAGCCGTCAATCAAACCAGAACGTTGGATTCGGCTACTTCAGAGGGCCGACATTGATTGCAAAATCAACCAAAATGGTTTAAGCTATCCATTGTTTCCTTAACTCGAAGGTTTAACTTTCTGGTTCAAGAAAATTGACATTACAATTTTCTTGCGTAAAATCGCCAATCGCCCAACAGTGAATTTCGAGGTCGCGTGGCAATGCATACAGTGGTAAAGAAGACCAAAACCCGTGATTTTAACCCTAAAAGATAAAGACGATCTTCCCCGACCAAACCCCAGTTGCTTCACAATTATCTCTCAGCACAACATGGAGTACACTTCTTACCCAATATTCGATAGGATTTCCTCACATGTTGTAATGGGTAACTCGCAGTTCCTTCCCGTCGCCCCTTGAGGGCAGACACATCTGTAGTCATCTGTCTCGTAAACCGGATAACAACTCGCACCATCTTGACATGGAGACTCCATACATTTGTTCTGTTAATAAAGTAATTGTTATAAACATTGACAGGAGCGTCCATCACCTATAGACAAAATCGGGGCGTTTCGCCGTGTATGAAACATTCTAAGAGGACACCTTTGTGTTCAGCTCTCCTTTCTTCATGATTTGTTCTACTAAACAAAGGAAGCTTTTGTGACTAAATCGACTAGCGGTGTTTACATCTTGTTGCTACCCAATAGTCCCTTTCACAGATCCTCGCTCTATTGTGATTCACATTGAAATTCAAGCCTTGAATGGAGGCTATTGTTGACCGACTAAACTGTAAATGTTTAACACTTGGAATTGAAGTTGACACTCTATATAGCTGTTGTGTGGTTTGAAAATTTCTAATCTTTTGAGAAACGACGTAAATTAAAAGGAACCAGAGAAGAAAATATTGGTCAAAGGAAGACTCGACTTCAGGCTAGAATTTACATTTGAACCACAATACTACAACGAGACCTGTGGACTATTCAGATCATGTGATTAATCATTATTGCAGGGGTGGATCCAGACTAGCGCCACTTATTCCATGAATAAAATACAGAAATTATAAGTAAATACCAGCAAAGAGTTCCTCTTATTCCATGGAACTAGTCAATGTTGAGGGTGGCACAAGTAAAAAAATCCTAGATCCACCCCTGATTTGGGTTAACATTGTAAATGTTCCACCTTGCATAATAGATAGAATAACCTAGAATGTTCAACGCCAGGCTGACCAGGTTCTTATATTCTAGGTATCAGGCTTATTCGACAGAGGTCGTCATAGTGTAACCATGAAAAATTATATACTACTGTAAATACATGTTTTTTTGCCCTTGTATTTCCAACAATAACTTGCTTGACTTGTTTGTTGAACAATAACATAAAAATACATATTTTGGGTGTTTAAATGTAATATGTTTCTTTACAACTAAATGGAGAGATTAATTAAATACATATCTATTATTCTTTGCAGTTGAACAGGTCCTTATATTTTGGGGTATTGAGATATTAAATTCTGTAGGTTCTTAAATCACTAAGTTCTTATATTGCTTATAGGTGGGTTTTGTTAATATTTTTCATTCTTATTTTAGCTATTTTACTTTTTTCCCAAGAGCTTAGGGTTTTTACTTGTAGCTAAAATCTAGCGACTCACCGTTTGATAAAAGTAGTGATAGAGGCTCTAAGGTTGGACATTCATACTCCCAGCATTGTACTTATCCGTTCTAAGTAACTCGCATAAGATATTTTTGCTCCTGTAACCCGTCTGTTCTCAAAGTTGAACGATACGCACTCGAGGTGTTTCAAGCAAGCGGACGCACATTGTCCCAGAGATTTTACTAACAACGCAGGATAAATTTTGTGAACATTTACTTGTGAAAAGACGTCTGTTTTATATCCAGCATAGATCACCCCAGGAAGAGGATTTTTCTTTTGTGCAGTAGCGCTCTTAATGACTGTTCCAAAAACAACACTTACAACACACACCTTCATTTTCCAATGAACTCTCCAGTTTACCATCTCAAAGTCGCGTATCGCTAGGGCCGTATCGCTAATATCTTTCTGTATAACTTTGAATTTCAAGGCATAAGAAACCGCTATGAAATTAGTTATTTAGGTGGCCTGTGTTTATTTTTTCAATAAAAATTAGCTACTGGATCATTAAAATGGTTAATAATTAATTGCATGCATCTGCAATTTGCCACAGACTGTAAGATTTGGCATGATGCCCGGTTGAGTTTGAAATATTTTGATATCTCGATCAACTGACTTCTAAACCGGAATTACCTCCAATAATACTATTTTAGAAATGATTAGTTAGCATGGCTAGCCAGACAACAGCTTTCGCGAGCTATATCTACAAAATAGATAATAGCGGGTAGATACATGGGTATTTCAATACGTCGCGAACAATTTGGAAGCAAGTGCTTCTTGGCTTACAGGCAGGTACGCCCTGGTAATAACTAACCAGCACGATTTGTAATAATATGGGGCTCTAAAATAGATAATCCATCAAAATGGCAACTTGGACAATGTGTGACGCATTAAAGAGAAAGGGACAAGGCAATAGCTTCATGGTAATCAGATGGTAATCAGGTATCAAAGCTAAACAGATAATAAGAAAGCACCAAGTAGGGACGAGCAAAACGTCAGAGGGGAATGGGCTGGCGGTGGAGGAGGAGGAGGAACGGTTTCGCCTTTACTTTTTCAAAGGATGGCGCATTGTACCTTTTTCCATGTTTTAAGGTTACTCAGAACCTTTGCGTCACGTCCTGGAAAAGCCATCAATACACGTCTTGATTTAATTCCGGATCTGCTAATCTGCTAATGTTTAAATCCGGACTGTCGAAAACACCACACCGAAACGTTTTTTTAGGAGAAATCTCCCGCTGGCTGGAGATGCAGTGCTACTCTTGGTTTATCTGTCACGAATATATGAAAGATCTCTACTTTATGTGAGGTTTGATCACCCTACCTAGTTAAACATTTATTCAACATTGCATCGGTCGATATTTGTTCACGGTTTAATGTCTACTTCTTTGTATCTTATATTTATGGACTTGGTCACCTTGATTTTCCTGAAAAGGGTGACAATAGGGGGAGGGAGACTCAAAGAATTACCATAATTGACAAATTTGTCAAATTTGTGTCGCAGAAGGAACTATACTACTAGCGCTTCAACAACAGGCGTACGCTGTTTATTTCGTAGCGTGCACACCATAGTTGCAGTTTGCCTCATCAGTTGTTCTAATGAAAGTTAAAACAACTTAGCGAGCTTTTTTACACAGTAATGAAAAGTTGTTCGACTGATTGTTGAGACAATATAGATTCGCGTGTATATCGTACATCCGACACCGCACTCGTTCTCCAGTTTATATGGAATTTTTATAACTTCCTTCATCATCTTGATTTAAAAACCGTTTCTCCATGTCTTATAGAAATTCTGACATACTGCTGTTTTGTTCTCCAATTTTTTTGGAGAAATGACCTGCATCTCCAGCCAGCTGTAGATTTCTCCTAAAAAACGTTTCGGTGTAGATATTTTCGACAGTCCGGATTTAAACATTAGCTCCCCCGGAATTAAATCAAGACGTACACATCCTTAAGGCTGGTTTCCATATAGTCGTATCTGTCTCATCAGTCGACTGTAAAACAATGGAATCGGAATTATTCTTTTGTTTCACCGTTGACTGATGAGACAGATACGACAGATAGGGCTATAAGGAAACCAGCCTATAGTTAACCAATGTCAACCTATATATCGTTGGAAAGCTTACAGAATGGACTTGCGGGCTATGGCAAAAAGAAATAACTTGATAAATATATTTTTTGAAAAGGCTTGTTGTGCCATTTCAACGAGTTATCGCCGTCGAACTGTTGGACCTTGACTCCCAAGTAACACATTGTTTTTTATCCTTAAAGGTGATTCTCAAAAACTGTGTCTTCCCGTTTTTTTTTTAAATGTTGTTTAGTTCAAAAGTTATGAAACTTTTAAATTTATCGAAGGTCAAATATTATAGCATTTTCACTCTATATTTAAAACTTTCATAGCTTTTGAATTAAACAAAATTTAGAAAAACACAGGCACGGTTTTTGAGAAACACCTTTAAGGATTAAAAAATCCTCTAAAAAATAAGCTTTATTTTCGTGCATTATTAATGCGAAGAAATTTTCGCTGAGTTAATGATGTACATGCAATACATGTGTTAAACGGGGGAAAGTCCTTATCTGCAGTAGCGGGTTAATCAGTTTGCCGATCATGTCCACTATCCGTGTCTAAGTAACAGTGTCTACCTTATATTTTTAAAAACAGGAAAATAAGTAGGAAACGTGTTAGTTCCCGTCAAAGGAAAGAGACCATGACAATTGATTTCCTTAGAGCACTTCTTGTGTCTGCCATTCTTGAATTGGCCCCAGGAAGAGGTGATCCAACAACGGACGGTGTCTACCAAGATGACATTTCCGTAGCCAAATTTACACCACACAAAACGCGTATCTTGGAATAGCTGCGATTTCGCGGGAGTTAGTCGAGGATCATAGATCTTGCTGTTTGTTATGCCTTAGTCTAACAGGCTGTTATTCAGTGAATGTCGCCGCTAATCCTGGGCCGGATAATTTGATGTACTGGTGTGAAGCTTTGTCGGGGGACAAATATAACTTCTGGACAAGTTTGATACCAGTAACACTACTTCACGGCACTTCAGTGTGAAAGTGAGTATCATTATATAGGGATTTTTCAGTCTTTTTTCGAATGCACGATATATAATATTTTCTTTTTCACTTTCTTTCTTTCTCACTCACTTTCTTTCTTTCTTATTCACTTTCTTCCTTTTCCTTTTTTCCTTTTTTGATGCCCGTCGAAGTTAAGAATGGACCTATACGATCGAGTCTGGTGTTCTGAATTTTTTTCTTTCTGAGATAAGAGAGTATTTCTATGGTATAAATACGGATTGGCATTTATGCTTCCGCGGAAGATGACAAATTGCGCAATTAGTCTTAATTAAGCAACACTGAATGCTATGATTTCTTTAACCTTGTGAGAACTGCACTGGGGATAAATATCACCTTGCTCCTTGCTTGTTACATTTTGGTAAAGTTGCCGAAGTCAGTTTGTAAATTGAAGTTACGCAGAGAACAACCACTCATTAAAAAAATGAGGCCTGCTAAACAGAAAATTAATTATTCCAAACCAGTAAATGGTATGGTTTTCTTTTGCATAATGTAACATGATCGATAGTTAAGGATGGTAAATTGAGCAATTGTCCAATATAATCTGTCAGGAATAAATAATGGATGGATAAAGAAAATTGAAGTTTAACAAATCCTGTACATTATAAAGTTACCGCCTCTAATGAGGACGACAACTCGCAGCAGGTTTTCAATTTCACAACCCTCCAACATCAAACGAATGTAAGTTTCATTGTTTTCTTCTCCGGGCTAGCAGGTGGGCCAATCTCGTACCCAGGGCCTGTCATCTTTTGGCCAGCTGCAAGATTCGGGCTCTGGTGGAATTCGATTTGTGAGAATGCGTGGTAGATCAAAATCATACAGAAAACATAACGAACTTTCACTCCGGAAACCCAGAATCTGGGTTAAAAAAATCGATTCCCGCAGAGCCCTGAACCTTGCCGCTGACCAAAAGATGACGGGCTCTGGGTACGAGATTGGGCCCAGCCAAGAGGGCAGGCTTGTGAGTTTGCGTATAAACTAGTTATTTGTTTTACTACATTGGCGCACGTATTAAGACAGGTTATTTTACAACTTCGAGCAACGTTTGGCCAAAAATAGTGTTACTCAATGATTTTTATCCTAATTTGTAGATTTGTGGTCCACATTTCAAAACATCACAAAAGGCAGAGGACTGGGTTCGCGCCGCCACAGAAATAAGCGATCAAAAATGGAACAATTCTATAGAATCTATATAGGCTATGACTGACATCACCATTTTAGGTGCGAAAAATACGTCTATCTGTAAAAAACTAAAATTTATTTTCTCAGCTTCCTCTGGAAATGTTTTACCAGGGCGATAATACACGAACTCTACCATGAAGACCTATTAAGTGAGAATAAATTCAAAGCAACACTTTTTTATTATTTCGAGTAACAATATTTTTGCCGCTTTCTGGGGAAATTGCTCGAAGTTCTAAATGAAAATCTGTCTTAAGTTTTTGCGTTCAAGGCAGCCTCACAAAAGACATTTCGAATAATAGAACGTCGGGAGTAGACAAATCTCAATTTCATGGCCCGGCAAAATCTACCAAGCATTTTTTTCAGTCGATGAAACTACCACAAAAAATAGTGCGTTTTCAATGCAAGAATGAACCTGTGAAAGTTTGATTCTGGTGAAAAGGCTAATTTCTCGAATATTTTCACGTATTTTTACGCTTTTGCCACCTGCTCTTCTGGCTCGTAAAAATGGCGTTGATGTTCTACTGGGAAAATATCCCTTAAAAATATAATACCGCCTGACAAAAATGAACAGCAGTTTTGTTTTACCAGCAACGTTTAAACGTCAGATTTTAGAGTCAGATGGGCGTCGGAAATTATTTGTACTTCCCATGTTATTGGACGCTCAATTTCTTGCAACCAAACTTTGAACTAAACGCAGTTGTGTATGAAGTGACCATGTGATCGATCAGCGCGTGATAGTGATGTGACGACAAGTACTGGCTAGGTGGTAGCTTTACTTGGCTTGTGATTAAAAGTGGCTGGGGGAAACCCTTCAGCTGGAGTTTCTGATGTATCTTGGTTATGATTGGCTAGGTACGTTTTGTATGAAGTGACCATGTGATCACCGCGTGATAGTGATGTGACAACAAGTACTGGCGCTAGGTGGTAGCTTTACTTGGCTTGTGATTAAATGTGGCTTGGGGGAAACCCTTCAGCTGGAGTTTCTGATGTATCTTGGTTATGATTGGCTAGGTACGTTTTGTATGAAGTGACCATGTGATCACCGCGTGATAGTGATGTGACGACAAGTACTGGCTAGGTGGTAGCTTTACTTGGCTTGTGATTAAAAGTGGCTTGGGGGAAGCTCCATGGAGTTTCTGATGTATCTTGGTTATGATTGGCTAGGTACTTTTTGTCTTCGGGCCTAGGGCATACGTCGAATTAAGGTCGCGTCGATTACAATCTTTTCAAAAGATATCGACTCATTACACTTTCAAATAACGAATTATCTTAAAGTATTAGACGCGACTTCATTGCAGTAATGCAATATTGCAGTAATACATGCAGTAAGCCCATGTCATATGTTGATGGGTTATTAACAGAACAAATGTATGGAGTCCCCATGTCAAGATGGCGCGAGTTGTTATCCGATTTACGAGACAGATGACTACAGATGTGTCTGCCCGAAAGGGGCGACGGGAAAGAACTGCGAGTTACCCATTACAACATGTAACAAAATCCTATCAAACATCGGGTAAGACATATGAGACATCTCAGTAATTTGTATGCTCCCCAAAGTGAGCTTCTGCCATGAATTATTTTCTCTACCTCGGGTTGTTGGTGGCAAGGCTGACAAAAATCGCGTTTGACTGAGGCTCTTTGAGCTAGTCCACATGACGGAAACTTGGGTTCCTTAAATTCCTATTCGAGCAGAGACTATAGCTCCAAAGAATCAATACTTCAAGATGAAGAAGCAAGCAAACATAAGCAAATTAAAGTAAAAGTGGTGTATGAAGGAAATATAGGCTCGGTAATGTCGAGACACCCCGGCACTTTATACCTATCCGATCCATTCTGACTCTTCTAAAATGTCTGTTTTTGGTTCATATCCAATACCTCTACGCACCCTGTTTAAAGTATCCCATAAATCCCTGCGCGCCCTGATAAACTACCCCACAAATCTTTGCGCGCTCTAAAAAGCCCCGGAAAGCATCTGGGTACGAGAGTGGGTTATATATGAGTCAGCTCAGTGACTTAGAAATAAATTATTTCAAGGAACGCTAACAGTGGAGCGTACTACGTGAAGACTGGGTCCAGCTACACTAAAGTCTATTGTCACGTGGACGAAATTCCCGGATGTGGCGAGGGAGCCTGGACACTAATCATGAAAACAGACGGGACAAAGGTATAACATTTTTTTGCGCAATATTAAAATTTTTGCGCCAATTCTCAAAATAAATCTGCCGTGAAAGGAAAACCGGTTGATTCTATCACAGCAATACAATACAATACAATACAATATTTTTATTATTTCCAAAATAAAACATAGAATACAGTCATCAGTCAACCCGCAAATAGCATAAAGCTAATCGGGGCGGGAAGCTGGGAAAAAAAAGTTTACAGATAATGTTATTACAGTATTACTCTTGTATTTTGTCTCTTTCAACTGATCTACCAAAATTTAACAATTCTTTCCTTTTTCTTGTTTTTTCCTTTTTTTTCAATAATTGTATTTTGTTAATATTATTAAATAATTTATCTCATTTTCTGTATTTTTGAAACGATATCCTGGACACCAATAAACATATCCTCCACAGCACAAAGTGGGTATAAGAATGTTTGCTGAACTTCACACTCTCTAGCACAAAGCTGCCGCATTACTTCACTCACGGTATACAAGCGCTGAAGGCTCAAAACTAGCGTTTAAGTCATTGTCGCTGATTTAATGATTTCTCTTACCGAAACTTAAGGAACCCATATGTTGGTATAAAGCAGCTAATGCCTCTCATTTCTGCTTTGATATGCAGCAAACATTCGCATACAACTCTGAATACTGGACAAACCAGATCGCATACAACATATCAGCCGGTCAATCCGGTTTGATCGATACGAGACCAAACTCCCCACGTATTGGACGTTCAACTTTACCCGTCTGTGTTGGGAATGGCAACAGATCCCAGTGGTAACATCAACTGGGTTGGGCTGGACTACAGGTAGGCTGTACTATTGATGACGACTCTGCAATGGAAGTATCACTATTAGCAGTGAAACAATAAACTAGAAATTTCTGAAAGAAACCAGAGTGCTGTGAGGATAGGACGATATTGTCAGTAATGTTTATAGAGAGTGTAAATTTCTTTTTCGTTTACATTGGGGAAACTCGCAAACAACTTTAGCAAACGCATCATAACTTACAGTGTAAGAATTTGAGTATTCTTATGGGACTAAAAGGGTTGATAGAGGCTCATAGTGGTGGAGCAGCAAACCGCAAAATAAATCGAACCTTGGATTTGTATCCTTTCCTAGGACTAGTTTTTATGGCTATTTGTTGGAAGACGTTATTAACTAAGTTACGTAATCAAAGAAATACAATTGCTGTTGCTGTTTGAAGTACTTGAAGTTGTCGTTTTAACTAAAAACTCGACTTTAGAGCAGATTTCGTATGACTGTGAAAACCTGGCCTGCTGTAAATGGAATGAAATCGCCAATGAAACCGCGTAGTCGCGGTACGGTCACGGTCGCGGCGAGGAAACAACTTTGTCACGGTACTTTTCACAGTCATACGAAATCTGCTCTATTGTTTCAGTGCGACTTCCCTGCTGTCTCTGGTAGGTGATGGAAGCTATCGGGCATTCTCTATTGGCCGCAGCAGATGGAAATCCTTGATTGCCGGTTCTTCCCTGCAAGATAACTGTAACATCGAAGGCTTTAATGCAGATTGCGAAATGTCAAAAGCAAGAATTGGCATTTTGACGAATAATGAGCTTACCTGTATCACTTGCGACTCCCATCTTGGCTTTGGAACTCTCCTCGATAAATATGTCCCTTCGCCAAGGAAGTATCGGTATCACAGTCCACAATGCTTCACTCGTTTAGTAGACCCAAAATTTACAAGTGAAGCTTAGAGATTCTTGTAACGATTGTAATTAAGAATGTGCCCTTTTTGTTACCCTACCTTGTCTTACGGCCTTCGCCAAGTAAGTATTTCCACTAACACTACACATTCTCGAAAGTTTCACTCGTTTGGTAGACGCAAAGTTTAGGATGAAGCTTGTAGATTCTGGCACCCAATGTATTACATTGGAAGTAAGTATGCGCCCTCTTGCTAAATAACTTACTCCTTCGCCAAGTAAGTATTACCCTCCTTCGCCAAGTAAGTATTACCACAGCCTCCAAAGCTCCGCTCGTTTAGTAGACGCAAAGTTTGCGAGTGAAGCTTGGAGATTCTGGTACCCTAACCGATGCAAGTAAGTATGCGCCCTCTTGTTACCTTACTCCTTCGCCACGTAAGTATTACCCTGGGTACCACAGCCTCCAAAGCTCCGCTCGTTTAGTAGACGCAAAGTTAACGAGTGAAGATTGGAGATTCTAAGATTCGTGCACAAGAGGGCGCCAATACTTATACACTTGGTACCTTGCCTTACCTCGTCTCGCCATGCATTTTATTTTGTCTTGTGCTTGGCAAGGACTCTAACTCTATTGCACGACCTTAATCCTGTTTCATCCTTCTCCTTCTCTATAGTTCTGAGCCATGTTATCAGTTGTTTTCGGCCCCCCCAACTTTCATCCCTCCTTTCGGTTTCCATTTATTCATGCTGTGACACAATAGTGAAAAAATAATTACTTTGTTTTAACTCGAATTTTAGAGTAGCTTGTAACCGCTGATATACAGCCATTACAGCTAGTATCTTCGAGTATCACACATATGCAGTACATTTAAACATTTAAGAATCCACAAACCAAGTCGGCATGTACAAAGAATGGTCGAGGAGCCAGAGCGGAGTCATCGCCACTATCTTTCGTTTAACCGCAGTGCTTTTGTCATGAAATGACGTAATGATATTGTTAGAAAAGCGGCATTTCCCAAGGCACACGCATGGAAAGTGTTGAATTCACATGGATAGCCATGGGAAATCCGAACACTTCCCATTGTTTTACCATGGGAAATTCAGCTTTTCCCATGGATAGATCTGCAGAAATACCCTGTGTGTGCATAAAGCTCGATGATACAGGGTCTCCATGACGGGCTCCTGTCCACGAAGTAACGCAAAAGAAAATAAAATGATTTCTTTTATTATATCAATCTTTTAGTCCGACAACTGGGAACGCTGCTTGCTTCCCCTCTGACAAAGGAATCAAGGGCGTTACTGCTTATGGGTACATCCTAGCACAATGATGGGCGACAGGAGGATGACAGGGCGTTTATAGCAACAACCTAACATAATCATGTTGAACAACGGAATGGGGCTATGAGATGATACTTCATTACTACTGCTTGGATCCTCCATCACACTCCATGCCAAAAGATCAATGATGACCATGCCACTGAGGTTGTCAGCCAATCAGAAACGAGATCTACTGTCCTCATATTCTAGTATTCTACGGTTTATCGGAACGATATCCTGATGTGCTGATGCAATGAACAGTTCAGCTATAAATGGACTCGTGTCATTATTATACCTACAATTGGATTGCGACGAGTAAGACATGTAAAACGGCAACTGCGAAAACGATTCCTGCATTACTGGTCAAATTACATAAGCTAGTTAAAAAGAAAGCCAACAATGTGTCCCACATGGATCTCTTACACACTTATCAGGCCTATAAATACGTTGGCGGTGCATAATTAATGTTGATTGTTCACTAACGGTACAGGGGCGTCCTTATATGGTCTGGTGGCCGGGCGTACTCTCACCCATAGGTATCTAGCTATCTAGCTGAGCAATTCAACACCAGGATAGCGACTGTCAGAGCCGAAATCTCTGGCGTGGGCGTAAGAACCTTACGGTCGCCATACGACGCTTCAGCTCTTTGTCTGGAAGTATGATTTTGAGTTTTTCAGTTCCACAGGTTAAACAGTATATTGTAAGGCAATCAGGTCCTTGCCATAAAATGTAAATAAGTGCTCGCCCAATGTCCCGAACTAAGAGCTCATGTATGAAATGAACTGGCACTAGTGCAGTCGAGTGGTTTGACAAGTCAAAAATTTCTTTATGCTACAAGCTATTAACAAACGTACGGCTAAAATTATGACACTCCCCCTTAATAAACTCTATGATAGCTTCTTTCATGCATTGGACTTTGGACAAAATGCTCATTAAAGCGTTAATTAAGGGACGCCTTACCATCTGGGTCATCATAATTACAAATTTAGTTCGTTTAGGGAAAGATAATTATACGCAATTATATTTTCTAAACTGTGTATTTAGAGAATTTCTCTTCTGTAAACGAATTTTTTTCTTAAACCGTTGAAAAACGAGTGCTTTCGCAAACACACAGACTGTGGAATAACACATTCAACCTTGAAACCTGATAATTGTGTGAGATTTAGATAAAGGGGAATTTATTCAGACCCGTTTCCAGAACAAACTATGACTTTTTGTCGGAAAAAAGGGCGTGACTTAAAGGTTACTACAAAAGCAACCACAAAAGTTACTAAACAATGTCTACCACAAAAGCTGCTACAGTGCCCTCGACAAAGTTTATGAGAGTCTCTGAGAGCATCGATGCAAATTTCCTATTGATAACTTTTGGTATTATTGCTCGGAGCGAGCGCAGCGAGCGGAGAGCAAGTCTAATCTTGCTGCTTTGCACGTTTCTTTGCACGTTGGTATGCATTTTTGCAACGGAATCTCTTTCCGTGAAAATTCGGCGTGGGTTACCTGTGGTTACCTGCGGGTTACCTGTGGCACGCGCATGCGCACGACGTTCATATTTTCGGGATGGCGATTTCGATTTTGGGCGATGCACCCTTATAGATTCCTTCGTAGGCATTTGCCATGCGAAGACGGCTACTAATTGCTTCCGGCTTCCAAAGTCCTTTGCATACTCAAACAGTTTACGAAACGTGGGGTTTTGATCTATCGATCTATGTGGATGTTTTTCAGTAGTTTGTTGGGATTAATTCGCTCGGAAATTCGCTTAGTTTCACGATTTGGGGACGAGTTTGGAACGGAACTAGACGAAGTCCAACAGTTTACGAAACATGAGGTTTTGATCTATCGTCTTTCGATCTATGGGGCGAGCTTGGAACGGAACTACAACTCGAATGCGATTCTAACGATTGGCATGGTCAAGTCTGTTATGAAGCTATCATGTGGCTGATATTTATTAGAACTGAATCAAAATGGGAAAATGGCTACACAGCTAGAATATTCAACCAACACCAGAATCCAAGGTACTGTAATGACAAATCCTGCTTTAGAATTTACATTCTAACCTGGGACCTAATTCCTGAAACATATATTACAGGGGCGTAGCCAGGGGGGGTCCAGGGGGGCCCGCCCCCCCCCCCATCCTTTCTCGGAAATTTTCCCATACATTTACTGTATTTGCTGGAGAAAATTTGAGCATTTTCGTCCCATGTTCTCACTATCCAGCCCCCCCCCCCCTTCAGAAATTCCTGGCTACGCCGCTGTATTAAGTTTAGTTGGATATTAATTAAGTAACTACCGAGAAGCTCACATGTTTAGAAATCAAATCACTGTGCTTGGCTCAAACAACTCTAGAAACATTTCTGCAACAGCTACTGGCCATGGCAGCCTTCAGGTCAGATACAACTGAATTATATATTATAACACTGATCAGTCATATTCGAAATTATGTATACAATTTATGCACCTTTCAATGTTAAGCCCCAGGGAAAATATTTCACACAACAACTCTCCTTTATTGTACATAATAATTGTGTGGTTCCAAAAAATATCCATATGTTGAAAAGCGACCCCTCCACCCCTCCAGAATTTCCAATCCCTTCCGTAGGGGGAGTATGGATAATTTCTGGAACCACACATTGCACATTTACTTTTCCTGGACCCTGTTGTATTAAAATACACAGGGTTTAATAAAACGCTGGTGTCACAAAATGGTTATAACCTCAAATTGAACAGCATTAGTACTTGTCATTGATAATACTACTAATAATAATGACATATATATCAAACAACGATTAAATTTACAGCGGATGTTGATAGAAAAGAGCCTATTAACAATATTTACAGTATGTACACTATTTACACAATTTGAAAATCACTACAACAACTCGAGGAATAAATCCACATATTCCTTACCTCTATCACTTATGAAACACTTTCATTGAGAACTACTCCTATAATAATACGTCATTATTGTGTGGTTCCAAAAAAATATCCATACCCCCTCCACGGAAGGGTGTTGAAAAGTGACCCCTCTTCCCTCTTGAATTTCCAAAGAAAAATGCAGTTTAGTATGGAAAAGATCAGGTAAATTGACCCTCCCCCCACCCCTCTGGAATTTCCAATCCCTTCCGTAGGGGGTATGGATAATTTCTGGAACCACACATTCATCTTTTCATTCAAAATTAAAACTTTACAAAAAGGAAGCAGAAGCTTTTACAAATAATGGCAATATACACATCATTAATCAGGTTGGATGAATTTTTCTTGATAATACATCTGGATTTATGCATTCACTATACATGCATGCATACTTTTTCATCTGAATGCCATCTTGAACATGCAGAGAATTTCTATAGTGCCCAATTATCTCTCTATCTGGATTGAGCATACGTCCCCACCCTTAGGGTGAGCCTTGAAGGTCAAAGTCCACACCATGGGGCAAAAGGCCTGTCAAGCCCCCACGGGCTTAACATTGATAGGTGCATTAATAGTGTATTTTAAATTTTAAACACTAGGAAACAAATCCCATTCTAGAAAGAGTAGCTTCCTGCCTCCGAGCACTTCACTATCTAAATAGATACTACTAGTATTTCATATATACTTTGCCTTCTCGTGTTTTTTTTCCTGTTTCGTTGGCTTGGTTGTGCGCGAGGTTACGAGCCGGGGAGCTCTGGGTTCGAGAATGAAGAAGTATCGAAAACAATCGTTTATAATCTCGCTATTTTAAATAGTTATCTGATAGAATGGTCTAATTAGTTTTGCTGATGAATCAGAGTGATCGCTCCTGAGCATGCGCGTGTCGTGAGACTAAAATCACGACTTGGTTGCTAACGTTGCCTGACAACACCGTCCCTTCAACTCCGTGGATTCTCCCTAGGTGTCTGTTACCTGCTCTCGTGATTTAACCACCAGCAGCAGACAACAGTGCTTAGGATAATTAAATATGTTGTTTAGTCACCTAGCCATCATACAAATTCCATTATTCCTTATGTTCTGTTGTAGGTCTTTACTTTGGAACTATATTTTACACTCATCATTCGAATCTCTGGAATTCCTAAAATATTAGCACCTGACTTCTAGCAAGTCACAATCTTTTCTCATTCGTCCGTTTCCAGGAATAGGCTAACGTTCGCGTGATCCACCTGTTGTCACCAGTTGTCCTTCCTCACAAGTGTAAAAGTACTTGCTGGAAAAGTGTGGGATTACCACATACACTTATTATTTATTTAACATAGGCCCACATAAAAACCCTTGTAAATAAAGACTAGAGAAGCTTTTAAAAGAGAAGTATTACGGAGTGAATAAACTAACGTCAACCAACTCTACCGAGTTAGTCCCTCGACACGCGTATTGTGACAGGATCCTTTTAGATCCCGTCCACACTACACCGTTTTCAAACGAAACCGGATACTTTTTGCTCCATTTTCAAAAAGATTTGCGTCCACACTTATCGTTTTCCATTAGCAGCAATAAGGGTCAAGATGGCGGCGGCTCGTATGCAAATTAGGTCAAAATGGCGATCGTGACCAACATAAAAACATATGGGGAAAGATAATTTCTCGGGGAAGATGCCGTCGGTTCAGTTTTGCGCGACTTAAATCCGAAACAATGATGTTTATTGTACTCACCGGGCTACAACATAGTTTCCTAGGCAGACAATAAATGGGTTCCTGAACTTGTCCTTTTCAGTGCTTTAAGAAAGCTCCTTATGTTACACATTTCCTTATAATCGAGGTTCACGGCAGTTGAGATCATGACAAACAGTCGCTGATTCGAGAACAAACGCTTTCGAAATGTAGAGTTGCGCGACTCGGGAATGCTTCTACGATATACATAGTATCCAAATGAGGGCAAAATGTTCCGTAAATCTCCCTTGAATGTGGTTCCCTGATTGAATAAAAGTTCCCTATTTCCCGGCCGTGGATTCACCAACAGGACGCCATGTTTATAGTAAATATAAGGCCGCTAACGAAAGCAGAAAGACCGAACATCTCGAAACAAGCTTCACGAGCAGCCATGTTGTTTGTTGCTGCTTAACCAGCAATGCTTGATGGGAAATCAGGGCCCAGGCTCTTTGCATAGCAAAATCAGGCTTGGTTTCTTCAGAAGCACACTGAGCGGGAAATGAATCACCAGAAGCTCGATAACAGTTCCAATTCTGAAACATTGAACTCTACAGGCTTCTGATAGTTTCTTCTGTCCACTATATCATTTTATAGAATCTGTATAATCTACAGAGTTTTAATTTGGAAAGAAAATGGTACCGGGATCGCTTTATTTCTCTTCTAAATTATCGAAATTTTCAGTGTAATGGGATATACCGCTGACGAAATCGACCAATTTTATCACGGGCTCGTAATGACCCTCATTTCTGCTAATGGTATTGTTTTCGCCGTTTTCGGTGATTGTTTTCGGCGTTGTAGTGTGAACGATAGCCGTATCCGGAGCAAAAAGTATCCGTTTTCGTATGAAAACGATGTAGTGTGGACGGGGTCTTCGTATTCGTTTTTTGACACAACGTACTGGCAATTACAATTTTCCCAACAACTTTCCAGCTTCCTATTAGTCACAGTCACGTCTATACTTTTAATCAGAACATTCACAATTACCAAAGAGTGCACTAATAAGCAGTCACTAATCAATCCCCTTAGAAAAACAAAATATTTCACACTCTAAAGCCGGAAGGTCCAGTTTATAACTTAATCTATGATCAGCATAGGGGTTTTTCACAAGACAGTTGATAACAGCCAAGTTGATTCTTGCCGAAGAAGAAGAAAATGCAATTAGCTCGTCTTCTAGGCGAAATTTTGTTTGCCCTCATGCATCAACTTCGCCGTTTCTCAAAAGAAAAATCCGCTTCCAGGAGTTAAATACGCTGGCTAGCTATAAAGCGGATACTTTCTCAAGAATATTACATCATACAATTGCGGGCAAATCGCATAGGGTGAAATCGTTAGAAGAAAGTGCTTCTTTGTGTCTAAGGCATCCTGGCTGTCAGTGGCTGTATATCATTTAACTTTGAGAACAGAAAAGCTACAGGAGCTGCAAATATCGCTTGTGATGGCCGTTTTCACACTAGAGACGAACAAATCGTCTGGACGGACAAATCGTCTGTAGACGAACAAATCGTCTGATGTGAAAACGGGACGAACAAATTTTCAGACGAACAAATCGTCTAAATTTGTTCGTCTGTTTGGCCGTCTAGGAAGACGATTTTTCATAGACAACTTGTTCCTTTAGACGAACAAATCGACTAAAGTCCGACCTGAATTCACACTAGACGTACAAAGACGAACAAATCGTCAGACGATTTGTTCGTCTTCTAGTGTGAAAACGGCCAATTACTCAATACAGACAAGTACAATTGTGGCCGAGACTTTCGTGCTTCGACGAGATATCATCACTTCTACCCTACACCGGTAAGTTATATTTACATTTATATAATAATAGAAGAACGATTTATTTATTAACACAATTTGCCCTGAGGGCAAGTAGTCCTACACAGAGCGACGCTCTAATTATGAGTGTATGAGGTTGACTTAGTCAGTGTAGTGTGTCAGCTATTATAATTTGTGCCAGCTGCACTGAGAGGGCATCGTCCGCATGATTTTTTAACCCTGTGGTTCAGGTTAATGAGTACGGTTTTACGTCCTTTTCTGAGACGACGCAAGTATTGTAACATTTACAGTTGTTAGAGCAAACCAGGGGAGCGGGCTCCTGAGCAAACTAATATTAATAATAGTTAGTATTTATATAGCGTATTTTCGTTCCAAATACGCTTTCACGTCGGGCTGTAGAGGCCCCGAAATGTTTCATCGTGTGCTCCACTCGACGTGAGTTTTTATCCACACAGGAAAATTCTCAAAAAATCAACCTCGGGAAATATCTTCCCATTCAGGGGAATTTCAACAATTCCCGAGGGTGGGTAAATCCCATGGTTGGGAAAAAAGAGGCCTCCAGATTTCCCGAGCTAAAAATTCATCACATGCAAACAACATGTGATTGCAAACAACCACGTTTGAGCAACTCCCATGGTTCACTCACGTGTGACCATGATAATCAAAATACAAATATCAGTAGTTTTCCATCATCCTTCAAATTCTTATTCTCAGCAATGGAAAATGATTTCCCATTAACGAACCTCTCGGTCCCACCATGCCACCTGTACCATTCCAATTAATGCTCATAACCCATGATGAAAAGGATAACAGACAACATCCATTTGTGGGGCAAAAGGGTTGAGAATGACCCACTCCTATACCCAGCAGGTCATGGCTAGACTGCTAGCAGCCCCTACTTTGGCGCACCCCAAAAGAAGTGCGCGCTAACCCCCGACGAACGCTAGAGGAGCGCCGAAGGCGCAAGCGAGTGCCGAAGGCGCGAGTCGCCGCGCTCCTCTGGCGTTTGTCGGGGGTTCGCGCGCACTTCTCTGGGGAAGCGCGAAAGGGGTTCGCGCGCACTTCTCTGCGGAAGCGCCAAAGTAGGGGCTGCTAGCAGTCTAAGCAGGTCAATGCACTAACTAGATACTGGTCTAGCTAAAATGAGAGGGGCCGGCCTCTCCAAGGGGATACATTGTCCCTGGGTTCCTATACCCGACTAGAGCTGCCACACAATTCCCGCGCCAGGTTCCTACCCCCAGGGCATGCAATCACAAACCCCTGGGGGGGCCTAACTCCTTGCTGGGGGGTGCAGTTACAACCTCCTCAGAAGGTCCTTAGATATTTTGGTAATTTAGACTCACGGTTACCATAGCAACCCCCCAACTGGGGAAAAGTGAGTCTATTGGGCCTAAGTGTAGCCTTCTTAGGAGCACTTCATGCCCGCAAATACACGAAGTGTATTACCCTCCATTCCCATGCATGGGTTTATTTATCCCATCGATGGGAAGACGATAATTACGAGGGATGGGATTTAAATTCCCCACAGCTGGGTCAGTAAGGAACTTAAATCCCATCCATGGGAATAATGTTCAATGGCATTGCGAATTAATTCCCAACCATGCCCCACAAATACACGAAGTGTATTCCCTCCATTCTCAGGCATGGGTTTATTTATCCCATCGATGGGAAGACGATAATTACCAGGGATAGGATTTGAATTCCCCAAAGTTGGGTCAGTAAGGAACTTAAATCCCATCCATGGGAATAATATTCAATGGCATTGCGAATTCCCAACCATGTGAAACTCATAAATTCCCACCCATGTGATATATTTTCCCATTGGGATGAACTTTAAAGCGGGACTGTCACGGTACGCGCATGCTCGAGCAAAGATCGCCGATCCCATAACTATCATTCAAAACGGGGATTCCCTGTTTAAATAAACCAATCACGGGACACTTCGTTTTCGCGGGAAAGTACCCACGCCCCGCGCGACGTCGCCTCAGGGAAAACATAATTTGGAGTTCATTCGTCAGGAGGCGACATTATGGTAAGTTTTTAGGGTTTTTTAGGCAAATGAGCTGCAAAATCGTTGTCAGAGGTGAAGATACCGTAGCCCTTGAACAATTTCCATGTCTCGTGGACCCTTTTGGATATCTAGATCCTGCTTTTATTGTGTTCCCAAGCCATTTTGGCGTAAGGACGACCTCGATTAGGCCTTTCTTGTTGGGCAGCCATCAGTGAAAATGACGCTCGAGTCTCATTCAATATAAAACGACAAACAATATTGCATCGACTCCAAAATTTTGTTACGATACTAAGGAGATCTCAGGAGAGAATACCCGTTAAGAATTAAGGGTAGATGGACCCCGAAACAACAAGATTTGAACGGATTCTACCAGCGTAATTCCTCCCTCTCACAGCCATCGTTCCGGCCCGGACCAAAGTGATCAAAATTCGCACATGCGCGTACCGTGACAGTCCCGCTTTAAGCATGGGAAAATCTGAAGGCCTCTTTTTTTTTCATCCATGGGATTTACTCAGCATTGGGAACTGTCGAAATTCCCATGAATGGGAAGATATTTTGTTTTTCTTAAGGAAGTCTATTAGTGACTGCTTATTAGTGCACTCTTTGGTAATTGTGATGGTTCTGATAAAAAGTACGTGTGACTGCGACTAATTGAAGCTGCAACGTTATTTAGAAAATGTAATTGCCAGTACGTTGTGTCAAAAAACGAATCATTAAGTTTGTCTGTGGCCACTAAAAGTCATTCTTCAAATATAGAAGAATGGTTTATTTGTACAGTACGGGGACATTCATAACAAATAGAATAACAGTTCCTATTGTTTGTATTGTTTGTATTGCGCGCCACTCATTTACAGTAAATACGTCAATGTTTCACCTTTCGCGAAGCTCCTGACGTCAGGAAATTTCTGTAAAAAAACAACCTTGGAAAATATTTCACACTCTAAAGCCGGGAAGGTCCAAATAACTTTGATCAGCATAGTTTTCCACAAGACGTTTAATAAAAGGCAAGTGGATTCTTGGCGAAGATGAAGGAAATGCGGTTAGCTCGTGCTCTTCTAGGCGAAATTTTGTTTGCGCTCATCAACTTCGCCGTTTCTCAGAAGAAAAATCCGCTTCCAGGAGTTAAATACGCTGGTTATAAAGCGGATGCTTTCTCAAGAATATTACACAGTACACTTGCGGTCAATAGGGTGAAAATCGTTGGGCAAATGTGCTTCTTCGTGTCTAAGGCATCCTTGGTGTATATCATTCAACTTTGAGAACAGAAAAGCTACAGGAGCTGCAAATATTGGTTGTGTATTACTCAAAACAGACAAGTACAATAGTGGAAACTTTCACTATATCATCACTTTTACCCTGCACCGGTAAGTTTATACCGGAGCTCCGGCGCGCGAAGTTCGCAAGCGGATGTTCCATAATATATTGCCCGTATTAGCCTTTGAAGGAACGAAGAAGAAATGGAACCCCCCTTAATGAAATCCTTGATCCGCCGTATACCAGGGTCTGGATGGAAGGTCTGGACGCCGCTTAAAATTTGAGAAAATTAATGTCGGTAGTCGGTTAAAATTTGCGGTCAGTAATCAGTAAAACTAAGTCAAATAATTGGGTAACCTCGTGAAGTTGAACTATTTTAATATTTAAAAAAATATGGGGTATTTATTATCACTGGAGTGCTCTGCCAGTACACGTCATGACATAACGCTTCTTTGCTTCTTGATTGGTCTGTTTACTTAACGGTTTCCACTCCTGATTGGCGAGAGATTCTGTATGTTCGTTAGTTCTCGACAGTCCTTTGAAATGCACTCTAATTATTAGGTGTACTTTAGTTTCCCTTGGTGTAAGCCATTATCTTGTTTGTATTACGGGGCGGCTACGGTGGACAGATTTTCACAGGTCAACTCGCTGGTACGGCCGTTTGTTATTTGCGATAATATATAGATTTAGCCACTGGCTAAAAGCAGAGCTCCCGGTTACATATTTTTGTGTGTTAATGAGACAAAAGGTAGCCATTGTACATAGATAGCCTTGCACCGTCATACCACGCGACCACGCAGTTGCACCCCCCTTGCCACTAAGACAACTTCACCCAAGTTTGGTTGTCTGAAGTTCATCCCTTCCCGAGATATATTCTTTTTCTCCTATGATGACGTCAACCACGTGACCATGTAGTTGCAACCCCCTTGCCACTAAGACAACTTCACCCAAGTTTGGTTGTCTGAAGTTCATCCCTTCCCGAGATATATTATTTTTCTCCTATGATGACGTCATCGATGACGTCATACCACGTGACCATGCAGTTGCAACCCCCTTGCCACTAAGACAACTTCACCCAAGTTTGGTTGTCTGAAGTTCATCCCTACCTGAGATATATTCTTTTTCTCCTATGATGACGTCATCGATGACGTCATACCACTTGACCATGTAGTTGCAATCCCCTTGTCAATAAGACAACTTCACCCAAATTTGGTTGTCTGAAGTTCATCCCTTCCCGAGATATATTATTTTTCTCCTTTGATGACGTCATCGATGACGTCATACCACGTGACCAAGCAGTTGTACCCCGCTTGCCACTAACACAACTACACCCAAGTTTGGTTGTCTGAGGTTCATCCCTTCCCGAGATATATTCTTTTTCTCCTATGATGACGTCATGGATGACGTCATACCACGTGACCATGTAGTTGCAACCCCCTTGCAACTAACGCAACTTTCCCGTCCCCGACCCTCCCCATACCCAAGTTTGGTTGCCTGTGCTTCATCCCTTCCTGAGATATGATAATAAACGGAAAAGGGTCTTGGTTTACCTGTGGTGGGGCACGCAGACCGACACGCACGGACGCGCCCGCGATACCCAAATGGGAATACCGCTGAACCATGAAAAATGAAGTCGATCGTATACCTGAGTTCTACTTTGAGCTATTGTATTCTTCCTGCGATACCTACGGTGCTCCGCTCTGCGGCCTTCGGCCGCTAAGGAGCTCCGCTAAAATGATGGAAATTGGGAATAATTTTAAAATGCTTTTGTCGAGTCGCGCAGGTAGTACAGATAATTTCCCTGTCCTTTACGCTCAATTATAGTATGGATTGAAGCATATTTACTTGACTTGAGGACAAAGATGAAAGAAAAAAAAAAATAGGACCATACTTCCAGACAAAGAGCTGAAGCGTCGTATGGCGACCGTACGGTTCTTACGCCCACGCCAGAGATTTCTGCCCTGACAGTCGCTATCCTGGTGTTGAATTGCTCAGTAGCTAGATACCTATGGGTGAGAGTACGCCCGGCCACCAGACCATATAAGGACGCCCCTTGTACCGTTAGTGAACAATCAACAATAATCATGCACCGCCAACGTATTTATAGGCCTGATCAGTGTGTAAGAGTTCCATGTGGGACACGTTGTTGTTTGTTTTTCTTTTTAACTAGTTTATCTAATCTGGCTATTAAGTACAGAAATCTTTCTCAGAGTTGCAGTTTGACGTGTTTTACTCATCATAATCCAAAACTACGCATTATAATGACACGAGGAGTTTCTTTTTAAGTTTTTCTTTTGCGCATGCGCGCACACGTCATCTCGTCTTTTATTAGTTTCCGTGAACAGACGGCATCAATTTCCTGAAAGATCATCTAAGGATGCCCAGTGTTTTATACTCTTTGCTTCTTAGAGACAGCTATTGTCTGTCCATTTATTCGAATATTTCCGTTGGTGTTTCTGTACGATCCTGTGTCGTCCTGTCATTGGATTAGTGAACATCACATTTGCACCAGGATTTCCACTGAAAAATAGTTTCAAAATTTATGTTTAGTATTCAGCGCCTCTTTTGTCTTAGATTTACCCTACAAAAAGACCAATTGAAACTCAGTAATCTGGTAGTTTGAAGCGTCACTTCAGAATATACTTTTTCTATATCGTACGAATTGACCGTGCCAGCGCATAATTTGTAAAAATGTCGGTAGCTAGCCGATAAACATTTGCTTCTCGTTAATCGGCAAAGGCGGCAGCTTTTATGCCCATTTCACGTTTGTCGCGTCGGTTAACCACACACAGGCCCTGTAATTTATCAGGGCCCATGTGAGCAGCTTTTTGTTTTCAATCCGTTTTCAATCTTGGGTAATCGATGCGCACTATTGAGAATTTTTCAGGTCCATTCTCCAAGTCCGTTCTCATGTCTAGAGCTCCCCGGATTGTATTTTCTGCAGCTAGCGGAGGCTTTTGGCTCTTGGGAATCGATTTTTTTAACCCGATTCTGGGTTTCCGGATTGAAAGTTCGTTATGTTTTCTGTGTGATCTTATCTACCACGCATGCTCACAAATCGGATTCCCCAGAACCCCCGAATCTTGCCGCTGGCCAAAAGATGACGGGCTCTTGGTACGAGATTGCAAGATTCGAGGCTCTGGGGGAACAATATTTGTGAGCAAACGTGGTAGATCAAGAACATACAGAAAGCATAGCGAGCTTCCAAACCGGAAACCCAGAATCTGGCTCAAGAAAAAACGATTCCCCCAGAGCGAGATAAATCTTAATGCTGGCCAAAAGATGACGGGATCTGGGTACGAGAGTATGGCTTAGTTTCAACGTTGGGTTGTTTCTCTCGACGGCACCGTATCAAAACTTGCGCAAGCGTCAGTCGCTGTCACCAGAGCCTGGAAGCACCCCATGTTCAACAGAACAAATGTATGGAGTCTCCATGTCAAGATGGTGCGAGTTGTTATCCGATTTACGAGACAGATGACTACAGATGTGTTTGTCCGAAAGGGGCGACGGGAAGGCACTGTGAGATATCGATTACCACACGCGCAGAAGTCCTCTGAAATTAAACCTCGGGTAAGACATATGAGAAATTTACCTATTCCTACAACAAAATTTGCAGATACTCGAGAAACAACGTCTTTTGTTCGCCATTTCGTTCTTTACCACAGGAAGCCCGCGCGGATTCGTATAAAACACGACAACACTTTTCTTGATATGACTGTCATGTGCAGCAGACAGGTATTGATTTTCTTCTTCATAACAGGAACGCTAGCAGTAGAGCGTACTACGTGAAGACTGGGTCCAGCTACACTAAAGTCTACTGTCACTTGGATGAAATCCCCGGATGTGGCGAGGGAGCCTGGACACTAATCATGAAAACAGACGGGACAAAGGTACAGCACAGGGAGCCCGAACTGCAGATCGTTAATGCATCTTTTAGCCTCCTTTTAGTGCAGCTCTCCAAAAAATAAATATTGTAATATGTCCTAGTTCTCCTGTAGTCGACGCATTTATTTTGCTCCATTTCTGTTGGATTGAAGTTCACGTCATTTGCAAAGGACAATCAGAACGCCTGCTCACTATACAAGTTTTTTAAGACGCCCAAAAAAGTTCCCTGTTGGTACCATGACAGACCGTGGACTTGAGAAGCAGAATGACTTGGCTGTATCTTTCATGCAAATTTGGATTATTCAACATTGCAGCATACATGCATATACGAAGTCTATTAAAATAATGCTAAGACTGCTACAAAATACGACTACTAGAACCAGAGAACTCTACCCTGGGTACCAGAGGCTCGAAGCTTAGTAAATTATGCGTTTTGTTTGTAAACGAGTGAAGCTTGGAGACTGTGGTACCCAGAGTTAGGAGAACTAAGTTACAGTAAGACGTAAGTTATTGTTTGGAAATGCTCTTAGCAAAAAAGTCGCATTTTAAAAGATCTGCAGTTTGGGCTCCCTGTGCTGGGGTGAGATCAAGTGTCACACGCGCGGTGTATCTTAGGGGTTTGAATTTGAGGACCTCGTCTATACCATAGGCTCGAACTATGGGGTGAAAATACCCTATTTTCATTTCAACCTGGCAAAACAAATGGAGTAGTGCCAAAGATCATTCATGATGTCTTTTACTTGTGTGCCGAATTTGTTGGAATTTCGAGTAAGTGACAGAATAGTCCAGTTTCGAATTCTCCACACCGCTGGATAGGCATCGACGGCGCATAATTACAGTGGGAGCCTCAACTTGAAGTCGAAAAACGTTGTGAACACCGACGAGAAACTGATGAAGCTTGCATGGAGACAACAGACAAACTTGAGGAACTTTTTTGGACTTGATGGTATTGACACCTTTTTCGGCTTCAATTGAGGCTCCCAAGTGTTTTCGTCGTTATCATCCCGACCAAAACATATGTGGTAAATGCTCATTGCATTTGTTATGCGTTTAGTCTTCGAAACTCATCTGAAATGTGAAATGTGCTCTAAATATGCTTTTTCAGCAACATTTGAATACTCCTCCACCTACTGGAAAAACCAGACCGCATACAACATAGAAGCCGGTAAAACCGGTTTTGATGGATACGAGACTGCAAGCTTCCCACGTACTGGACTTTCAACTTCACCCGTCTGTGTTTTGGAATGGCAACAGACCCCAGTAATAACATCAACTGGGTTGGACTGAACTACAGGTAAACCGATGTTTCGAGTTCACGGTATACTCAGTGGCATTAAGGCATGGCTCTAAAACGAGGTCCTGCTTTTTTGTAACTTCGTTATTTTTCTACGAAAATATTTCAAACTTGGCCGACGAACACGTTTTGGAATTCTGATTTCGATAAAGTAGTTGTTGCCATGGTAACGATGTCACGTGACTCACCATCCGCCATTTTGGATGAAATTTTTAGCGCCCGTGCAAGTATGTAGAGAAGATGAAAAATAGAAATTTCTTTTCAGCATAATCTTTCTATCATTAGTCTTTATGTAAACCTAATTGGATATCGTGGATCATGTTTTAATAAAGACGTTTTTTCACAATATCATATATTTAAAAAGCACGAAAATCTGATAACTTCTTTATTCTTGAGAAATTCCAAGATATCCAATTAGTTTCATTAGAAGGAAGTTGTCCTGTATCTAAATATGTGTTAACCTTTCAATTTCACCTTTTTCTGTGTATCTTCAGAGGGTCTAAATAAAAAATCCAAGATGGCCGCCACCGAGTCACGTGATAACCGTTTTCCTTGGTAACGAAATAGAGCGGATTTCAGATGACTGTCGTGTTTGCGATTGGTTTGCTTTCTCATTGGCTGCTTATTTTTATCAACAATCAAATTGCCATATCAAGATAGCAGTGTCGACTTCTAGACAATGACCGGGCTTCCTGTGGTATCTTGTCTACTTGTTGCCAGGCTCTTGACCGTGAACAACACAGTGGAAAATGCACATAGCATCTTTCCTCGAGTATATTTGAGTTTTGGTTGAGTTTTAAGCTTTCTAAGCCAATTGAATAGTGAAAAAAATACTGGGATTCTAAATATGGTATGCAGATATTTCCTTATAAGGAAGTTGGAGAATGTCGACACTTTTTCAAGGGAACTATCTGATATGGAACTAATTACAAGCAAGGAATTACTAGCCATTGGTTCGGCTCCTGATTGGCTAGGCTGGAAACCATTCAGCAGTAAGTTGTAATTACTCTTGTTTCTGATTGGCTAGTGATTGCACAATTGCGTTTACTTTCACGATGGTCATCTGAAATCTGCTCTATGTCAAAATAAAGCTCTTGTTAAAATTATTGTACTGACCAATTTTGATGATGATCCATGCAATAGAACACGAGTTATGAAAAATAATCCCTTTTTCAGGCAAATGGTTTTGAGCCATGCCTTAACGCCACTGAGTATATACCTACCTATTTCAACCAAGATCATTCGGCCTTGAATTATCAAATCTACGACCAACCCAAACCGCATTTTGTATGGGTAGAAACTAAAGCTCTTTTTTTATAAAACTTTTCTGTTCTGGATGCTAAATTGTGCCCTTTAAAGCTAGTAATAGCAAACAATGAATTCCGCTGAGTATGATATATGGATACTTTATTCAGATCGAGGGGGTGTTATCCATCAAAGCCGAAGGCCGAGGTGGATAACACCCTGAGCTGAAAAATTATCCATATCATACGAAGCTGAATTCATACCCTGCTTGCAGGGGTTTAGATGGTGTTTTTATGGCGAGAAACCCCGAGAAACTCGAAATCCGTGCCCGTCGGCGCCATCTTGGATTTTGTGGACGCGCGGCACTGGAGAGAGCAAAAAAATGACACAGGTGCTCTGTCCCAGTGCCGCGCGTCCACAAAATCCAAGATGGCGCCGACGGGCACGGATAGTTTCTCGGGGGTTTCTCGCCAAAAAAAACACCATCTAAACCCCTGCAAGCAGGGTACCGAATTCATGAATCGTTTAACTTATTAATTTCCCCGCTTTACGTCTTTGACAGAGCAACCTGCCTACAAGCGCGTGACGTCACGCGTGCAATAATTTTCAAGTTATCCAATCTGTGACGTCATCATTGCAATACTGAGTCGCTGGCCTTTTAAACATCAAGAATTCGCCAGTTGCGCTCGATCAACCAACCAATATGTTGAATTAATAATTATGTTCAGTAGTTAACAATTAACTCGCGTACTCAAACAGTGAGACGATTTAGGCCTCCTTCCCAGATAACGTTGCGGTCTGCGAAGCGGAAGGCTTCTGACCACGCTTTTTAAAATAGCTGTGTATTTGTGCCGAACCAAGGAAGTGGTAGGCGGGGAGGATTATTATTATTATTTTTTTTTTGATCTTTTTATTTATTTATTTTACAAGAATTACATGATATTACACTACGTCTACAACAATTATAAAAAAAAGGAAAAAGGCACTCAGCAAAATATGTATATATATATACATAATATCTATTATTGAATAAGTTGCTTGATAGGTTCCCATTTGTATAGGCGGGGAGGATGGAGTTCCATTGTGATCGGACAGGAATGCTCGTTAGAGAATATTTCGTACGACTGTGAAATAGTTACGATATGGATCCTGACCAGTGCTTTGTAAGCGCCGTATATACTTTGGAGTGGTATACTGTCACACTGCAGCAGATATCCCACGCGCTTCACTATTCTGGTATATAACACGAGCCTCCACGCGATGGTGCATGCTAAGAAAATACAAGCACGACAAGTGGGATATTCTGCAGTATGCCACGATCATTCATTGTATAACTATTTTATCATACAACACGCTACAGAATAAAGGCAACGTTTTACATAAATGCAGTGCACGATGGGGAAGGTTGATTGAAACACGCCGATATACAACCCCATTCCTGCATTCTGATTGGCTGTATTTTCTGTTGCGTGGTATAAATAGCGGTATTATGCCGTACCATGTCTAAGTCATTTCTCGTGTTCTGATTGGGTGTATTTTCTTAGCGAAGGGAAAGCCCTGGGATCGAGGTTGTTTATTTTCTGTGGCGTGGTATAAACAACGGTATTGCGCCGGGTCGTGTGGCCACAAGCACGGACTACAGACAAACCAGACTCAATATCAACAGATTGGGCTCCGATTCTCCCAGACTCTGTCTCATTACTAATACAACCTTGTTACTTATTTTAAGTGCCGATTCCTTGTTCTCCGTTTTATTGGTGATGGAAAAAGACGCGATAATCTATTGGGCGAAACCGCTGGAAATCCTTGATTGCCAACTCGTCTCTACAACGCAACTGCAACAAAGAAGGGTTCAACGTCAATCGGCTACGATGAGTGTTCGAATTGGAATTATAGGAAAGGATGACGATAATTGTGGTAGATGCGATTCTACTCTAGGATTTGGCATTCCACGAGGATACACTTGCGTTAACAACGGGTCGAGGTAGGCAGAGCCAGGAGTCCATGGGAAATCCAAACACTTCTTATTCTTCTACAATTGGAAATCCCAGTGGGTACTCGAAAGGGGGCAAAAAAATACCTGACCCATAAATTTCATTGCCCATTCCATTTTAATGTTTCCCGGAAATAGCTGCTGCCAGAAGTATCAACACCCCCCCCCCAAAAAAAAAAAAAAAAAAACGCCGCGGACTTTTCTCCCCCCCCTCCCCCCATCCCCCCCAATACCTGGTAGAATTTTCAAACCGGCAAAAAATACTTTTACTACAAATTTCATACCCCAAAAAGTAGGCGTCGGATCGACCCCTCGTCATTTTTATATTCGAGTACTCCCTGGGTGGGAAATACCATTTTTTCTCGGGCCATGGGGGGTTCGGTCGAACCCATCGAATCCCTCCATCCTACGGGACTGAACTCGAAAATCAAGAAAATGTAAACCCTGTTTATGTTGATTACATTTCATAGGCCAAGCACTGGTAATATTGCATGCTACAATCCCGACAACGGGAAAAGGGCCATCCCTGCGTTTGGATACATCTTGGCACAGTAATTTACTGCGGGAAGATGACCACGAATTTCAGGGAGAGACATCATTCAACATGGCAGCCGACCATATACGAATTATAGCTGACAAAGTGTTTAGACTTAGCTCATTGGCATTTTGATAAAACGTTTCTGCATTGAGTTTTAAAATACTGCACATGATCAGAAATGGGACTGCTCCACTGGTCCATCGTATATGTAAATAAATACCCCATTCACACCAAAACCATGTTCAGTTAAAGGAGCTCTCGCACGCTTGCTGGCCACTTCTCTGATAAGAAAGTAGCTCAAATCGCAATCCAATTCCATCCTCTTGAGAACAGGTCAAAACAGCTTAGAATTGCATTTGTCTAACACTTGAAAGTTTTGTCTATTAATCTGGAGGATTATTTTGATTACTACGGGCAAATGTACAATATGTGTTTTCACGGATACAATTTTACCTATTTTAAGGGTCCACGGTGGACGAATTTAAGCGTGCGAGTGCCCCTTTAAACAAGGTTTTCTTCGCCTCACAACACGGGAAGTTTCTTTCTGCGATAAACTCTTACTAGCTAAATGATCACCACAAAACGTCACATGGATATTACGAGATGGTGCTCCTCATAATTACAATAAATAGCAGAAAAAACCAGAGAGTGGTCATCACGGAGTCATTAACAATTGAAAATGATGATTTTATGATTTAGGTTAAAAAAAAAATACAGCACTCACGTTTACAAACGAACACACAAACACAGAATTGAAAACTAAATATTAATTATTTTCAAAAAATAAATTTGTTTCAAATAGTCGATAATGAAGTGGCAAACTGAATTTGACTAAGCAAAGAGTTCTTGTATTAACTTTAGGAATGTGAATTAAGCTCGTGAGCGTAGAGGAATATATACTCTTTATTTGTTTTGCGGGAAATTTCAGATCCTCCCTCCCTTCCCTTTAGAGCCGCTACGCAGGCTAGTTGCTATTAAACGGTGGCTTGATGTAGGAGTTTTTTGTAAGTCGAGCATGGGGGTAAAACAAGGGTGCAATCTTAGTCACTTGTTCAAATATGTGTGAACGATGTGTCGACTTTTTTTCTTCTGAATTGATAATGCCCGCCTAAGAAAGGTGTTAGCTCTGAATGCTGACGATCTCGTTCTGTTGGGGGTCGGAATCATGGTGATGGCTTTTGTACATAATCTGCTAAACAATTAAAATTAAACAATTTTATTGCTAGATTAACAAATGGTGTCAGGATTGATTGTTCTCAATCTGATTGGTGAGTTTTGTTCAGCCTTGCCCGTTTTCTTTGTCCACACTGTTAACGAAAAGGCATCGTCGAATAAAATGGATGGGCGCCACAATATGTTGGGTGAAAGGTAGGCCATATAGAGTGCTGGCTGTGGCTATGGCAACTTGCGGAGATAATATGGGCTGTTAAAAAAAAATTGCCGTAGGCCCGATCAACAAAGAACAAAAAATACTCGATCACCACTGTGGAAATTCCAGTCTCCTGCACAACCCCTGTGGAAATTTCAAGCAACCGCTATGGAAATTTCACATCCTCTTGTGGCCCCTGAGGAAATTCCGGTGTAAAATGAATGGTCCTGGGGGACGGATATAAAAAGTGGAGCAGCACTGTATGGTATTTGTTTTTGGAGGACAAAAATTCCGCAAAATCCCCTTCTCTGTTACGTATATCTTTGTCTGTTTCTCTCCAAATAATAAGTCACGAAAATGTTTCACGGGTGTCAGCTATTCTTCGATTATTACAAGAGAGTTACATTTTCTGGCAATCTTTATTCAAAGCTTTTAACAATTTTTATTCTCTTTAAATATAAGCGATACTTCTCTCTTATTCCAGAACTCTGTCTATTTTGCTGCCAACGTGTTTTAATGTTGACCAAAAAATACATAATTTATGACAACATTTGGTCTTAACGACCATATTTATAATTTATTCAATTAAAAAGAGTAAAATTTTGTCGTTGGCTGCTTGATAAAGTCGTCCTGTGCCAACGTTACATTTTGTCCCTTATCTCCTTGAAACGCTGTTAACGCTGCTTGGGGAAAGTCGTCCTGACCCAGATGTATTCGTTCTGTCAAACGAAACGAAAACATAACATCAAAAACAACAACAAATAAATAACATACACTAAAAGAAAGACACAACAAGAATATGCGATCTGTGAATCCAGGAACAAATGTCCCGTACATTATTTTTACGTATGGAAAATATTTTGCGATGAAAGTAGTATAAATGGAGACAAAGCACACAAAAAAGAACGAAAAACAGACACTAGAAACAAAAAGCGCGAAAGAAATAAAAGACACAAAGAGGGAGAAACATACACAGGGAACGATACAAAAACACAGAACGAGAAACAGACACAAAGAAAGAGAAACGGACAGGCAGATGGACAAACGGTGGTATTAATCAATGCCGAGAACCTTCGATGCTTGTCATTTCTTCAAATAAAATGTTTGGCTTATCTCCGGTGTAATAACCTGTGAGTGCGCACGAACTGCGTCACAAAGCTTCTTTGTTTGGTAGAACGAATCAGGATGAACAAGAAACACTGAACACAAAGGTGTCCTCGGAATGGTTATTACACCGGAGTTAACCCACATGTTTTTTTTTCTAGTCATATATTTTACAGTCGATCAGAAAGTGTTTCTCGTCCTCCATTTGCTTACAGCTGGAGCACAGTCTTTGTTATTGGCTCACATACATTCTAGTATGACGTCCCCTTTCTATTCCTAGAGAGTGTTCGCTTATGTATGTTATTTCCTTGCTCTAACGGCCATGACCCTCCCCCCCCCACACACACACACACAAAAAAAATAATTATAAAATGCATGATTATCGCCCTAAATTCTAACTAGGATGTACAGGGCCTTCTCACGACTTCGATTCGATAAATCGATTATTTTTAGTTCTTTTTACTGCTACTAACGAATGAAAACAATAACCAAGGAGTGGCTGACACAGAGGTTCTTTGACGTTGACATAACCGCGACTGATGGCGGCTCTTTAGAAAAGCTAGACTACTTGCAGTCCCTTCTTTGGCGCGGGAATGTCCGTAAAAAACGAGCGCAGGAAAAAAAGAGCGCCGATGGTTTGAAGTGCCGGAGGCACGAGGGAGAGCCGAAGGCGCGAGTAAGAAAAAAAAAAAAGAAATTATAATTACACTTCTCGTCATACCTGCTATATTTCTTGCCTTGGTAGAATCCCTCTTGAAATTGTCTTCTTCTAGCTTCAAGTTTCGAGTTTCTTTTACATCAGGCGTATCCCCTATAGTCCCAATACCTCCCCATTGAGCACGTGCTGACAAGACTAACGCTGCCACTAAAATAGGACGGCCAAACTCTTCTTCGCCATTATAGTATACCTAAAATAACCTATCAAAATTTTTCGCCGATTTCACGCGTACTTACTGCAACGACTTTCTTGAATGAACCAGCCGTCTGGTGTAGGTATCTTTAAATAGGCAATTATAAATCAATTACAGCCTCAATGCGTCACAATTATACTACGCGACTCTCAATAAGACTTAAAAGCAGCGCTTTAATTGAAAGGCAATATCCCGCCACCGGAATACAATTCGATTCAATTTACCACGACTTTAGTGTTCGCGTATTTGCTCACCATAGTAGGCAAGGCAAAGACAGAGGCGGGTGTGTTAATTGTTTATCAATGATTCCCTAAGTTTAGACAATGACAAGACTACGTTTTAATCAGTGAAAAACATTTTAGAACTAAATGTTATATCATGATTTCTGCCAACTGAGACGTATCGTAATTCGCACACGTGAAAAAATACGACAATTTCCACTAATTGCGAATTCACCGAATCGTAAACTTTTCACAAAAATAGTATTGACCTCGTAAAATAAAAAGAATAATACATGGACGCTTGGAGAGATGGAATTCATCATCTCGTGTTCAATTTTGATATCAGAATTTGAACACTCGAATATAAATGCCATATCTCCGCGCGCACATGTATTATTCTCTATTAATTTTCCTAGTGAAAACTCTATTTTCAAGGAGAAAAAAAAAGGGGAAGTCAACGCGAATTCGATTTCGAAAAAATAAATAGGAGTGATCAACGATTATCGTCAGTTTGCTGGTCGGACAGTGTTAGGAAAGCTAAATGTTTCGTTTTAGATATTTTATCTCACATTTTCGTTGGTGTCATAAGAATAAGAATTCCGCATAAAAAGATGAACATTTTTGGATATTTGACTCTCAAAAAGAAAGGCCCACACTACGATATCAACCTATGGCTTATATCGCCATTTGCCTCTTTTTGAAATGTTCTTCCAAAAATTGCCTGATATTTGCCTTAGAAGGCCAACTACTGCACATCAAGAGTAGTCCACCTTCCCTACAGTTGACCTTCTTGTAAGTCACTTTACTTTGCCCAGTATCAACAAATATCCACTTAAATATCGCCAAGCATTATCTTAAGACCACATCTTGATAAATATTTGTTGTGGCTATATTGCCCTGTTACCCCAATCGCGGCGATACATACAAGACACCAAAAATGGCCTAAAAAGGTCGCTTGCAGTTTTAAAAAAAAAAACTATAGTCGATTGAATTTCTAAACCTTTCACATCCGCCATCTCACAAGTCAAGAACATGCCGAATAGAAAACATATTGCTGTGAGAACTGTAAAATGGTTGAAAGCGGGCAAATGCCATGGCGGGAATGCAAGGAAAACAACTGCATGCCGTTAAGCTTTTATCAGCGATTCAGGTCGAACACTGTCCAACAAACTGTAAAAGGAATTTGAAAAGCAAACCTGAACTGAGAAAATATAACAACCAACAGCAAAAAAAAAAAAAAAAAAAAACACACAAAAAAACTCGCAATTTGCTTTACATTTAAGATCCAAAACGTGATATTGCCGTAAATTATTAGAAACTGAAATCGGAAATGTAAGAACAAAGAGGTAACAATGTATATAATAGTGCGATTACATGAAAAATGTAAATTTTTATTAATCGTTAGAAAATATTTTTGTGAAATTTTTAGTTGTACCTATTAAACGAAATAAAGCTATTGTCAATTTATGCAGTGCAAATGTTGTACGAAATGACACGAGCTATATAAAACAAAATCAATGGAGCTCGTTTTTTATTATTCAAAACTGTTTTATGTCCAAACTAGTTATACATATAAAAGCACTCCCTAACAATGGTGCTCGTTTTCTGTTATTCAAAAACTGTTTTATGTCGAACTAGTTATACATATAAAGCACTTCTCTAAACATATGTTGCCCGTTTTCTGTTATTCAATACTGTTTTATGTCGAAACCAGTTATAAAAAGCACTGCCCTGACATAAGCAACTTAAGCTGTACAAACAACGGTGTGAGATGTCTTTGCCGGCGTATATTATACCTGCCCTTTTGTCCCATATCAAAGAAAGCAAAACAAAATACCGTTATATCCGCCCTGTTTATAAATTGTAAACTAATACTTCCTCTCCTGCTGATCACTTTTGAAAATTGTAAAATAAATAAGCCGATAGTATAACCCCTTACGATGGGTGTCCATTTTAAAAGGAAGTCGCACCTGTTGTGATGAGCCGAACAATTTAGATCTGATCAAAACCGGAATAAACTTTTTCTTTGCGTTTTCAAAAAAAAAAAAATCGCATCCACACATCGTAGCGTTTTGAATCGTTTCTACCCGTCCAATGAATTAATGCTTCCTAACGGAACGCAGTGTAGTGTAGGAAGGTTTTTCATTCCGGCTTGAAGCTATGTTTCATTGTCATAAGACAATGCGCACAAGTATTTTGTTATAAACAAACATATAGAGATATGAGTTTCCATTGCAATCAACTATTGTAGCTAGAAGCAACGATAATTTCGTTAACTATCACTTCTCGCCAGATCTTGACAGCTTCGTGCTGTCAAACTTATCGCCTTTGTATGATGTTAACCCTTGTTAAAAGTATTATTAGTGTCACAACCATGCCCAATAAAGTGCCATATTTAACCTTAGTTGTCCGACAACCTGGCAATGAATACGCCGTATCGTTTTGAAAACGCTAATCGGCCGTATTGCGCATGTGCGACACATGCGCATCGAGATTCCGCGAAATAATCTGACCTCATCGTTTTCGCAAAGTTCCTTTTTTGGGCGAATTCGCTACACGGTATCGTTTTAAATAAAATCCACTCTGGATAGCGTTTTCAAAACGTTGCGTTTTCGGTCATCTTTGTCATCGTATACGTGTGGAAGTTAGCCGCATTCGTAACAATACGCAATCGTGTGGACGGGTTTACAGCAATTTTATTGTTCCTTTTTCAAAACGTTGCTTGGGTATTTGTCCTTTTCCTGTTCTGCCAGTCAAACCATCTATTAAAGGCCCATCACCAACCGAGAGCCTTTGCGGACTCTTAGCCAATCAGAGCACCCGAAAAACAATGGATCAGTTTGAAGACAAAGAAAACGGGGCGCAAAGCCTCCCGGTTGGTGATGGGCCTGCGAATCAGGCCCTTGCTCTGTCTTTCCTAGTGGTGCAGTCGCACGGCTGCGTTAGGCGAAACAGTTGCAAGGACCTGGTTGCACAGCGTGTAAAAAGCGCTTGTCTCTCATCCCTATGTACCGGGTTCGATTCCCAGTAGAGGCGGTTGGGATTTTTTCTCTGCTGTTTCGAACCTTGAGTTCATCGTGGGTTGAAGTGACTCGTCATTTCTCCTGTGTTTCGCGTCTTTCGATCGGTTGAGACAATAAACCGAAGGTCCCGTCTTACTATAATACACCCTTCACCAAAGTTGTTCACGATGGACGTGAAAAAAACGCTGGTCCGCCTTGCTCAGTGACAGACCTCACTACAATATGTGATATGTAGCCCCACTGTAAAACTGCAGTCGGCATCTTAGAGATGAGACATTTCGCAATTTGTAAAGCGCGTAGAACCTGAAATAAGCGCTGTAATACATACATTTTTTTGACGAAAAGCCGCAATCAAAGCATGTTTTAAAAATTCCCAACGCAAACCAACGATTTTGTCCGTACATGAATATAAAGTTCTGAATTATTTAGAAAAGAGGCGTCTAATTCCTTTTCTATATCATCTAAATTATAAAAGGTTTTCCAAATCGAAGATATTAAGATTATAGCGATCGCCCACCTAATGGCTCGCTGCCTTCCCTAATTCTCGAGTAAACTGGCAATGATCCGATGAAATTGGCTCAAAGCAGCAGGATAAAACTTTAAACTTCTGATTGACTTCAGATATCATAGATTATAAAACATCCTTTTAGATGACACATGCTCGGGTTTTATGTTTAACGATTGATTCTCAGGTCTAATGTCTTAAGTAATCCTGGATGATTTCTTAAAGGCGATATCCATATCTTTTAGACATTTAAACTGCGCAACATTGTGTCCTGCTTGTATCCCGTAGTGGCAAAACTAGGAAACATCGAACTTGTGTGTCTCGGGTACATAAAATGTTCTCTTGTCTTGCGAAAAAAATATTATCTCTTGTCCAGGCTACAGAATTTGTTGCGCGCGATAATGCTTCCCCCCACCCCCCCGCGTCTAAACTGGGAAAACAAGATTGAAACATGTTTCCGCCTACGATGTCAGCTTGCAAGCTACATGTGCGACAAGCCTTTATCCACAGGCTTCCCACGCTACTGATTTGTGTGAAGAATTACGGTCCAACTAATGTATGGTCAGATAAATCATCAGAAAAGTACGATAAAAAATAAGAATACAGAATTGTTTTACAACATCATCTAGCGCTACTTCTTCTGATATCTGAGACGACTTTCATGCTTTCATCCGCTATTTAACCATTATCTGTGAGGTTGCGCAGAATATCGTCGGATATTTAGCCGACGAGGGACGCAGTCCCGAGTTGGCTAAATCAGACGATATTTCAAAAATCTCGCAGGATAATGGTTTATTATTCAGCACATCGATAGCACAAAAAACCCTGAAAAAATATTACTTTTGTGTATTATTTACGAGCTGAAAACATCATACTTCACTCAGAGACGGATATCGCAGGATATATCTGTCATGTACAGAAGACAGCTATTGGGGTTCCAATGAACATATTGGGCAGTGCATCGATGTGCTGATAATAATACTGATTATAATAGACCCCCTTCGGCTTGGGCGTATTGTTTTCCCATTTCAGATCGAGTGGCATTCCCATGAGTATTCTCTCTTTGTTCTTCTGTTACGCACCGAAGGATATATGAAAATGGAAGCATCCAAAAGGAAGACAATTATTCATATGAATGCCAATGCCGAGGAGGTCTATTTTCCTGCCTTTCTTTGCTAAGATATAACAGATATAAGGGAAAATACTTACAGAACTTCGAAATAAGATAGTTCCTTCCTTAAAGGCCCATCACCAACCGGGAGCCTTTGCGCCCCGTTTTCTTTTGTTTTCAAATGGATCCATTGTTTTTCGGGTGCTCTGATTGGCCAAGAGTCCGCAAAGGCTCTCGGTTGGTGGTGGGCCTTTAAAGGGGCTGTAGGCCTACTTTGGGATCTTATCTCGCCGCGAGTTTATACGAGATAAGGCGAGATAAGGCGAGATAAGGCGAGATAAGGTGAAAAATGGTCCAATTGTAATTGAAAGGCAAGATAGATCTATCTATCTATCTATCTAAAATGGACAGCCTGAATTAGCAATTTCTAAGTTATGATTTGTACTGCGAGATAAAACGAGATAAAGCGAGATAAGGCGAGATAAGGAAACATTGTACCGATTAGGAGCTGCGAGATAAAGGCTAAGTCACGGTGTTTTGAATGAATTCGTAAATAAAGCTCTAAATTTGTATGAACTCATCTCCAAATCACTCATATCACTTGATATTAGCCTAATAAGCAATGCAGGCAAGCTTTATCAGCAAGACAACATATTTTCGTACAAATATTGATGTACTTCAAACTTCCTTTCCATCCGCTTTATAATGGGTCCAAGAAGCCTACAATCATGATCGTTTTGTAGTTAAACGGTTATTTAACAAATGCAGACTAGTATTTTGGCTATCCATCAGTTATTTCAATGTTTTTTACATCACCGGAAGTGTGCTAAAATCGTTAATAAGGTAGTTTTGCAACGTCGGCAGGTCGGCGAAATTTGATTGATTTTTGATATTTTTGATACCATCGAAACTTTAAGACACAATAATTATTTTGATTATAAGCAAACATTAGCCGCATCGCAACATGGGCAGCACTAAAAGAAAAGTTTGTCGTCCGTTGCTAGAACACCAATTGATAAATGAAATATGTGAAATGTTTATTGGTTTTCCGCCTCCAACGTCATATTATGAAAACAAAATAAATGGATCGATTGTTTCGAGATAGATATGGCAAAGGAACACTTTTTTGTTGTTGCTTTTTTTTTTTCATATTTCAATTTTTTATTTCAATTTTATTTTACATTTACTTTTTTATTTACTTTTTATTATTCAAATCATACCCCCCCCTTTCTTCCCACTATTTATATGCCCCTAGCATCCCTCCCTTCAGAAAAAAAAGACAACTACACGACACAGACAAAACACAGAGGAGCAAGGTATGGTCCACATCAACCCCAAGTCACCCCACCACCAATGTCCATCTCTATAATATTAACCAACCAGCCCAAGAAGGGGTTCCCACTTTTTTAAATGTATTTCAAGCTTTTGCTTTTGTTTTGCTATGTGGTATTCAATCTTATAAAACGGATAAGAAGACATTTAGACTATTGAACGAAAGCAACATATCTTTTTGTTTGCATGAATAAATAAAATATTTAGTCAGCAGAATAATAAAATTAATTAACATAAGATGATCTTCACTACTAAATAAAACAAATGTGACGTCCTTCCAAGAAAGTCTCAAATCAATTTTAAAGTACTCCAATATAAAATTTTCTAATTCTTTAGTCAGTTTACTTCAGCATGTTAGGTATGTAATAGTAACATATGAAAACCAATTGATAAATGAAATATGTGAAATGTTTATTGTTTTTTCGCTATTGGATGGACACACTGAAAACCATGGCCCCAAATGGCCTGAATATCAGAGAAGAACTCTAGAACTCAGCCCTTTTATTATCCCGTATTCTCTATCTTGTTTGTGTCGCGCGCAACCTTGTGCGCGCGCGCATTTGTGTATATATACGTGATTTCTGTAACGGTTTTAGTCGCCCTGAAGAAGGACCGAAATAAAGGTCCGAAACGTTGGCAAATCTTGCGTTTCTGTGTTGGTTTTTCCTTCTTTTACATTGTTTTTTCGCCTCCAACGCCTTATTATGAAAACAAAATAAATGGATCGATTTTTTCGAGATATGCATAACAAAAGGAACACTTTTTTGTTGTTGCTTTTTTGCTTTAGTCAGTTTTACTTCAGCGTGCTAGGTATGTAAATAGTAACATATAAAAAAACATAACTTGACTTAAAAAAACAACAACAAAGAGCCGTCTTCTAGAATCAGGCGATTCTGATGTTCTGGTCTGAAAATGTGTTTGAAACGTTTTCACATCAGATTATTTGCCCGTCTAGTCGATTTGTTCTTTGTATGAAAAGAGCGAACAGCCATTTTAACACTGGAAAGACGGACATAAAAACGACAAAAAATTCAGGGCGAACAAGGGCAAACTGTTTTAGTGAGAACACGGGATCTGCATGGACGCTTTTAAAAGGGGGTGTATTTTTTTCCGAGGGAAAATACGTCTAAAATCTAGGCTTCAAACAAGCGTGATTTGCTTGATTTGCTAGAACGGACCCCTAACTGGTACCTATCTGGAAAAAAAAGTTTTCAAATTTTACCCCTAAAAGGTACCAGAGGCCTAAACTTAAACCCTAAAACGTACGACGAGCACCCCCACCCCAAATAAAGGAGAAAACATTACGCCCAAGCCGAGGAGGGTATTTAGTACAGATGTCACCACAGTAGATATTATTAGAGGCAAAACAACACATTGGCTGTTGTGATGTTTCACATGAGGTGCAAACGGACGAGATAAATTTAGAAACATGTTTAGTCTGAACAGTTTTCAGCCCTAGTGTGTACGCACCATAAGACGACCTAAGGCCCCGTCCACACGTGTCCGGATATTTTTGAATCCGAAACATTTTCTTTCCGGATACTAAAATATTTAATCGAATTCGCCCGTCCACACGTATCCGTATATTTTTGAATCCGAAACTTTTCTTTCCGGATACGGCTATCGTCCACTCGCATCCGGCGAATTCGCACAGGGTCCTGAAGGGGGGGTCCCAATCCCGTTTCCCGGCCGTTTTTTTTCGCAAAATCCCGTTCCCAGTAGGTAAAATCCCGTTCCCGGTAGGACCAGTAGGTAAAATCCCGGCGCACAAAAACCGTGATGTAAAATTGAGATTCCTGCTTTTATCGGTACTATCTCTTGGTCCTGTAGGTTGTATTGTCCATGCACCCCGCAAATGACGAAATTATTATTGCAACCAAATGACGATTTACTATGCTTGCAATATCGATTTCTCTCCAACATAGTGATTGTCCGCCAGGCCTATCACTATAAAGGCTTTTCGTGATCCCCCTATTTGAACTAATCGGATATATTTTACAGGAATTTCTCTTCTGTTGCGCGTGAAGCGCGCCCTGTTTTAATTAATAAACGAATTTCATCAAGCCTCAGAAAAAAGGTAGATGAACATTGTATTTTTTGTGCATAGCAAATAAAGCCTGTAGTTTGTATTCTTCGTGCACGACGCAAATGACGAAATCGTCATATTTGCGGCCGAACTGATGAATTTCTATGTTTGTAACGTCGATCTCACGCTCACGGGCTTCTTTCGAACATAGTAATTGCCTGCCAGGCCTATCACCGGCACGCGGGGAGTTTGTTTTTTCCACGCTAAGATACAAATGTTCTTGTAACGAGCATTCCATTTAAACGGCACTAGCATACTGTCTTCGTTTGCGGGATATCTCAAACCCAATATTACATGTTTCTTCCTTATGCGAAATTATTTACGTATTGAAAGAAGAGAACTACAAAAATGCAAAGCCAAATGATATAGAAATTGCTGGAATAACACCGCAGAAAATGTCTTGTGATCCCCCCTTTCAGGGCTTCAGGTTTCGAGAGTTTTCCCCCTTTCGCTCACCCCAAAATAAAATGATCATCTGCCCGTATATATCTCGTCCTCAATTTTGATACAAAAGATATATCATACGATCCTATTCAAAAAGTGGTCCGCCGTTTTTTAAAATGCCTATGTCAAGTTATCAAACCGTTACCAAAACCTCGCAGATTCCGAGGGACCAAAAAAAAGCAAAACGAGGGCCTTAATTTAGAAGGGGCGAGAAGTGAAATTCTATTTTCAGGTGCCTTCTGTAAGGATACTCTAAACAGTCTTAAAATGCGAAAAATGGTATATATTGACGACTTTTTATTAGGATACACAGGATATACAAGGAGAGATTTGAAAAATCTCGTTCCCGTTGAAGCATCTTGATTCCCATTCCCGTAAGACAAATCCCGTTCCCGGTAACCCAAATCCCGTTTTCCCGGCCTAAAAAAAGGGGAATCCCGCTCCCGTTTTACCCCTTCAGGACCCTGTTCGCAGACAAATCCGATCATCCGTATCAGAAAATACCGAATCAGAAAATATCCGGATTCGACCGTCCACACGTATCCGAAATGTTATTGGATTCAACAATCTCCACTCTGGAGATCGGATTAAAAAATATCTTGATTCGTCTGCGAATTCTCCAGATGCGTGTGGACGATAGCCGTATCCGGAAAGAAAACGTGTGATACGTGTGGACAAGGCCTAAGGCCCAAAGTCCGTTTTTACACTAGACGATTTCCTCGTCCAGACGATTTTTAAAAACGACTGACGATGGAAATGATAGAAATTAATACTTTCCTTGACTTTTTTTACTGGCCTACAAACTGACGACTGTGCTGATTCTCTTACTGTCACATCATGGATCCATCCATATAAGGTTCACATTGTTCTTTCTGATGAACTCTTCTAACTGACGGGTCACGTGACTGTCATGCTTGTGGCGGGAGTTAACGACGATGCACTCGACATTGTCCGACAAGCTGACTGGACCGTGGATTTGAACCTGATAATGATAACAATATCGACATCATGGACTTTGCCATTATTATGCCTAGCCTGCTCCCAGGCGTTGGAGAGTAGTTTTAGGTCGAGAAACGCGAGTTTGCTATTGCTTGGCCACCATCTGGGATTTGTGACAAAATGTGACAAATCGGGGGGAGTGGTTATTTTCTCCACCCCCCCCCCCCCCCCCCCCAACGCGGTTATTTAGTTATTTGACACAGGCTTTGAGAGTTTTTTTATTTGTTTATAATGACTAGCTAGGCCTCAAAACCAAATTTCCCATCATAAAATGCAAACGAAACTTATCTGTCTTACCACTATATGCATTGCTACGCGACCTCAAAATTCAATGTTGCGATTGCGCGGTTGGCGATTTTTAGCTGTCAATCTTATCAAAACGCTGGATTCGGCCACTTCAGTGGGTCGTAATTGATTGCCATATAAGCCAAATGGTTTTAAGGTTACTGAGAACCTTCGCGCACGTTGTTCGAAAAAAAAATCATACACGTCCTTAGTTTAACCAAAATATGTCAACCTATATATCGTTAGAAAGCTTACAGAATGGACTAGCGGGCTATGGCAAAAAGAAATCACTTATTGATACCTGTAATTTTTTTTAAAGCATTGATGAAATATTTTGGTGTGCTATTTTCACGAGCTAACGCTGTCGAACTGCTGGACCATGACTCCCAAGTAACACATTGTTTTAATCCTTAAAGGTGTTTCTCAAAAACCGTGTCTGCGATTTTTTAATTTTGTTTAGTTCAACAGTTATGAATTTTTAAATTTTTAGAGCGTGAAAATTCTACAAAATTTGACCTTCGAAATTTAAAAGTTCGATAACTTTTGAGCAAAGCAAAATTTTAAATAACGCAGACACGGTTTTTGAGAAACACCTTTAAGGATTAAAACAAAGTGTTACTTGGGAGTCAAGGTCTAGCAGTTCGTCAGCGTTATCTCTTGAAACTCTCACACCCGAATTTTTAATAAAACCTTAAAAAAATTTCTAATTATGAAAAAAATAACTCTTTTGCCATAGTTCGCTAGTCCATTCTATAAGCTTTCCAACGATATATAGGTTGATATGTTTTGGTTAAACTAAGGACGTGTATGATTTTTTTTCGAACACGTGCGCGAAGGTTCTCAGTAACCTTAAGCTATCCTTTGGTTTCCTTGCCTCGAATGTTTAACTTTCCGGTTCATTAAAATTAAAACCTTACAATTTTCCTGCGTAAAATCGCCAATCGCAACAGTGAATGTTGAGGTCGCGTAGCAATGCAGACGGCGGTAAAGGATCCGTCTCTCCCTGTCCAAAGGAATTCTACTATTAGGAGTTTTCTTGCGCTTGTACAGTAAAATGCTCTAACTTCAACATTTTTTGTCGAGTGTCTGTGAACAGCAGTGCATTATGGGTAGGGTGAGACAGATTCTTTAAAGGTTTGATTGACGGAATCCAAAACGCAGTTTGGCGTTCAGAAATGTAAAGCGGGAGTTCGCAGAAGTATTATTACTTGATGTACTTTACGTATTTATTCATCTTCCTATACATAAACCAAAGGGCTTCGAAACCTGTACTGAGCGAACGACACACGCCGAGAAGCTCCAGAGCTTCACAGGAAAAAAATGCTTAACACATTAATGGTTTGGTAGCGTGTTTCCATTAATGTGTGAAAAATGTTAATGGGAAGACCACATTTTCCCATTAATGATGTTAATGGGAAGACCACACTTTTCCATTAATGTTATAGTACATTAATGGAAAAACGCTACCAAAATCATTAATGTTTTTATGCAATTTTTTCCTGTGCTTCAAGAGCCGTTTGCAAAGACTGAAAAGTTGCCGGTTTAGAATTGTTTCTTCGGCATTTGCTACATCTCACCCTACCTCTTTGTAATTACTGATACAGTCGGATTGATGGTACATTACTCGACGAGTAGCGACGTCCATTATCTGAAGTAAAGAGTACGGTACTATTTAACAAGTATTCCTCGAGCCCGAATGGAGGCCATGAAAAATCACACTTGTAGGTCAATTTGTATAACCAACGCTTTCTGCTGGTACAGTGGTACCTTCTGCAGCCTACTTTTCGCTACTAGTAGGCTGTAACTTATAGCCTACTAGTAGCTCATTTAATCAAAACGCAGAATTCATCTAATATCCATTATTTCCCTCTAAAAACGTAGATCTGATCAAGTTTAGTGAATGCTAATAGACGAACATTTTCTCCAATATTGTTTACTAGCTTTGCGCAAACAGGTCGAAAATCTGGATCATTATGCAAGGGAAGCCCAATGTTTTTCACAAAAAGTTTAAGAAATAACTGCAGCCAAATAAAACTATCAATGAAACAGGTCACCAAATATCATTTCCCCTGAATTGCGCTGCAATTCAGTGCCCTCTATATGCAGATGCCTTTGTATAACTGTTAACTCGTTCTTACCGCTTTCAGCTCGCTATCTGTGTATTCATACAGCACATTGCCATAATGTTCACAACACGATAATTTGACTTCTGCACCGGAAGTGTCCATGGAGGCAAAAGTGGTGCGAAGTCGAACCATCTTCAACTGAAAACATACCAGTAAATACACGTGCGTAAGTAAGAGCATCGTCATATTTTGAATATCAAGGGAATACGCAATATATCAAACACGTGACAGAATGTTTACTCAGGATCTCCAAACACCAAGAAGTCGGTTTAAAAAACATTTGTAAAAGCTTTATTTTTTAACCGAATTCGAGGTTTTTGGAAATCCTGAGAAATTCACGGTATAGTTTTTGATATAGCGTCTCAAACGAATAATTAAATGTCGAGAAAAAGAATGGATTATCCAAACCTCCTTCGCGCTGGTGATTTTCTGTATTTCAGATTGATGAAGCATTAACGGGTTTGAGGAATGTTGATCCAACATGACGTAATATGTCCAAACTATACGCCTTCTTTAAGGTTTTGAACTGGGAAAATGTTCAATTTGTGTGAAGCAATGTGTTTCCATTTAGAATAACTAAACAAATTGGTTTACATTCACAGTCACCCGAGTCACACGTTATCAATGTTGTACACATTTTACCTGCAAGAACGAATCACCGTAAGCGAGACAGCTTTTGACACCACGGGGATCGCCGACTTGAAAAAACACACAAAAGAATAATTAGTACTGGAGTCGCTTAATCGTACTGAGACAAGCTAGTGAATAGAACAAAACATTGAACAAACAGGTGACTGTGTTGCGCTCCGCTCGTTCATCGCAATGCTTGGGGGATGAAACACGCAGAGATTCTTCTACCGTGCAAAACGTTTGATTTTGGCAACCGTGGTATCGTACATAGTGGTGATTTTAGTTTTGGCCAACACTCATCCAGGGTGCAGTCATCCTACCTTTTAGGGTATACAAACTCACTGAAGTAGCTTCGCTTTAGGGGAATCGGATATCCAAAGAGTCGTGGCAACTCATACTACCCATCGTTAACTTCTATTTGCTTTCCTTAAGGGTAGGTTGTATTTTTCCGTATATTATTTTTGTTACAGTTTCTTTGCTTTGCGCGCGCGATCATTTTTACCTCCACTTGAATTTTGAACAAGCGGATGTGAAGTCATGGGAAACCCAATAATTTGATGGATATCGTCAGGGCAAAACAATAGAGCGCCATACAATAGAACAAAGAAACACTGGAATGTCCTGTTCTGATTAGTGATTCAACCACGTATGGTCTTCCGGGACATTATCACTATTGTAACTGTAACTACTGTAACAGTGACTGTAAAACGTATCTGCAAAGAAGTTACTAAATCTGATTTTTTCTGTGCAATTATATATATACAATCAGCGCCAACGCCTTACCTATGTTAAGGACACCATATTTTACTCTCTCGACTGGGGTGCTGTTGTGGTATATTTTATTGAAGATTCGATCCTGTAAAAATGTAACACCACAATTCAACATGAACAACAATATAAAACAATAACACAATCTCATTTAATCTCAATTTTTTTCCAGGACCGTCTTGGAATACATTCACAGAAGCACCCATATAGAGTGAATTTCAAATGACTGCAATAAGACCAAATGCACCTAGCCTAAGTTAATATCAAGAAAATTTCGCCAAAAGCTGTCGTTTTGCCGACGTTGCAAAACTTCCTTATTAGGAAATTTCCCCTTACCTTATTTGGAAGGTCTATAAGTACTTTTCCTCATATCTTAGCGAAAAAAGCAGGAAAATTGACCAAAACTTGCAGATACTCGAGAAACATCCTTCTCTTGGTCGCCATTTTGTTTTTACCCCCCGCCAAGGGGCCTGAGTCACGTTTTGAACACCACAGGCAACCCGCGCGGAATTGCCATAAAAACGACAGCACTCCTTTGCTCTCGATCGTACCTTTACTTTAGGAGATCGAGGAGACGTCATTCATTACGTAATTACTGATCCACAATCAGTCAGTCAGTTCGGCTATAGCCTTTCTCGGCAACATGTGCAGGTGAACGATTTCATAACAACGCACGCTCCCTTCAAGCAAAAAATCGTGCCAAACATCCAGGCGGCACAAATATCGAAGACGGCATACGTTGCCTTGGAAACGTTGTAAAAAAACGACTTTTTGCTTTTCAGTGATTACGTATGGATGAGAAAGTATTTTTGGGAATAGACATTTTCCGCTTGACACTCAAGCGAACGAAAGATTTTCTATTTTTCCTTAAAGAGGCTGTGTCAGCCGCCATTTTGACACAGCATAGCAACATACCAAGTCAGAGAAAGTATCCATTTCCATCGGCTGATTTAGAGAATATAGAGAAATGCTCTCGATTGAATTTGGTAAATCAAATCTGAATCTTTCTTTTTAGATGTTGATTTAGAGATTTCTACACGTGATTCGTCTTCTTATATCGAACGAAAACAATAAAAAAGGAGTGGCTGACACTCTTTAACGCACGAGCAAGCTCTTTAATATTCACGTGACCAAACAAAAAACATATCTAGATAGCTTTGTCGCCTTTCTAGAGATTGACCGGGCTTCCTGTGGTATCTTGTCTACCTTGTTGCCAGGCTCTTGACCGTGAACACGAGAATGGAAAATGCACATAGCATGTTTCCTCGAGTATATTTGAGTTTTGGTTGAGTTTTACGCTTTCTAAGCCAATAGAAATAGTGAAAAACTTACTGGGATTCCAAATATGGTATGCAGATATTTCCAAGGAAGTTGGAGAATGTCGACACTTTTTCAAGGGAACTATCTTGATATGATGCTTCGCATGAGTGCCAGTTAGGGAAACAAACCACAGGACCCCCACTCAAGCGGAAAATGATTCGCATGAGTGCCAGTTAGGGAAACAAACCACAGGAGCCCCACTCAAGCGGAAAATGATTCGCATGAGTGCCAGTTAGGGAAACAAACCACAGGACACCCACTCAAGCGGAAAATGATTCGCACGAGTGCCAGTTAGGGAAACAAACCACAGGAGCCCCACTCAAGCGGAAAATGATTCGCATGAGTGCCAGTTAGGGAAACAAACCACAGGAGCCCCACTCAAGCGGAAAATGATTCGTATGAGTGCCAGTTAAGGAAACAAACCACAGGAGCCCCACTCAAGCGGAAAATGATTCGCATGAGTGCCAGTTAGGGAAACAAAGAGTGTAGGTTTTGGTCGAGGGTCGAGTGTCGAGGGTAAGACGTCGAGGGTCGAGGGTAAAATGTCGAGGGTCGAGGGTAAAATGTCGAGGGTCGAGGTAAAATGTCGAGGGTAAAATGTCGAGGGTAAAATGTCGAGGGTCGAGGGTAAATGTCGAGGGTCCAATTTTTTTTCTGCAAATAAATGAAATAATTTTTTCCCGTGATGTTGAAATATTTTTTAAAGAATGCAAATTTTGGTTTTCCTGACTGATACGTGGATAGACTCCGACACAGTTGTGCTGAGAATTTTACCACCTTTTTCGACCTTCGCGGAGCGGGATAAAACAAAATGTTTTCCGAAACTCCAGGCGTAAATTTCGGGCAATCTTTTTCAAAATCAAATTCCCTAAAACTGTGGCAGATTTGTTGTGCTTTTTCGCCAGGAGTTCTCAGAAAGGTTTCCTCGACAGAGCGTACCGAGCGTGTAAGCACGCGGATCTTGCTCAAACAGGAGAACACAAATGAAAACAACAATAAAATCTTTTGGTCTGAGATAATATCAAACCAAAGGAAGTCCACTCTACGTTCATCGAACTGGTGTTTTTCGAAGATTTTGAACACGGCGTTCTTCAACTGGCAATGAACTGGAGTGTTGGTAGTCCCATTGCGATATGCTGCCAGCGCAGAAAAAGCAATCGCCGACGTGATTTTATACCCAGCACTTACTAGTTTTGCTTCCATGCTACCAGGGACGTCCCTGATGCTACTCATTATACTACAGCTAACTTTAGGAGACTCAGGGATAGGTAGCACATTAAAACGAAGCGAAATGAAGTTAGGTCGAATATCATTTGCGATCTTTCACGAAGCACTCTAGTGAAGTGAGCGCTAGAAATAGGCTGAATAGGTTGTGAAAATGCCGCGGAAATCTTGGTTTTCCCGAAGATTGAATAAAAGCAAAACATTTAAATATTTTCTTGCCCAAAATACTCGGACTCGGCAAGCTTGCTTCGGATTTTGCTGTTTAACTTTAGAGATTTCCACGGTTAAACAGAAGATTTTGCTTCCCTTCACTGTCTTCACGTGCAGTCTAATTAGCGAAGCAAAAGATTTGATTGACAAATGTCTGCGATAAGAAAACTTGTAGCGGCAAGTCTGAAGAAACATCTGCAAGAACGCTTTCACCAACATGCGGGCATGTGAACGAGTAAAGCGGGGAAAACCGAGAATTTGCATTTAAAAAAGAAATCGACCCTTAGAAAAGAAAAAAAATGGACCCTCGACATTTTACCCTCGACCCTCGACATTTTACCCTCGACCCTCGACATTTTACCCTCGACCCTCGACATTTTACCCTCGATCCTCGACGTCTTACCCTCGACACTCGACCCTCGACCAAAACCTACACTCGGAAACAAACCACAGGAGCCCCACTCAAGCGGAAAAAGTTTCGCATGAGTGCCAGTTAGGGAAACAAACCACAGGACCCCCGCTCAAGCGGAAAATGATTCGCATGAGTGCCAGTTAGGGAAACAAACCACAGGAGCCCCACTCAAGCGGAAAAAGTTTCGCATGAGTGCCAGTTAGGGAAACAAACCACAGGACACCCACTCAAGCGGAAAATGATTCGCATGAGTGCCAGTTAGGGAAACAAACCACAGGAGCCCCACTCAAGCGGAAAATGTTTCGCATGAGTGCCAGTTAGGGAAACAAACCACAGGACCCCCACTCAAGCGGAAAATGATTCGCATGAGTGCCAGTTAGGGAAACAAACCACAGGACCCCCACTCAAGCGGAAAATGCTTCGCATGAGTGCCAGTTAGGGAAACAAACCACAGGAGCCCCACTCAAGCGGAAAATGCTTCGCATGAGTGCCAGTTAGGGAAACAACCACAGGAGCCCCACTCAAGCGGAAATGATTCGCATGAGTGCCAGTTAGGGAAACAAACCACAGGAGCCCCACTCAAGCGGAAATGATTCGTATGAGTGCCAGTTAAGGAAACAAACCACAGGAGCCCCACTCAAGCGGAAAATGATTCGCATGAGTGCCAGTTAGGGAAACAAACCACAGGAGCCCCACTCAAGCGGAAAAGGTATATTCAGACGTCCCCCAATGATGGAAGACCAACCACGAACTGACGTTTACCTCCCACTTTTTCCGAGTACTTTTATCGAGACACCCTCCGCTTGTACCAGTTTCAAAACGATCCTATAATGAGTGTCGGATACCAGGTATCGCAGCACGCGGTCGAGGTTTATATGGATTATAATTGGAGATGCACTTCGGATCCAATGTAGGGTCCTGAAAAATAAATAAATAATAATAATACAAAATTTCAACAGCATCCGGGCACTCAAGCTCATTTACGCAACACGGATTTTTGGCACGGCTCCGATTAAGGTGGTACGGGTAGCAAATTTAATGGCACGGCTCTGGTATATATGCGTTGTGCAAATGCCTTTGCCGTACTACATTTTGTCAGAGCCGGACCGAAATTTCATCCGTGCCGGGACTACGTGACGAGGTAGTCCCAGAACCATGTTTATCCGAGTCCGTGCCAAAAATTTATGTCGTGTGAACGGGGCTTCATACCCAATTCACCACGTGGCTCCTATAGAATGATTAAGTGGTTTTTACAATTTTATTTTCCTAGCTTTATTGAACACATATACATGGACGACCGGAAATGAGCAGTTAGACATCAGCCGGGAGTCGAGCCCGGCCAACTGTGAATAAATGTTCAACTTTCGTTCGTCTGTCTGTGCGGGATCTCGGCTGTGAGAAAACTCAAATGTGGCCAGAATAGACCAATCCAAGGGGTTCAAGTATTTCGATACTGAACACAGGGGGCCAAACCTGCTGGAACTTACTTTTGCAAGTCATTTTCCTTGTAGCCCAGTCCCCGCACACGCTCCAGTAGATTGGCCTCCACCTGATTGGAGGCCTTGGCCGAGCGTTTGATGACGTGTTGTAAGGCAGCCTGTTGACGGTCTGTAAGCGCGGCAACTGAAGAGAACGCACTCAACTGCGGGTGAGAGAACAGAAATGATTGTTATGATCTTTTCACCTGGCGGGGGAGACTCTGGTTACAGCTATTGACGCAAAATCAATACAGGAAAAGAACATTCTGTGCCCGGGGGACGTCTGAAATTCAGGCTACCAACAAGTGTAATTTGCTTGATTTGCTAGAACGGACCTCTAAGAGGTACCTATCTGGAAAAAATTACAGGTAATTAAAGGTACCAGATGCCTGATTTTAAACCCTAAAAGGTACGACGAGCACCCCCAACCCAAAAATATGGGAGTCTTCCCCCCCCGGGATTCTGTGTACGCGTCAATGTTCAAATTGAATCAATTAGCGAGGGCGCTCAAGTGGCTGTTACCAGTCTCCTCCGCGAGGTACCGAGCTAGGGGAGTCTGGGTACGAGAATGGAGTGCAGTGTGAAATCATGCATGCATTCAAAACTGATACCAGTTGGCGACTAAACTACTACCAGTAATATTCATACCCCGGCACGTCAGGGGAAGGCTCTGGTGGCCGCCATTTGAGGACCTTTGCTGAATTGCTTTAAGGTGGCCCGCGGGTAATTATTTCAAAAAATACATTCATTTTAAAATCACTGGGGGTGGCACTGGGGGTGGCACTGAAATTGATCGTGCGTTTAGTTGTGCATACGTAGGGTTGGCTGAGTTTCCACTATCAAAAACAGTCCAGTTGCCTATATTTCACAGTGTCGTGGAATGGCAAACTTTAGCTTCCTAATTCTTCAAACCGTATGGACGAAACACGCTCAACCTTACTCAGGTAGTTTACTAATTGTTATTTTCCGTTGCAATAGCGAGGGAGGGCTTAGAATGACGTATTTGGCTCGCATGAGTAAAATGTTAATTGACCTGAGGAAATCGAATAATTTGGCGATAAATTTGTATCTCTACAAAGCATGTTCTTGTCGCATCGCGTTCGCCTGATCCATTTGAACACCTCCAGGATGAATTGGGAAGGATTGGACTATTGTATGGCGAGTATTGATTTTGACCACAATAATTTGTAATTTGACCTACTCTTACATATTCATAAGCTCAAAATTTCTTGGTTATAAATTGTCCCTTGATTTTTCCAATAGATGCAAGGTCCCAATTCGGCAATACGTTTGTCAGATGAGAGTTAAATTAACAATGGCCACATACACGCAAAATGGAGTGGTTTGCAACTTTAGTATTTTAGAAATTGTACCGAAAACCCAAAAACGAGGTTTTGTTTGCACGTGCATCGCACCTGCCTAATTATAAATATCTAATATTTGTTTCAATATTCATAAACTAGAAGCATTGATGATTGTATGCATTTCACATCAGATCGGTCGGATGTTTGCAAGGGGCTTAAAATATGATTTCAAAAATGAATGTGTTTTTTGAAATAATTACCCGCGGGCCACCTTAACTCAATAACTCCAAAATTCGCTTGCTAGTTTTCTTTTCATGTCTTGGGCTAAGAAGGTCATTGTTTGATACGCATGTGTCATTTTTGGCACCAGGACTAGAGGAGCGAGCGAGGAGGCTCAAGGGACGAGAAAACTGTTCATTGGAAACTAGTTTGCCATGACGAGGGGGTACTGACGAGGAAGGGAGAGATTGGAGGTGTTGAATGAATACTTACATCGTGTACCGAGGGCAGAAAACCCGCAAACCGGTCACGTGGTCCAGACATGTCGCCATCGCACTTCTGCGCATGCGCAATTAGTTTGGCAATGGGGAAGTCTCTAAAGCAGTACATGCACCGCTCAACAGCGTCACGTGTCTGGCGAGAATTAAATCAAACAAGTGTGAACATGCTATAACGTGGCTCTCTCTCGTAAACAGCGAGCGATTTTATAATGGCCCGTTCACACGCTGCGATTTGAGGTGTGATTTCAACCGCGATCAGCGACGTCACATCGCGCAGTGAAAGTGATAAGTAAAGACTCAGAACAAAGGAATTGCTGCCTGCGATTAGGCTCGGCTTCAAGCCATGGGGGGTGGAAGAAAAACTTCCATTCAAAAGAAGGCAGAACATCTTGACCGTAAACCGATCTGTAACCGCGCGTGCTCATGTTGGAATATATTCTTGTTGTTTAGAGACTTCAGAATGCGCGAGGATGAGTCACAAAATAGAGATGCTTTTCAATAATTGCGTGACACCAATATCGAGCCATCAGCGTGCGACATTAAAAAATCACGGAACTCACAAATAAAGCTGATCCTTTCGTAGGTTCACCTACGGAAACCTTGTTACGATTTTTGCTTCCTCTAAATAGTCAAGTTTAACGGAGTCCCCAACTTCCTCTGTATCAATGCTTTTTTTGATGATCGCGTGATACAAAGCCGACCGTGTCAGCTCGCGACATTCATTGCGTTAATGTATCAAATGCCGTGTTTAGACTTGTAGGTTGTTTACTGCAGTAAGCCGAGTTACTGACCTACCGGGGTTGAATTTGATGACCTTAGTTGGTCAGTAAAGTGTTTATACTCGCTAGCTTGACTAGTTCATCTGTCAACGGCCATGAGTTTGTAATTTACTTGTTGGCAGGAATCACTTTCACTGTCATTGACACGAATGAATAAGCACTGTTAATACTAGCTTTATCGCCACTGCCTACTTTTCTGGTGCTTTTTAAGAGAATCCAGAATTCCAGGTTTAAGCGATTGCTACTTCTGAGACTTCTGAATGCTTATGTAAATAGTTCTGGAAATTAAAGTCATCACAATTGATAACAGATGTCGCTTGCTGTAAACAGCAATGATCTTGAACAAAGGTCGATGGTTTCGACCGTCGCTGAATGTACTTTCCAAAGACTTTTTCCTTGACTGTTGCGAAACCGGCGTATATATTTTCAGCTACTCTGCTCACTAAATTCGAGTGTTTTTGCACTTTGCGCTGTGACACGTTGTGTTCAATCTGTCATCGTGACCCCAGTTAACTCAGTTACTGCCCTAAACCAAGCCATCTAGAATAGTTAACGTTTACTCAACCTAGGTTGACTTTCCTTTGTCTTTGCCGGCATTTACTGAGGTCAGAAAAGCTGTTTACACTTATCTAAAATTTACTGAGGTTAGTAAATCGGTTTACTGCAGTAAACATCCTAGGTCTAAACACGGCAAAAGTTTAGAAATTAGAATTATTCTTTTGTTTCACGGTTGACTGATGAGACAGATACGACAGATACGACTATATGGAAACCAGCCTTAATAAAAAACGTAAGGTCCGAAGAACAGCCACAGCGTAACGTGAGATTAGAGCATCAATTTCCTTTGCTCTTATGAAGAGTGTTTTTCGTGATGATATGTTGTCGTCGTTTGGTTTCCATAGTGCGGCATCGATGTGCACTCGAAAGAACAAACTTTTGGCTGTTGTTTTAATCACCTCGCTCTGGATACTATTCATGACCTACGAGCCGAAAGCGGAACCTAAACCGACCTACGAGCCGATAGAAAAATCTAGACCGACTTACGAGTGGAAAGCAAAGCCAAAAACGACCTACGAAACGATAGAAAAACCTAAACCAACCTACGAGCAGAAAGAAAAACCTACGGCACAAGGAATTCAAGCCGTACATCTCTTCGCAAACAAATCTTGAGCTGAGCCCTCAGTGAAGCTGCTGACCTGCTGTTATTTCGCATGCGCAGTAAGACAAAATAACCCCCCTCCCCACAGTCAAACTCTGAAATTGAGATTCTGTTGGAAATGTGCCGAGGCAGACAACGGAGTTTTATAACTAGAAGTATCTGTTGAGATAGTGAGTGCTCGAGCGGAAAGCTACTCTCTCTTGAAAGTGTTTTGTTTCCATCCTAGTGTATAAAAACTGAGTCGTCTGAATGTTGTGAACATTCCATGGAATTTAATAAATCATTCAACTGTATACATAATCAGGTTGTTGATTAGTATCTGAAGCCAGTGAAGGATGCCATAACATCAACAATTTGTAGCTGCTTCAGGAATGTTTCTAGAGTTCTCACAAACAGTCCAGAAAAAAGCACTCTTGTTACTACTGAACTTTGGGTCTGTTAAACAAAGTATTCTTTTATCATAGAATTTTACTCGTAACAATTGGACATAAACAGTTGATGCAACGTTTCTGCAGAGTGATTTGTATTAACATGTGAACATCTCCTGTGACTTCTGCTGCAGTTATCGAACTATAGGAGGGGTGTAGACACTTGCATGTTAAATATCAATGTATATGTATGTTTCTGGAATCAGGTTCGTGTGAATATAATTTCTAAAGCAGGATTTTCCATTGCAGTAGCTTCGTTTCCTGTTTTGGTAGAATATTCTAGCTGTGGGGCCATTTTCTTGATTCAGTTTGTTCCAAGTAAATATTCTTTGAACTTGTAATGCATAAGATACTCTCTTTAACCAGTTTTTAGATATTGTTTGACCAAGTCAGTCATTTCTGTTCTTGAGATAATTATTCCCATAATAATAGACACTGGTGTCTTACAAATTAAAGCTTGGTGTCTTTTACACTCTGTAAAAGCTTCCAGATCCTCTGTTGATTGTCTTCATTCAAATAATTCTGTCACAATTTTTCATAATAATATAACAACGTGGCGCCTTGTTCCATAATTGTACAACAACTTCTTGTACATATCAAATTTGTAAATGTTGATTGGAAGCAATGGTAACAGTTAACTTTGCCTCCTGTGACTGTTTTTTTTTCTCTCTCTCTCTGCCATGATAATAAACAGTGTCATTCCCTTGATTTGTTGCTTGCTCACAGGGCACCAGTGTACTATACATGTCCAGTCTTGTTATCATTTTCCATAGGAAAAATTCACCATAGGAAAAATTCAACTTGTGACCACTGCAGAGTATGTTGTTACGGATGGGGAGATTTGGTAAAACCAAACGTGTTGTGTTCGATGGCCACCGTCGGACTCGCAAATCGTCTTATTAGTCGTCGAGAAATCTGCTGTGAAAATGATCTCATACCAGTGAATAACATGCTTTGAAAGCTGTGATAGCTTTCAAGAATAGAACTAAAGTGATTCATAACGTTTATACTTACCGAATTCCCAGAAATTTCCACAAACACGTCGCTTCACTTCTGTTGAGTGTTGTGAAATAGCAGCAGAACACGCTTCGTCGAGAAACCAAATTATGGTATACCAAACTGCGTGGCCGACAGGACCTGGTAACAGGCTACTTTTGCATGCAATCAAACGGGTACCCTGTGGCATGTTGCCGCCAGCCCGCCCAAAATCTATTCCGTCTCACATATCATCGTACTGCGCATGCGCGAGAATCAAAGAGGGATAATGGCGAGCTCGTGAGTACGGTACAAACTGGTACGAAAAGAATCAAAGAGGGATAATGGAGAGCTCGTGAGTACGGTACATTTGTAAACTGGTACGAACTTGTAAACTGGTACGAAATTAGAGTTGCTCTCGCTCGCTGCGCTCGCTCGAGCAATATATTTTAGCTCATCGGAGACACGAGGAAAGCTGAAAACTTCAACTAATCTTGATCAGCAACTGACCTTTGCATCTAGCACAATTATGACGCTTTGTATTCTCCCGGGGTCGCGTTTTAACTCACTGAATATTCCTGAGATGTTTTCGCAAGATGACGCCATGGGATTCGAGAGAGGAAATTTTGACGTCTCATTCCTCGAAAACTGAACCTAGTACCACGCTCGAACTTTCGTATACCTTCAATTACCCTAAGAGGATTCAAGAAAAAGTGGAAAGTCTTTTGGAATTTGTGTCAAAGTTCTTTAACTTATTTATTTTCTTCGAGCGGTCGTTTCTGAAGAAATTCCTGTGTGAAATCATTCATTCGGCTTCTTCGCTGATCGGAGGCCCGTCGAAAGCAGTAGAAAGTCGCATGGAATGCTGCGAGGTGTGGAAGATAGGAATTAGCCAAGAAAAAGCACCACGGAAGTGTATTCTGCAGAAATTCTTGTTTAGTGCTTGCCATCTTGAAATTGACAATGTTGTAGCAATAATTATTCAGGTCAAAATTAAATACTTTTTTGTGGAAAAACTGAACCTAGTACCATGACGAGAGTCGGCACAGACATTCTACCATTTACACTCGTTCGTATTGCCGTGGAGTTGTTATTGGAATTTGTGTCCAACATACTGAAAACAATTATTTCATTGATACGAGTATTCTTCCTTCGGTGTTGCAATGTCATTTGCAAGAACACTCGAAAACAAGTAATTCAGAGATCTTCGCGGATCCGAGGCTCGATTGAAAGCAGTTGGAAGTCACATGGAATGCCTTGGAGCATTGGAGATGTGAAAGATTTGAATTATTCAAGAAAAAGAATATCGAGATTTCAAGTGTATTCTTCCCTTGCCATCCTGAAATTGACAATGTTGTAGCAATAATTATTCAGGTCAAAATTAATACTTTTTGTGGAAAAACTGAACCTAGTACCATGACGAGAGTCGGCACATACATTCTACCGTCTACATTCATTCGTATCGACGTGGAGTGGTTCTTGGAATTTGTGTCCAACATACTGAAAAAAATTCATTCAAATAAGTATTCTTCCTACTACAGTGCAGCAATGTCATTTGCAATTACACTCCAAAAAAATCATTCAGAGATCTTCGCTGATCCGTGACTCGATTTAACAGATTTAAAGCAGTGGAAACTGAAAGTCGTCTTGAATAGAATGCTACGAGGACTTTGATGCATTGGAGATATGAAACATTTGAATTTTTCAAGGAAAAGCATATCGAGATTTCAAGTATTCTTCGCTTGCCAACTTGAAATTAACAATGCATTGCAAGTAATTATTCAGGTGAAAGTTAAATATTTTGTTGTGGAAAAACTGCACGAAGTACCATGACGAGAGTCAGCACAGATATTCTGCTATCCACATTCGTTCGTATCGTCGTAGAGTTGTTCTTGGAATTTATGTCCAACATACTGAATATGAACGAGAAACATCAATAGAAGTATATGACCGGAAATGGCTAGAGTCTAATTAGTAGCAATTGCTTTTCGAGTTAGGTTCCTAGTATAGCCAGCGCCATAGCGAAGCAGATTTAGGGAAGATTATAACATAAAAACATAGCACTATAAAAACATAGCACTGATGTAAACGGATTGATTTGCAATAAAAAAGTTTCATAGCTGGATGGCTTGCGAAGTTATTGTCACCAGCGGTGATGAAGTCATTGCCTGGAGTGCTGGCACTTGAAAGGTTCAAAGTATTCTCAACTCCCTATTTGTGTGTTTCCTGGCATTACGTAAGCCGCATTTTCAGTTGATTAGCTTAGAAAAATCCAAGAAATCGTCTCTAGTCTTGGCCGCAATAAATTTGTACAAGCGCAGTTTGCACCAAGCGTAATTATAACCATATTATCCGCTCTATCACAAAAACATTCAGAAACTTCTAGCTATAAAGAGTGCGCACATCAGAAAATCGCGTACTTTCTGAAAACATACACAATATTTTCTTTTAGATTAATACAAATCAAGAGAAAATAAATCATTTTCTCTTGTTCAAATATGCTATTATCGCTTCGGAATCATTCACTCGATGTGTTATCTGAATCGTAAACACTATTCGAATTCTCGCTTCGCATCGAAAAGATCACGCAATTTGGAATTTGACTGCAGCTTTTACACAAGTCAGCTGTACATATTGATTTTACAATGTGGGCTCATTAATAAATTCCAGCGCGCGCATATACCGTTTCCGGGAAACGTTGTCACCCAAAAAGCCTATAAGCTTGAAGCGCAAAGGATGATGGGGGCATTTAAACTGCTACTGTTTGATCTGAATTCAGACAGTTATCGCAAACACAGGTAAAATGATTAAATTTCAGCACATTTCCAAGCATGTTTGTTTCTAATATTTTACAGAAATTTAAATAAATCTTTACCCATACTCCCTAGCGCACCAAGCTTATAGGCTTTTTGGGTGACAACGTATCCGGAAACGGTATATATTTAGGCAGGATACGAGTCCGCACAAGGTTTGCTCGTTTCGATTAGATTTCCGCTCGAATTCCTTGTGACGGAACCTAAACCGTTCGTTCGGATAGAAAAACCCAATACGATAAGACTGGTTTATTGGTCCTTGTTTTTTGGAATTAAATATCCAAGAGCAAAAGGTCTAATACACGAATGCCGTGTGCCTTGTGAATTGACAAACGATCGCTCTAAATCTGCCAGAGCTTCAGCTCTAATAATACACAGTCGTGACCCATCACCATTGCCGTCTGCTGATCTAACCCAGAAAATTCCGCTGATTCTTACTGGCATAGAAAATCCAGTCTACACTCCGAGCTTGTATGATGAACAATTCCTGTCTCATTTTAGTTACTCAATGTCGTATCGTCCAGACGTATCAGATTTCTACTCAACAAGCTTTACGCGTCCGTCTTTAGACCCTCCTGTCAAATTCACAGACAAAAAAGGACTTGTGTTTGTTGCTGTGTCGAACTGTGAGATCGGAAGGACTCGCTATATGAGAGAACTCATGAGGTACATTCCAGTAGACTCCTATGGTGGCTGTTTGAAAAACATGGAAGGCCTTGCAGGGAAGTCTGCATCGGATTTTAGGAAGAACAAAATACAAAAAATGCGGGGATATAAATTCACGCTTGTTTTTCTCAATCAGGATTGCGACTATTTCATTGATAGCCAGCTGACGCATGCGCTGTCCGCGGGATCGGTACCCGTTTATATGGGGAGCGACAAAGTGGGCGAGTTGCTAGGAGGCAACCTTCGTGATTCAATTATCAAAGTTAACAGTTTCAAGTCTCCCAGAAAGCTGGCTGAATACCTTAAAGTACTAAACATCAACGAGCAGCTTTACAGCAAGTACTTACGGTGGAAATACGAAGGCTTCCAGTTTTCGGATAAATTTAATGCCACCGTGCACGGGAATTTCTGGAAACGGGGAGTGAGTGCTTTTTGTCAAGTGTGCGAATTTTTCGCGTCAAATAAGCCAAGAAAACCGAGAGGATCTGTTAAACCAGAGCGTTGTAGAGCTAGAAAAGTTCAAGACTGGCTGAAGTTTAACATTGCTTGACATACATTCTTTTCTATTTGAAATAAGCAGTCGCAAAATATAATCCTCACCCCCCCTGCCGAGGACCCTAGGTTCAGCTACTCACCCTAGAAATGTTAGGTCGTCCCTACCCACCCTCGAACTTCAGTGAATTTTCTGATGACCCCCCTGGAAATTATGCTTGTAACCCACCCTGGAAATCCATATTGTTGGTGGAATTTTGCTCAACTACCAGGTTACCCACCCTGGAAATGTTAGGTCGTCCTACCCACCCTGGAACTCCAGTGAATTTTCTGATGACCACCCTGGAAATTATGCTTGTAACACACCCAGGAAATCCATATTTTTGGTGGATTTTTGCTGCAATACCAGGTTACCCACCCTGGTATTCCAGCGGTTTTGGTGATCACCCACCCTGGAATTCCGAGGTCCTCAACAGGGTGAGTGCGGAAATTACTGCAATGTTCATTATTCTGGGAGCTCCCACTTTACTTTTCCGAACGCCAAACTGCGTCCATCAAACGCATGGATTTTTTTCTAAGTTTCGTTTCCATTTTATGTTGAACAATTTGGTTTCGAAGCAGTCAGTAGCAGGGACTTCTGTACTGCGCATGCACGAATCCGCTGACCAATTCAATGTGGTTCCGGGCGCTTTAATTGCCAATTTCCATTGTTTTAGTCGGAATTGACATAATGGCGCGAAGTTTTCAGCTCGCACTTTTCTTTTTTCTTTATTTTGTAATTCAAAATATTTCTACGATACGCTCTAGTGTTGTGTGTGCAACAAACGAGATGTCGACAGGACATGTTCTGACTCCACTTTTAAGCCATGTTACGAGCAGTGTTACGGTTTCAAACGATGATAGCATGCAGCTTGTACAGCATACGATATACTACCATAGAAAAGTCATTGCTGAATTCATAAGAAAACGTAATTTATGATTTTACATACAATCTTTTAAAACCTTGAAGACCCCCTCACCCACCCATCGAGGTTTATAGCCCTGGACGACTGCCACGATCAGTATTACAAAATTTACGACGAACGACAAATTGAATTTTTTTTAGTTTATTTCTTGGCAGAACAAGTCATTTTTAAGACGCTAGAGAAACACTTCCAATTACAAAGAAGGTATTCACTCAAAACACCCAACCCCTATCCTGCCTAGAGGCCATCCCTACAGCCCTTTAGTTGCATATTGTGTCACAGTTAGAATCACAACATTGATGGTGTGAAAATGCCCCTGCTACAATTCAGAAGATCTGGAAAAATAAGATGGATGAAATATGTCAACATTACTGATACTAAAAGTCGTTAAAGACCTGCACGTGTAACAAAAATCACAAAAGTACTACAATGAAAAAAAGTTTTAGTTATGTTAGCGAATTTTGAACACAAGAAAATGTTAACAAATTAACAGCTGGATCATTACTGGTTAAAATCATGCTAAAACTAAGATTGAGAAATGAGCTCGATAGTTTTCTATAGCACATAAAAGAGGAGCCCACCATTGCAAATTATGCAAGAAAAATTGATGGCGAAATATTGTTATTTATTACGTATTTAACTCAAAGCGATCTCTGTTTAATCTGCACTCTCAACAACCTTATAGTATTGCGACATCGGTCAGATACATAAATACGATATATTTGTCATTCTGTGGTGGTATCGGCTTCAAGAGTGTTACGCATAATTTGAACAGGTTCAATAGTCATTGAGTTCAATAGTATAATTCATATGATCAGCGAATTTTCATGGCTAGTTTAATCGTTTCTTGATGATACCCTTGGTTGGTTGAGAACAATCAACAAAGATTTAACATGAAGAAATGACCTTGCTGGAATTTTAGCGGGCTCGGAGCATTCAATATAATTTACTTGTAAACTGAAATTAAACAGAATTTTCACTGGTGTTCTCGACAATCGCAAACGCGAATTATCAAGATTGACTTCAAAACATGCCCAATGCTTACCATAGAGAAACTTACCGTATGTGAAATGATTCAGGTTCTCCTTTAAAATGAGCAAGCAACCTCCAATTACGGATGTAACAAGACAACATGGCTGCAATATTGACGAAGCTTGAGTTTCTTTGAACGTCCCATGATAACAACTCGAACCTATTGCATGTTCCTTTCCATAGAATAGGCAGCAAAGACATAGATAAAAACCTTTAGGCGAATTCTGGAGTAATTGATTTCAATTTCGTTCCACATATCACGGTCAAATCTCGTAAACATTGAGCTGGCATGACCCTTCTCCGAGGCATGAGGGAGTTCAATAAATCTAAGCCGCGCATGCGTATGCAAATGTCCCTGCTACTGAAGCAGTCTACCTCTTCCTCAAACTTCCTAAACTCTCAAAGCTTGCGTAAACTCACCTCGTTTGATCGGAAGAATCCAAACCGCGGCGTACAGTTCGCAAAACTATGAACGCAACTACCCAATGGATGAAAATGAAGTTTTATATTTGTAGAGCTCCGCTAATAATAATAATAATAAAATACTCCAGAAATTGAGCATTGGAACTAATAAGGTCGAAATTGACAAATAAATAATCAGTAAGATATTTTGCGCCTTGTTTGCTAAATGTGGTCGCAGAAAATAGTACAGCAGATTGGTGCAGAATTTAGGTCGAATTGTGCAAATTAATGTTACAAGCATGAAATTGGCACAATGACAGAGCTTCATACCCTTAGTAGTCTTGATGCAAAAACCACGCCCAAACGTGCATACTTTCCGTTTTACAGAGGTGGAATTAATTATCTTTTATAAAAATTAAAGCCTGACTATACGTTATCCAAATTCTTCCAAACTTGCATGCCCTACAAGTTTAGACAGACAAACCACGCCCAATTGCGGTACTTACAGATATTAAAGTGACGAATGTAAAGGTATACAAAAATAATTAAACATGATAGTTATTATTGAACTATTTTTGCAACCTATTGCAGACAAATTACCTTGCACCTTCGCAGCTAACCACATGCCCAAAATGCCTGTATTTAGCACATTCGACGTCTTTTTTGGTTTTTAGCTAAGAAAGAGACAGTTAAGATTTTAATTAGACTTTTCTTGCTTCAACTCTATCACTTCTTTTCGCAAGCACACTTTTCTATAGGAAAATGTCCTTTTATATAACTTTTCGAACGGTTTTCCACACAATGCAAGACCTCACCAACTATGAGCACCCCACTAGCCCGCCAGCTAACATAGAAGAAAAAGGTTGCCTAAAAAATAAGCGTTGTCATGTACTGCTTTCTAGCAATTCAATGTCCTTTTGGTAAGATGTTGCTTTTGAAGCATGTTTTGTCTGCTATCAGGCGAAGAGAGGCGAGGGGTGAACTGAAATGTACAATCCACTAAATAACTGTATCTCAGTGTATCTAAAAATCATTTCACATTCTTTCTTCTGAAGGCAAACGTTTCTTGTAGCGAGTGCATCAATATTTAGTTCCACCATCCCTATCCAACTTTGGTGACCTAAGTTCCTACAACAAGTCGGACCTCACAGGATGGCTGGAGATGGTTGCCCCTACTGTTCATAGCGAGCCCCCTGAAGTCATTGCAGTCGTGATTGACGGAGCCGCCGTTTAATTATGCTAAAAGAAGAGAAACGTAAGACCTAAAAGCACTACGCATATATCATTTGTTTATCTTTATGTGCGCCATTACTACCAAACAACATGAAGAAGATAGACATTGCTTGGGACGTGGCAACAACAGTCCGCAGGTAGGCGCAGAGATAAACGAGGTCAAGGAATAAGAAGACGAGCAGAAGCTCGAGAGCCATATCACACATCCCTAGACTGACCTCTCTGATCGTTCAAAGACAAACTGCTCTGTCAGAGCATAAGAAAGACTCGTACCAGTATAAGACCTGAGGAATAAAGTGCAACGAGAATGCAAATCATCTAAAGCTAAATACTATACTCGCAAAGTGTCAGCTGTGACGTTACCCATTGGTACAAAAGGTCAAGTCCTTGAGTGGCAGCATTGACTAATGTGATTGGTGGAAAAAGATGGTTGACGATGATGTTCCTTCCATCCATGAATTATGCGAGAGCTCACTTCAATGTGTTATTGTATGACCAGACATCAAGCATCGTCAGTTCTACTAACTGAAATTCGGAGCCAGTCCCCCAAGAGCCCCTAATCATCCCTGGTAGGGCTCACAGCTCTGTAGCATCAAAGTGAAAAAATCCTCTGGCCCTCGGACCCATCCCCAAACATCGTATGCAAGGAGTAAGCTATTGAGTGGCAAGGGCGGACGTTTCCCAGAAGACCAAAGATGGATGTGAGTGGCAGCATTGACTAATGTGATTGGTGGAAAAAGATGGTTGACGATGATGTTCCTTCCATCCAGGAATTATGCGAGAGCTCACTTCAATGTGCTTTTGTATGACCAGACATCAAGCATCGTCAGTTCTACTAACTGAAATTCCGAGCCAATCCCCCAAGAGCCCCTAATCATCCCTGGTAGGGCTCACAGCTCTGTAGCATCAAAGTGAAAAAATCCTCTGGCCCTCGGACCCATCCATCCCAAACATCGTACGCAAGGAGTAAGCTATTGAGTGGCAAGGGCGGACGTTTCCCAGAAGACCAAAGATGGATGTGATACCTACTGGGGAGAAGTCTCCCATAGCCATCATGTAATAAATGCTGAACCAACAATCTGGACCGTACTCCCCGAGATCTCTACAACGTGTCAGCTACTCGTGCAATGCGGCTGTCAACCTGATAAGTGGTGTCGAGGGCGCTGTAAATGTGTCAAAGCACGCCCTCAATGCACTGCCAAGTGCAAATACAGAAGGGTTACGAACGACAGTAAGACTAAATAATTTTCATTGTTGGTTTAGGACTTCATAATATTTAGACTTTTCAGACAGGCATATAACAAAATATGGAATTTTTGTTGATGCAGGAGGCCAAGCTAATCGTTGCAGCTCAGTCAAATTTGAAATACTTTTGCTTTAAATGTTTTTTATTTCATAACTTTCAACACTGGAAGTACCTGAAATAGGGTGTGGTTTAACTTAAGAATAATGCGGCATAAAACATATCATCAATACTTGTAATTTGGAGAAAAAGGGAACTGCAGAAATAGATTTTGCCAAATAGTGAAGTGTACATCTATCAAGGCTGTAAGTAAGCAATATAGGGCGTGACTCAATATGTATAGTAATGCAGGACATCTATTTGTGAATAAAGTAACATATAAGACTTTTGTGTAACGTTAAGACGTTCTTATTTTTTTAAATAACGATAAATCAACCATCTTTATGCTATCTGGAAGTATTTACTTTTGGGCGTGGTTTTTATTTAGAATTGCTCAGGGCATCAAGCTCTACCACTCTGCCAAATTTCATGCTTGTAACATCGATTTGCACAATTTTGCACCAATCTGCTGTACTAAAAATACGTTTTACCGCCGACCGGTTAGCGCAGTGGTAGAGCGCCGGGCTTATGTGCGGGAGGTTGGGATTTCAAACACTAGCTGGACCAACACTCAGGGTCTTATCTAAAAAAACGACGAGAAGGTGCTGCCTTTGCTCTAACATCTGCAAATGGTAAGACCTTCACGTCTTCTCGGATAAGGACGTTAAACCGTAGTGCAAATGGTAAGACCTTCACGTCTTCTCGGATAAGGACGTTTTAAACCGTAGGTCCAACGGAAGAAGAGCCACCTAGTGGAATCCGATTTGCGTAACCCACCTAGTGGAGTCCGATTTGCGTGGAATCCGATTTGCGTAGCCCGTTGTTGTTGTTGCTGCTGCTGCTGTTGTTGTTGTTGTTGTTGTTGTTGTTGTTGCTGTTGCTGTTGCTGTGTTAAGCTTAACTCAAATAAAATTTGAATTTGGTATTCATTGATTTTTATATAATAAACAGATCATTACATGACCGCTTGGAGATACGAATTTTATCTTCTTGTAGATAAAATTCGAATTTATCTTCTCGTAGATAAAATTCATATCTCCGCGCGGCCATGTAATATCCTCTATTTATTTTTTACCTCGAGGGCACGGTCAACATTTTCCAGCCCTCGGTCACAGTTTTTCCCTATACGGACCTCCCAGCCGGTAAATAACATATATTTATTCGCAAGCATTTCGAAATATTCACTAAAGATGGTCATTTTACGACCGATACACGGGCACACAACGAGGCCTCTTTGGTAAACAACTATCTTTGAGGCGTGTGTTTTTGCATTTACGGGACGTATTGCAGCGGGCGTTTACCTCATTGGATTCTTGCCTTTTATCGCACTGCTGAGCATGTTCGACTAACTCCTTCAGTGGGAAGTGCTGGAAGCAAAAACAGCATTGCTCCAGCTCATCTCCCTGGGACTGTGTACCCTGAAAAAAGACGAGGTACTCTAAACAACAACAGCAGCAACAATAACACCAATTGACAACATCTACAATAGGATAAGGAGTGATCAGGGGCGTAGCCGGGGGGGGGGGGGGGGGGCACAGGGGGCCGCGCCCCACCCCTCTTTCTCGGGAGATTTTCCCATACATTTACTGCATTTGCTGGAGGAAATTTTGAAAATTTTCGTCCCATGTTTTCACTATCTGCCCCCCCCCCCCCCTCCCCCCAACCAAAATTCCTGGCTACGCCCCTGGTGATACAGCTTCTGGGAAGATCTTGTGTGATTGGATAGGCAGAACAAAGCATCCCATTGTTTCCTCGTTCGATTGTATGACCCTCTATTAATTTGCACTGAGGGTATCAATCCATGGGCTTAGATCTTACGAGAGCTGCATCATGACTCAACAAGGGAGTATGGGCAATATTTGGAATTGACAATTGGGTGTAAGCGTCATTCTAGAAAATTACTCTACCTTGCTAAGGAAGAGCGTCGTTTATGCGTATAACCTTTAGAAATTCCTTTGACATACACTCAGAAAATCTCAAGCTAAATCTTATATATATCTAGTCCCCACCGAACCACCTCCCCCACCCTGTCCATGTAACCCTTCAGAAAAGCTTCTCGTCTTCAGGGTGCATGGATAATAAAAGCAGAATGACCATACGGATTTGGACAGTAACTTCGTCACTACTATAAAACTCCCCATCCCACTCGCGTATACTTTGCAGCTGACCAATTATTTACCTGACTAGGAGAGGCCTTCTTTGCACAGCGAACCACGTGATCTACCAACTGACCAACAGGAAACACCCTGGAACAGAAAGCACACTGCTCCTCACAGCCATTGTAATATGCCACTGACGTTGCTTTTGTAAGTAACGGAGCAGATATTTCTTCGAAATTCCGCTGTTAAGGTTGCTATCAGTCGGAATGTCGCTGATTGCCTTTGTGCTTCGCGGGGTCGCACTAGAACTGACATCAAAAGACACTTTCGTATCCTCTGGAGTGTTCACAATGTCCTGAGAATGGTATTCGTCATCTAATATAACGGATGTAACGCAATCATGTTCCACAGGCACTTTTCTTCGTTTCGATAAATACCGAGGGTCGAATGAGCGATCAGATTCTGCATTGAACGCTCGCTTGGTCCCTGTCAGGGCAGGCTCCATTATTTGATCATTATTGGCACCTTCGAAAGTAGAACCTACACACATTTCATCCCTGGATGATGATGCAACGGTCGTTACGATCTCAGGGCCGTTACAAGTTACAGCATGTCCCTCTATGATTTCCAGGGGAAACGAAACGAAACATATTGGACATTCAACTTCCGCACTAGAAGATCGATCGGTACGTTTATCCTCCTCGCTTTTTTCAGTAAGTGCTTCTGATGGACTTGGCACTGGCCTCGTATCATGAGCATTATTTCTTACATCGTTTTCATGTTTTCCGCAGTTTTAATAACTGGACAATTCGTCTTTCTATGTCTATCTGAAGCGCATCTATCTGAAGCGCATGTGGTTACACCAGTTTTGTTTTCTATTGACATTTTAAAGCTTTCGGAAGAATCGCGAAGTTTAGACGAAATACCAGATACTGATGTGAGTTTTTGTTTCGTGGAGAAATCATGCATCTCAGCTTCATCGATATTATCACCCTCGTTCTCAGAGGTTTCACAACCTGGATTTATAACTGAAGTAGACGTTGAGATGTCGGGATCACTACAGCTAACACAATGTTCCTCTATAGTCCCAACTGGAAACTTGAGAAAACACAGAGGACATTCAACGTCGGTGCTTTGCGACAGAATGGTACCTTTATGAGTCTCATTTGTCTCAATCGTCGTGTCTACTACGCATGACGCAGGTGAACTGTCAAGTTCTTCAGTTTTTCTACCTGTATCCTTCTCCTTCGATAGCGCCACGCATATATTAGCATGCTCAATAAGTTTATCCATTTCGAAATGTTTCCACAGACTGGGCAAGCCTCGACATTATTCTCCTCGTCCTCGTCCTCGTCCTCGTCCTCTTCCTCCTCCGAGTCAAAGTCGGGCGGCCTTCGATCTCTCCAGTCGTAACATGTATGAGTCTCAAATTCACTTGCTCCAACCACTTCGCCACATACTCTACACTTTTCCCAATCATCACTTTCAGGAGAGGATGTATAATCTGAAGAGCATCTCTCTATATGTTCAGGTAATGTCGTCGCCGTGTAGTATATCCCACAGTATGGACAATCTCTACCCTCCCCATAACCACCATCCCCATAACCAACCTCCCGATAGCCAACTTCGGAACTTATTCTGGCGCAGTTTTCAGTGTGCGCAAATATGTCGATAACGCGCACCATTTCCCCGCAATAAGTACAACGTTCTTTAGATTCGTCCTTTGACAGTACAGTTAGAACCGTGGACTCGTCCTCAGTACAGACCTTCGTCGAGTTTTCTTTAATCAAGCGCGAAGAGTCTTCGGCAAATAGAAGGCTCCTACTTTCAGGTTCAAGGGCAGTTGAATCAACCTGATGTTCGATAGCGCTTGAACTGGAATCGAGTTTTAAAGTTCCCTTTGTTTCCTTCTCACCTTTTATGAAATGTTCGCCTACTTTTTGGGGAGCAACATCGTTGATGACACCATGGCTATTTGCATCGGAGCTAGTAAATGTTGCATTTTGGGAAATCCTTTTAGCGGGCAACGGCTCTTTGCCAAAGTCAACGTCTATGTCTGCGTCTAAAATCAAGATATCGTCGTTTTTACTACCACATCCTTTCGTTTCATGGTACAACGTTTCGTTTTCGTTCTCCTCCAGAGAATGAATTGATTCATCATCGGAAATAATAATTTGTGATTCACGAATGTTCGAAGGTAAGCTATAAGGGTAAGTATTTTGGCTATCGATATCTAAAGCTGGAACGCCTTTTTCTTCTTCGCATGCCACAGTTTTATCACGATGATTAACATCAGGATCAGGATGGTCATCATTGCGACCATCATTGTCAACATTATTACAATGTACAACACAATCATCACCTTGAAAAACAACATCATTTTTACTATTACCTACACCATCACGAACATAATCCAAGCCGCCGCGGCCAATTACTACAACACCACCAGTAACAACATCACCTTTACCACCGTCCGCATCATCATCGTTTCCAATGATAGCGCCTTTGCCATCATCATCATTACCATCAATCACATTATTACCATCACTCACATCCACGCCATGACCGGTTAATACATCATCAACAGCATCTCTACCACCGTCCGCATCATCATGTTTTACAATGATAACGCATTTGCCATCATCATCATGACCATCAATCACATTATTACCATCACTAACATCCACGCCACCATGACCGATTAATACAACATCACCAGCGACAACAGCATTTCTACCACCATCAGCATCAACAACATTTCGAATGAAAGCATCTTTGCCATCATCAGTGTCGACATCATCACCTCCAAGACAAAGGCGATCGCATTTGACTTTTTTGTCTTATTTTTACAGTTGTCTTTAGATTTTTCACCCATCACTTCAGCTGCCACACGTTGGCCCGTATCCCTAGATGATTCTGAAACTGTGCACACAGCATCTTCGGTATTTGCATTGGTGTCAATACTCTTGTAGTCGCTTTTCTTTTACTGCTTCTATGAGTTCTTTCTCGCGGTAGTTTATAATCTTCACTACACGTACATCATCATCTTCTGCATCAGGATCAAGCTCAAGACTCGGCCCTTCGCAATCTTGTTCGTGCAGTGACGCAGTTACAACTGGCAGCTTTTTTCCGCACTCTTTGCATTCTCGAACAGGTATGCTCGAAGCACCGCATTCATGCTTTTCTAACAAACCACCAAGTTCTTCCTTTGATATACTTTTCTCCATTCCCTGCTTGCTTATACACGAATCTGTAACATTGTCTTTCAAATAAATTGTATCTTTAACTCCTGCCTCTCTAGCACCATCTCCTGAGGGGAATATTTCTCTCTCCCGGGTTTTGTGACTGATGCTTTCAATGCCATCATGTTTGACCCTTTTATCTAATCTTTCTGAGTCCATTGCTCTTCTCATGGTTGGCTCTGAAGCTTGTCCAGCAGAATTCAATTTCATTTCTTCTCTAGTTACATCACTGTATCGCCTTTTAGTGCTATTTGAGGACTCACAGGATTTTAATAGAGCTGTTCTGCCATCGAAAAAAAATTGATACGCTACAACTTTTCCTATGTTCTTTTCATTCAGAACTAAAATAATATCCTTGTTATTGAGCTTGCTTGGTTGTCCTTTGGGTAACTTGCTTATTACTGATTTTTCTGACAGCAGCCATGTGCCATTTCGACTTTCGTCACATATGGTATATAATGCCATGCTAAAAGAGAAGATGCAAAACGTGAGTTTTACAGGTGCTCACTGTAAACTTGTCAGTTGTCAAAATGATTTCTTGTTTAGTGAGGGGGCGGGATGTTTAGGGTCTCGGTCAGGGAAATGACTTGCTTACGGAAAAAAATTCTCGTTGCGTCGCAATTTATGCTATGATAATCAGTTATATATCGTTTTAAAGCTAAACGATTGTTCTATCTAATGAAGCTGTCCATTTTAGCAGAGATTAGATTTTTTTTATATTTTAACGACCCTGAACTAAAAACTACCTTGTTTACTTGAGAAGCTCCAGACCATTAGCGATTTGTTGCACAATTTCAAACTTTGTCAGATTTTAATCTTGGAGAAATGAACTGCAAAACCGTGTGAGTGAGTTTTGAAATTTTGCATATTTACGAAAATATAAGGTCGCAAAGTTGAAAGTCGCATTTTTTCCCCATTTGCTGCCGCAACATTTATCATAAAAACTTTTTCAAGTAAAAAATAAAAATTCCCTCACACTTTTTTTTTAGGTGTTATCATCTTCTAACGGCACAGAAAATTTGACGCCGATATCTTAAATCGTGCGAAGTCAGGAGCTTCGCGAGGGTGAACATTTGACCTAAAATTTAAGTGCTAGAAAAAGCGCGTAAAGTTAATTAAAATACATAAATGAGTGGCGGGCAATACAATCGAATGCGCTATTGAAACCAAGGAAAACAGTTGACGCATCATTTGGGGATTTAGAAATGTACTTTAGGACTCTATTAACTGAATTCCAAGAAAAAAATCGTATTATGGATTTTTTAATTATTTACCCTGACCGAGACCTTAATAATGGGGGGGGGGGATGTTTGATTTTATTTCGATTGTTTCACAGTTTCACATGAATATACAGAAGTACAACAAAACAAAAACGTATCTTCACAAGAGACACACTCAAGATGAGGCTAACAGAAAATTTTTTTCCTTACAAAGTAACAAAATAAACTATTTATATATCTATTTGTGAAGTTTAAAAACAATGAAAAGAAATTATGTATGATGCATTGAACTTGACACAGTTAATTGTTAAGTCCTCTAGTTTTTCTATTTGTCAAAGGTGAAATGCATTCTTATGAACAAGTACGCAAATGAACAAACAATCAAATCAACAAAATCATATGAGGCGTAACAACAGTCACTTAAAATTAACTAGTTACAGCACAGGGAAAAATTACATAGAAACATTAATGGTTTTGGTAGCGTTTTTCCATCAATGTGTGAAAAATGTTAATGGGAAGACCCCATTTTCCCATTAATGTTGTATGTACATTAATGGAAAAACGCTACCAAAACCATTAATGTTTTTACGAATTTTTCCTGTGCAGGTACAGTCACTTTTATTGAGACTAATGTTAATACATTTTAGTTAGCATATAGTTCCTGGCATTCCTGGCAGGCTTTCATTGGTACCTAAGGTAGGATGTGACGTCACCCAAGAACTCCACTCAACACTCTACCACAGGGAAGCCACTCAGGATTTTCCCCAATCTTTGAAAGCAAGGATCTGAGTCATGCTACCCCAAACAGTAAATGGAAAGCAAGCCCTGGTTTACATACTGTAGGCAAGGGAAAGAGCTTAGTCTGGAGTGATGGGGTGGCTGCCTCAACTGGCATTCTGAATGCATGGGAGGTGAGAGGGGGTGGTCATTTTGGAAAGAAATTCTGGTTCAAAATTATAACACCACTAGTGGGTGGGGATAGTGGATACAGATACTCCAATTTCTTACAAATCCCAACATTTGGGGCACTATATACCTTGGGGTAGGCTCTTTGCTACTGATACAGCTAAGAGTGCAGTGCACACTGCTGACTCTTGCATCTTGAACAACAATGTCACATAACCGGCCATAAGGATTTCGGCCAATTCTAAATTTGCTACCAATGCTGACTGGAATGTTGTATTCTTTTCCATAAGGGGTGTAGTCGTGGAAGTACATCTTGGCAATTTTACTGAGGAAGATGAAATAGAATAAGCAGTGATCACATTAATTCTGAAGTCATGAATAATACAGCAAAATAATAGTATAAAGTGGAAAAATCACAGTAAACCAATAATAGTGTAGAGCGGAATCATAGTACAGAGTGGAAAAAAACACCCAAGGGCCAATAATAATATTATAAAGTGGAATAATAGAATACAGTGTGTAGTTCCCAGTCCTCTGCTCGTCGATGGCGGCAGTCCTCGCATACGTGTCCTGGGGCCGAAATTGAAAAATCCTAGCGCGACCCCAACCTCGTCCCCAGGGTGTTGTGGGTAATTTTCAAGATGGCGGTGGGTCGAGCAAGACCCTGGGGGAGGCTGTGTCACATGGCCACTGTTTGAGGACATGGGAACGAGGTTGTCCTTTGTTTTGAAATGGTCATGTGACTCAGCCTCCCCCAGGGTCTTCTCCCGAGCTAACTGCTATTTGAAAACAACCGAGAAACCCTGGGGACGAGGTGAGCGCGACCCATGATATGGTGACCTACAAATGAAAAAGATTTAGGTTTTTACAAGCACTAACGCAGGAGTCTTGGAATCAAGTTCTCTGCTACAAGCATTAGTAGACAGTAACAAATCCATATATCCCCCACTAAAAACATTGATTTTCACAGCTAAATGCGCTTGCATCTAGAATGAATCACACAAATGTTTGCAATGAAGCAAATGTTAGCTTGGTCCGGTCTTCCCTTTGTTTTCATCCAGGAAGGTCAAGGTGAAGGTTTGATGAAGTTCTTAATTCAATGGCAATCTTTATAACGGCTTGAAAAGCATGACAACATAGCTTAACCGAGCAAACAAACTGAAACTGAAACCCACCGAGACGAACGGCCCCAGACAATGTTTTGAACATCAAAACATTCTGTAGATACACAAGACTGGTGACTTCCCGTCAGATATTCTTATTTCTGATTAAATTGCTATGCAAAAACACACTAAATAAACGCATAATTATCCAACTTACCACATATATAACGTTAGGGCGATGGTTTTAGGAAAATACCGAGCTGAAGCGGCTGAAATCCCGCCGAAAAGTGCGAAAAAAGAGAAACCGGATGTGAGTTCTGAAGGCTCACTATTGCACAGCGGTCAGTTTAGCACAGGAAGACCAACAGATGAAAATGCGAAATATACAAAGAAAAAGTAAAAGAGTAGCTTCTGAAAACCTTTTGTTTCTATGCCAATAAAATGTCATGGTTTCAATCCTCCCTAGGTAGATTTCATTGCAGATGCGCTTTTAGAGGTGTGAAATTTTACTTGCAGGACGTGCGTTTACAACTTGCGTTACTTTAGCTCAGCAGGCCCTTCCCTGTCACGCACAAGCGCACAAGAGGAGGAACAGCACTCAGCGTCCACAGAGCAAGCTAAAAGCTTAAAATGTCTAAAGTAGGTATTGTTTAGAGCCAATATCGTATTGTTTTCGCTCGTGATGTTAAATTATAATTTGTGCTTTTTGAATGTCTTGTTGATGAAAAATTAGTGGTTCTATTTGGCAAAAATGTTGATGGAATCAAAGAAGATTTGACCGTATTCCTTCGTCATGCAATCGTCTCGGGCCTCGCCGGCGTCTGCATTGTGAGGAGCGGCTAATATCGCTTTTCAGTGTCTGTTCATGTTTGCTATTAACATGTTTACAAGAAGTTCTAGTTTCTCTATTGATCAATGCATCATAAACATGTAGAGATTGGCCTGTGAAGTTTATCACTCTTTGATTGTTTGGCGGCCATTTTGGTTTTGTTATGACACTGTAAGGGACTGTTCGTTAATTACGTCGAAGGGGGGGTTAATACGTCGAAGGGGGGGCTGGTAATAGGGGGGGTAAATTTGCAGAACGTTGAAAAATTTGGGGGTAAATTTTTAGAACACGCGAAACTTTTGAGCACTGTATAAATCCGGAGTGTCCTAGCCAACTAAAGCTTTCTACTAAAGGTTTCTGTCGAACTTCTCCTCTCTTTTCTGCCAGTTAGAGCTTGTTCTACTACGTACATCCTCTTCAACAATCGTACTTAGTTTAGACGCCATTTTGATGCTTACATTGTAGCTTAGTCAATTAGCGCGCAGGGGGAGGGGGGTAAAATTTCAAATAGCCGTTTTTCGAAGGGGGTAGAAATTGAAACTACTTTTTTTGTACGGGGGTAAGTTTTCACAAAACCTATTAGCAGAAAAAACCACCAGCCCCCCCTGCGACGTAATTAACGAACAGTCCCTAAGTTTAATGCTTTCACATGTCTCCTCTATAAAATTTAACGAAATGATTCTCAATAAAATCAGAATGATTTCCTAACTGGGGATAGCTAAAATAAGTTGCCTGAGCACAGGAATGATATGAACATTTATAAAATGTCAAGGAAATTATTTTTGAAAAAAAAGGTTTGGGTTTTTGGATCTGCATGTTAATGAATAACTAAGTTATTGTAAAATGTTCTAAAGATGCAACTAGCAATAAAGCTTGGTATATGTCCCAACTGTTGTGGATCAAGTTGTTCTGCAAGAAGCTGTTGTTAAACAAGTTGTTCTGCAACAGCTATATCATATGGGAACCTGGTGTCCATACATGTAATTTGCTGCTGTCACAGTGAACTTGCTGTTGCAGAACAAAGCTTGTCCATGACAGCTGCAACACATGGAAACTGGGCTTAAGCCAGATGTCAGATGCACCTCCTATCTGTTGAGTAAAAACATTAAACCTCCTTGGGGCCTTGAGGTGCCCACAATGAGCATTTGCAATGTGTGTTTTCCAGAAATTATCCATACCTCCCCCCTACGGAAGAGATTGGAAATTCTGGAGGGGTGGGGGGGGGGGGGGGGTCAATTTGCCTGATCTTTTCCATACAAATACTGTATTTTCCTTCGAAATTCCAGAGGGGTGGGGGGGGTCACTTTTCAACACCCTTCCATCGGGGGGGTATGATATTTTTTAGAACCACACAATACATCAAGGTAGGAGAGGGACATCCAATCCTCTGTTTTGCAGGAGTCTGAAGATTTTTCACTCCTACTCTCTTCACAAAATTTTTACCGAATTGCCATGTTTACTGCATTTCTCATGGTTTTCTTTGGGATATTTTGTGTTTAAAATTTCAGCCTTCCATCATGCGCCCCATCATCATCATACCACTCTAGAAGGTGTGGATGTTTTTCTGGAATGATGCATTCTTTGAAAGTAGTGCCTAAACATTCTTCTCTCCGGATGCAGATTGAAATGTTTAAAATATGTCAAGATGGGCAAGAAGGGAAAGCGCAGCAGTAAGCAAGGTTCTGAGAGACAAGAAAAATCACTGCTGCAAACAAAGAAGTTCTTGGGCTGTGCAACCGACTGCTAGATGGTATAATTGGCAATCAATCATTAATTAATGTCATGAATTTGTCAAAAAGCCGATAGACTCCAGCTTATTTTTCTAATTTCTGTCCACTCAAAAAGGTCATTTTTAATTTGTCTCATCTGCTGCAAACTATTCCTATTTCTCTGTCTCTTTTTGTCTGAGTGTCTGTCTGTCTGCCTATTGCTGACGACAGCACTACCACTCAGCCATAATGTTGTCGTCAGACCATGCAAAATGATTCAGCCACAATAGTCAGATAGTTTGTGATTTTGTAGGGACAATGTCTATTGTGGTCTAGAAAATATCCATCCGCCCACTGCCAAGGAAGGGATTGGAAATCCAGAGGGATGGGGGAGTCAATTTACCTGATTTGTTCCATATACATACTGTATTTTCCTTTGGAAATTTCCAGGGTCACTTTCAACACCCTTCCGGAGGGAGGGGGGAGGGGTGGATACTTTCTGAAACCACACATTGACCATAATTTCCAGCTATGTACCCAGCCATGTTTGTTATAGCTATGTTTGAATAATTCATATTAACAAATAGATCTCGTTTTGCGTGTGTGTATACTGTAACAATACACAGATGACGTCACAAATGTAAAGAACAAAAAAGTATGCAACGAGATCTATGCAGTCGAGTTGCGTGACTGTTGTTCATGACGTTCTGTGACGTCTTCTGTGTATCTAAATACAGTACATTGCACAAAACGAGATATATTGTTTTATACAAGAACAAAGCGATTTTTTCTAAAGATGAATGAGCTCAAACAGCGCGCGTATTTCAAACTTGGTTTTGCTTGCATGCGCATGCTATGACGTCAATCGTGAATGTGTATTCAAATAACATACCATCTGCCAGCCAATCGGAGCACGCTTTTTACTAGAATTGTTTTTGCATAATATGGTTTGTCATTGTTTTCAGTTGTGAAAACAGAATTCCCATCTCATCCTTCACGCTCAGTGGAGAGTATGAAAGAATCCATGCCATAATAGAGAAATCAGGCAAAAACAGAAAGGTAAAATGCAGAATCCTACGGCAGAAGATTCTTTACAGACTTACAGAGCTAATACTTGCACAAGCTCAGCCAACAATATATTTTTTTTTTGAGAAATGCAATAAAGGAATTCAGAATTCTAATTCAAGTTTGCCTTAACCCTTTGCTTAATGCTTTGTCAGTTATCTAAAATATCTTGTAATAATAAAACCAAAAAACACCTTTTCAGATGATGGAATCCAGTGGGAAGTCACTGCCGAGGCTCAGATTTTAGGTTTCACAAGTGGTTTAAGAAAACGGAGGGAAGGCAGATAAGGTAGAGGTGTTCCACTTTGGAGAGAAGCAAGGGTTTGCCTCAAGGCTACAGCAGATATCAAGGTAATGAGGGATTCCAGAAACATTAAAGTCATCTGTTTGTCTGCAATATTATAATAATTAATTAATTTAATAAACCAGGCATCATATGCTGGCAGTCGGAGGCTGGAGTGCCATTGGAATTACCCTCTTCATAGGCCCAGGCCATGGAAATGGTAGCTTCACATGTCTTGGCCATCAAAATTGAGTGTACAGTAAATTTTAACTACTAGCATGACTCAATAAATTTGTTTTTGTCATGTGTGGTTCCAGAAAATATCCATCCCCCCATGGAAGGGTGTTTGAAAAGTGACCCCCCTACCCCTTTGGAATTTCCAACTGAAAATATTTGTATGGAAGAAATCAGATTGACCCCTAAAGTTAACCCAATCCTTTTTTTTTGCGGGGGGGTGGATATTTTCTGGAACCACACAATTATTGTTCTTTGTTTTCCTGTTGTTCATTTTTTCAGGTTGATGATGTGTTTGTTACAGTTCCTGAGAAAATGATGATGAGTGTAAAGTCAGCAATGAATTCAGAACTGGGTATGATAAAGGTTTAGAGCTCATACGGCTGCCCATCCCCCCCCCCCCCTTGCCATAAAAATAGGCCAAACACGTTCATTTGATCACCCAAACCTTTCTCATTTCCTATGTTCCATCCTTTTTTTTTGTCCAAATCTTTCTTTTTTCCCTTTCAACCCTCATATTCCTATTATTCGAACACCCTACATTTGACACCAGGCAAGTCC